>VZRO01005541.1:176833-257988 GCA_013397915.1 Daphoenositta chrysoptera | reverse complement strand
CATATTCATGTTTTCACATAAATCCTGATTTTGGCATATTACTTTATTGTGGAGACATGTTCTGTGTACTGGATGGCTTATGCAAATTAGCCAAATGTCCTATAAATTAGTCTTGAAATGCCTGGGATAATGAGCTGCTTGCATGGTGAGCAGTGCACAGTATTCAAAGAAGGACTCTTTACAGGTTGGGAGAGTAGGAGAACATGATAAATATGTCCAGACTGCACAGCAAGGCAGGATGCCTCCCTGGCTCTGTGCTGCTCACCTCAAAATGCAAGGCTGGCTGACTGGAACTAAAAAATGCAATGCTAGGAGATAACCAAAAATTGACACTCCGCCTTCCCCCAGTAATTACCCAGTAGGCAGACAATTTGCCCCCAGTTACTGAAGCCCAAGCTTGCAGATCTTCTTAGTTGACTTGGCCAACATATTTAAACTGGTTGCAGGCTGGGTTTTCTTCCCTGCATAGTTTGGATTCTCACTGAAGGCCTTTTGACATACGTTATGTATGTGAATTGTATTGTATGCAGTGCCTTCTTTTGGAAATACGTATCTCTCTACCAAAAGTCACACCTCCCTTGTGTTCCTTTCCTGATATGGAGAGAACGCTTCTAAACTACACTCCCAGCCGTATTTTAAAAACAGATGTTTTATGTCACTTGCTGCTATCTTGTGAAGTGTAGATTTAAGAGCAAGCTATGTGCACAAAGGGCTGGTTCTCTGCTCCTGACTCAGGTGGTGCTCTCTGAGGCATGTGAGGTAAATGGCAATAAATCAGATGACAAATCTAAAATACACCACTTGCTTTTGGTGTGTGTTTAATTGCCATTCCATATTGAATTTGTGTGTGGGCACCTCCATTTGCAACCTCACAATAATTAAATTATATTAGTATTCAGAGGCAGGTGTATGAGAGAAAGTACTGCTAGGATTACTTGGTAACAATGAGAGCCTTAAGTATGCCTTTACCTTGCATTCCTTTATTTTACTGTTGTCACAGAACTAAATGGAGGAGGGTAAGGGAAAGAGGCTGGACAACAGGGATGAAAACCAGAGATGGGTTTTACAAATGGAGCATTCTCCTTGCCTCCCTCCCTCTCCTTCTGGTTCTTCCAAGGCCCAACGTTTTCTGCTAAGGATCCTGTGGAGCAAGCCCTCAAAGGAAACCATTTTATCCCTTTGTCCTGCAACAACCACTGCGCACTCCTGAGCATCCTGCCTTGGAAACGTCTCTTTTCACTATTCAGAGAGAGCATAGGAAGCTCCACAAAGCGCACAAGGCTGCAGTGCAAACGGTATCAAATCTGGCTGTCTGCTGTCAGCGCTACTGGGACGTGGCGAGTGGCTGGGCCAGCTGCTTGGGGCTTTGTGCTAGCTGTGGCTAACCCTGATTCCGTGGCGTTTTATCCCCTCTCACAACTGTGCAGACAAAAGGGATGAGGAAAAGGCAAAGCAAGCAGGAGGAATTCATCGTTGCAATTCCACATGAGCTTCGGAAGTGCAATTATGTCCATTTTGTGAATGGAAGCAGAGACAAAGAGAGATAAAGTGACTTGGCCAGGGTCACAGGGAATATCTGGAACACAGCTGAGGAAAGAACAGGCACCTCATTAAGGACTGATCTAATACCATGCATCGGGGCAGTCTTCTTGCATTCAGAGGCCCACCTAGTTTGGTCATACTGAGAAATCAAGCTGTGAGCTGTGGCAGGTAACTGACAGGCTTTTAGATGGTAAAGCTCACATTTAGTAACATCTGAGCCTTACAACAATTAGGGAAGGGGACTTTACACGGCTAACAGCACTTACAAGCCAAAGACTACAGGAACAAGTGGGGGCTTTAAAAAAAGTTGCATGATTTATCATGGAACTGAGGAAGAATATAGTTAAACTGAAAGAAACAAAATAAAGTAACGGAGAAAGAGAGATATTCAGAAGGGGAAGAGAGGCCTATGAAAAAAATTGCAAGTAGCAGGAAATCAAAAACAAAGGTCAAAAATAATTTTAAATGGAAGAATAACAGGTATACTTAGGTGAAAACAGCTCAGCTGACAGGGACCATCCCTGCCTCACTGCCCTTTCAATAAAAATGTACCAGCTAGCATGAACCTTGGACAGCGGAGTTGTTTGTGCTGGAGACAGTCACAAAAGGAGCTGCCCCGGAAAAGGACTCCCAGTGCAAGGGTACCGAGGCAGGAGAGGGGCAGCAGCCATGCCCACCAATGAGCTCAACCTGCTTCCTGCTCAGCATCTGCAGCCAGTGTAACATCAGCAGTAGCTGTTTCAATAATGTTTTAAACCTTCCTGCCCTCCTTTTCAGAGCTCCGACATGTAGATTCAAATCCCTGGACATTCACAAGCAATTATTTTCTAATGATGCTAGAAGAAAAGCTTCCAGTTCTACAGCTTCAAAAACCCCTGCCCAGACAAGCTCTGTGGTTGACCTTTTTCAAGACCTAAATATATATGAGATACCTAAATAAGATAATTGGCCAAGTGTAATGCTGGTGAGAGCTGGAGGCCTTATACCAGAGGTGACAGAGGCCCCCTCTAAGCAGGAGAGAAACTGCAGGAACTCCATCCTTGCTGGTTTGCCCCCTGCGTTCAAAAGCTTCTCTGATGCTTGCTCCTCTCCTGATTTTGTGTGATTTTATTCATGTGCATCCCGGTGTTAGGTTTCACAGTGGATGTACTTAGCTGTACAAACTCTGCCAAGTGAGCTTACCAGAATGGCAGTGTTGTGCAGGAGATGGTACTTTTGAAAGGGCAGCCCCAAATTTCTGTTTTCCACTGCTGCATGAGAACAGCCTATCATGCCATAAAAGATATAAATGTTTTGTGGCCTTGCAGATAAGCTAGACAGATGATCCATCATCATGGCTCTGCGTCACCACCACGGTGGAGGGATAAGGAGTGAAAGCTGATGGCTTCTGCACAACAAACAAACAAGCACAGAGACAGTGTTTGCTCATTTCAATGTGCAAAGCTGACTTGTTTAAATATGAATATGTTGCTTATAGACAAATTTTAGTGACAGCAGCCCCGTGGCATCTATCACTGTTTGCACTTCTGCTAAAAATAGTTGTGTTGTCTTTGGATTTATTTAGATGTCACATCTGCAGGTAGTTCTCACTCCTTCCACCACAGCTCTACCTGTTACCATTTCCTCCACCCTCCAGGAAGGTGCTAAGCACACAAGGTTCATGTGGTGTCACAAACACCTGAAATCACTTCCCTGTCCTCACCAAAAGGCTGTGCCCTTTTCTCTCTGTTCTCCTCTCACTTGTTCTCTTTCTCTATCACGCTCATAGGCAAGGGGCACCAGGCACAGCTACAAAATGCCCCCAATACCTTCACTGAAGAGTGGTTTCTCTTAGACCAGATCATGATAATCATTGCTTCTCCATTTATGGAAAAGTGAGTGATTTTCTCTTCCTCCTGTGTCAGCCTACAGGATGTTACAGACATGCTTTAGAAGCAAAGCACCGTCTGGAGGGACTAACAGAACCTTTCAATTTCTAGGTTTTCACTATATATATATTCAGATGAAGCACCTGTCTCAAATTCAGGGTGATCTGCTTTAAGTCAGGCTCCTCCCAGAACTCATTTGGGCACTGTGTTTACAACTCTGAAAAGGAGCAAATCCCACCCAGGAAACAAACAGCAGTGAGAAAACATAAAATCTGAAGTCTAAACACTACTGGTTTCCTCCAAGAGCAACAATCCAGGCACTCTCCAAACCCCTCTTTTAAGACAGAGTTACATGGAGTTCCTGAAGGATCAACAAGGTCCAGGCTGTTTTTGATTTGCCCTCTTTGCAGTTTTCAAGCCCTGAGAGCATTGGGATGTCCCCACGCCCAGAGCACATCATCCCTCTGCCATGAGTACCTGCACTCATCCGGGTGGATTTTGGTGCAGGACCAGGGCTTTGCACACCAGGGATGTGGTACCTGCTGCTGTGTCAGTGCACCATGATATCCATGTGCTGTCACTCTGCCACTCAAAAAGGCACTCTGAAAATAAAAAGTGTGTTCCCCATGCCACGCACGATTTTGCAAGCTCAACATCTAGGAACCTAAAAACAGCCAGCAAAGACCGTGAACTGCAGCTCCTATTAGTCCACACACCTTCAAAAAGGCATTTCACCTTCTGCACACAACTTACCTGCACTAGCAGCAATCCTCAACATTTTACAGCTCAACTACTTTCTCTGCTGTGTTAATCACATTTGTTTTCAGCAGGTTTTTCAAACAGCACAGGGAGGAAATTGGGCCAAACTCCTCTACATAGGGCTTTTCCCAGAACTCACACTGACACAGCTGAACTGGAGGCACAGAGTGGTGGGACTATAGGAAATTCCATGGAGACAAGCACAAGATGCTTTCCAAATACGTGAGCAAGGTACTGGAGCTCTCCCAAGCAGGCTGCTGTGGTCTTCTCAGCCCCCCACCTGTGGGCCTAGGCCACAAAGAAGCACTCTGAAACCGAGTTCTTTACAGGTCGCAGGCCAGAAGGAAAAAAGCGCCTTGTTGTTTATTCTTTACATATTTATATGTTTCTAGGAATAACTGTGGATTGGAGGTCAGTGTTACCACCTCCTCCATCCTTACAGGTTCACAGAATAGTCCATCACACATTCTCCACCCAGGAGAAAAGAATGTAAACTAAAGTTACAGTTAACTAAAACATTGCTATGTTTACAGAAAGTGTGTGAGAAACTTTATCTAAGAATCACACATAGAACACTGCAAAAGACAGGGCAACACCCACCAGCAGTTCAGAGATACCAAAGGAACACATCTCACCAGGGTAGCATTAGAGAGAAAAGCCATCACACAGAGGTCACTGCAGTTGTGAGGTGACTTAGGGCAGCTGAGATTTCACCAAGATCCCAACAGAAGGATTTTGATAACCAATACAGACAAATATCTCCATTTATGCAAGGAGTACAACAGCAGCCTTTCCTTTCACTGACCACAGTGATCTTGAACTAATCTCATTTGAACTTTGGACAGCTTGCACTCATCTGGTCCTTGGCCATGCCTTTCTTCTGGGGAGAGTTTCAGCCCTTGTTTGTGCTGGAGGAAAAAGGAGCCTAAAGCTGGACTGCTGGACTGCGCAAGCACATGAGTTATAACCCCTCATTAAATGTGCATGATGTGGTGACAAAAAGGAACACAGCACAGTGGCAATTTCCAGAGCCCTGTGGCAATACAGCGAGCATACCCACTGGGGAGAGCAGCGCTTGCTCAACACAGTCCCCTGCAGTCTCTCGGAAAGAAAGGAATAGGATATGCTTAAGATAAAACTGAGGACATTTTCCAGGCCCTGTGCAACCCCTCTGTCTGTAAAGGTGTGCCTGTCCCTGAGGACCCCATTCCTCCCACGGCACATGCTCTGGGAGGGGCCCTGTATGCTGGTGCAAGCACACCTGAGAATCTCACCTGCTTGCTTTGCTCATGGCACTAGATGTTTCCAGTTTAAGGAAGAGACTGGATCCTGAAGGATCCAGTGATTTTACATGAAATACCATCCCAGACATTTATTGATACAAAAGGAAAAATAACTGATAAGAAAAGCATTTACCATTTCTATCTGTGGACTCAATCTCTTAGCTCTTTAATATTTCAGTTTCCAGCATCCTTCGGCCCTTATGGCTTGGTTACATGATACACCAGCACAGTGTCCTAGCACTATCTTCCAGCACTACATAAACCTGTGTTTGGGACAGGTTTTCATCCACTTTGAGACTTCTTTACACCACTCTAGCAGCTGAAAGGGGCCGCCTAAGTACATTTCATACGCACCAACTTTTGAAGCTTCTTTGTATTGCCGGAGTGATGAAAAGGCATCCCTGTCTTGGGACCAGAACCTGGTCCTTTGCTTAATGATTTTAACAAATGAAGCTGCTCTTCGAATCCCAAAGACAGAGTGAGAGAGAGGGGCAGTAACCAGGTGAACACCAAGTGCTTCTTCCCTTGGCAGTCAGGAATCTATGTTGTTATGAAGGGGAAATGTGTTGGGATGTGCTACCTTCCCAACCACTGAAAAAACTCTCAGGAAATGACTGTTTCTCATCTTGACTATGAATATATTAATTTCAGTGTCACGTGCAGTAATGTTCATTTGGGACAGGCCACAGGTGGCCAATTACTCCTCTGCCTGTCTAGAAGAAGTATGTTTATTCCTCCTAATAAAATGTATTAGTACAATATAGAGTTTATAGCTCAATTAGGAAAGTGACATGTAAAGAGTTACAACTTCTTGTGAAGAATACAGCTAAAAACAAATTTCTGAAGCTGAGTGAAATACTACCCTCCTCCCCATCAGACACACAGAAAATACACAGCTGGAGAGGCAACTAACAGGTATTTTAGGTTTAATATTTAACTACCTTGTACAATTGAATATTGCATCGTATATTAAAGCTCTAGACTATAACTGTGTTCGTTTCTCTGTGTAAAACATTTTTAGCTGATTATTCAAGCACTGGTTAAAAAAAAAAAAAAGCACAAAATTTAATTTTGGTCCCATGCATAAACAAAGCTGTGCATTGAGCAGAATTTGAGAACACGGTGCACACGCACACTTTGATCACTTTGTGGGATACACACACAGCTCTGCTTACTTCAGTTACTTTGTCTGGGCAGTCAAATTGTTTTTAAATACCTGTAAGTAAATCTAGGAACCTGTTTTCCCCTGCATCAGATAATAATACATAATAAATGAACTTTGCAAATACCAAGGATGCAATTGTTGGAGTATGACACAACATTAAACAATAGATAACATTTTGCACTTCTAACATTTCAAGCTCAAACTCAAATTGCATGCAAAGGCAATTAAATAACAGCATCCCCATTTCAAAGCTGGAGACCAGACCTCTAAAGTTAGTAGATACCTAACTTCAAGCATACAAGCAGTCCCTCTGCTTGAATTGAATGGCTCTACCTGCAAGCTTGACTTTGGATACATGCAGGAATATGCAGTTCAGCCAATGACTGTAGTACCTCAAATGTAGGTGTCATATGGAAGGTATTTATCTGGTTAATCAGCAGATACAGGCACATCAGAACATTGGTTTAACAAATCCTAAATCAACACCTAATTATTTTGAGCAAATCCCACTCTACAAGTGCTTGACTTCCTCTGTTAATCACAGGACCTAGAGAGAGAGTCCAGCCCAGATGCCAAATACTGAGATGCTACAGCCAGGCATGTGAATGGAACCTAAACCAAAGGGTGCTGTGGAACTGGGAGGAAATGTGGCACTGGTGAAAACCAGAGTGAAATATAGACCTAGCTGAAGCTCAGACACCCATCACCTTACTGTGAATGCAACTGAGAACACCACCTGATCACCTGAATCCCACTGGATTATCCTGTTATCCTGAAAGATATCAAGCACAAGGAGATGTGCATGGATTTTAAAGAGGGAAGCAACCTCAGGCATGATGAAGATTTCACTGAAATTGTTAGGGCTAGATTGGTGAAAGGTGTACAGCACAAGAATATTTTAGATTACTACAAGCAAAAAGCTATGCTCAAAATACTGATGTGCATTTATCTGCATGTACACCCACTTGAAAGACCCCAGTCTGCAAACGAAAGCAAGAACAAGAAAACTTCTTGTAGGGAAACAGACACTTCTTCCCAGGGTGAGAGACAAAGCACATCAAAATCACACTGTGCAAGACAACATTTATAAAAATGTTGATAGATATCATCCTCCGTTTGATTTACGGAGCCATCAAAAGCTCACTTCCACGGAGCATTTTTGGACCCTTTAGCTGACTGAATCACCAATTTAGAATCTGTCAGACTCCATTATGCAGATTAAGAGTCTCTCCTTGGTTTCATTTGTTATGCATTAATAAGAGAGCACTGGTGCCTGTGTCCTCTCGCACAACCAAAGCCTTTCTGCCATTACATAGTAAATTTTGTTCTTTCTCGCATTCGAAAAAAACCAACACAACAGCAACACGGCTTAGTTGCTATGCAAAGACTTAAGAGCCACTGCATAGGGATCAGTTCCAGAGTTTGGTTTGATTTGAACCAAGACAGGTAAATTATGCCTGGATGTGATCTGAAGAGACCTTCCTGCTTGCCTGTTTCTCTTGTCTACAGGTGTAGCATGTGCTCAGAACGACCCCGGGATCCCCACAACCCTTTATGACCCTGATGCACGTTTACTGCCTTCCAGCCTGATGCCTGGTACAGTTAAAATTCTGAGTACCAACAGACAGATTTATTATGAATGCTGGTAGGGATCTTTTTTCTCTCTCATTGACTAGATGTGACTCAAAAAGTTAATGGTAATTGCTCTCATCTTCATTTAGCAATGAGAGAGAGAGAGAGAGAAATGGGAGCAATTTGCAGATATGAGAACAGGTCATTACAGGTGTGGTATATTAGTGTATTCATGAGCCCCCTGGGACAGCCATGCTGTGATATCCAATAACTTTTTAAATGTGTAATTACACACCATTGGACTATAATTGATTAATTGAAAAGAGAATGTAGGCAGATGCTAGGCCAAGGCTGCTGCTGCTTGTTAAATGAGTATGTCTTTGCTTCTTTTTAATAAGTTAAGTGAACTACTCAGAAGCAATTAAGTGAGAACTAAAATTCATTAGATTTTATGTAATTGTTGGTATTAACTTCTATAATAAAATGCAGGATTTATATTTTGGGTTTTTCTTCCAATCCCAAAAGCAATATAATACATGTCACTGCTGAGATGTAAAAAAAGTGTCTGCCTTAGATGGTGAGCTGTGAGATATGTGCCCCTAGCATTTAGATCTTCTTCAGATAACTGTGTGGCATTAATCTTCCTTCTTGGGATGTCATTCCTGGAAGCCCTGCACAGTCCCAGGAATTCCCAATGAGATGGAGTCACATGCTTAATATCCCAGAGCACCCCCAAACCTCCCTGCAGTCCGGTTGAATGGTGGCCAAGCTCTTCCCAACCCTCCTTCCCACTGGCTGGATCTTAAGTCTGAGGAAAAAAAAGAGTACAGTCTCCTGATTTTCAAGGAGACAAAGTTCTCTGTTTCATGTTGGCTCTACAAGGGATCAAAGCCTTCAAACACTTTTCAATGGGGAGGACAACACATGCAGTAAGATGAGGCATAAGCCAACTGCACCATTACAAAAAGTCACACTCGTTCATGTAGGCACCTGTTCAGACCTGATTAAACCCATTCTAACACCTTGCATGACTGAGAGCCAGGGTCAGGGGTGAAAAACGACTTGAGCCCCTGGGGACCAAAGCCAGTTTTATGGCCTGGTCCTGTGCTGCAGGTATGGTGGTGGTGAGATGCATTGCAAGGGATGGTTCCCCCCAGGTAGCTGCCAGGGTATCCCACGGGCCCTACTGAGTCATCTGCATCTCCTGCACAGACCCCAAGAAGAAAATATTTATAGCTTTGGGTTATGACTTCAGAAATTTTATTTCCAATTTATATGGAAGGAATTCCAGTGAATTTTAATTTATCACACTTCACTTCCTTTGGAACAAGATATATCTTTATTCTTTAACATTCTATAAAAACTGTCTGAATTTTATTTCACAGAATCACAGAATAAGATGTGTTGGAAGAGCCCCACAAGGAACATTAAGTCCANGACCAAGTGCCCTCAGCTGTTCCTCATACAGCTTCTCCTCAAGGCCCTTCACCTTCTTTGTTGCTCTCCTTTGGACACTCTCTAATAGTCTAATGTCTTTCTTACATTGGGGTGCCCAAAACTGCCCCCAGCACTCAAGGTGAGGCTGCACCAAAGCAGAGCAGAGCGGGACAATCCCTTCCTTTGCCTGGCTGGAGATGCTGTGCCTGACATAGGTTATGAATGCCAGTTTCCTAAAGCTAAGCCACAATTCTCAACTGGTTTTCTTTTCAAGAGACATGAACCTCCTCCTTCTTTTTTTTGGTGTTCTTTTTGGTTTTTTTTTGTTTTGGTTTGGTTTTTTGTTTTTTTTTTTTTTTAGATTTATAGATGTTTGGGTGGGGGGAGTAGCTGGCAGCTTTTTCCAGGCTTTTTTATTTTAAAATTTATTGAAACCATTATGAAGAAGTAGTCTCCTTATAAATGAATGCATTTTCGTCTAGTAGTTTCTTTACTTTTTACATGTTTAAATTTGTGGTCAATAAAAAGATTGTGGGGCTTTTTTTTTAATATTAAAAAAAATCAATTTTTCAGTGACAACATGTTTAATATGAAAATTAAAACTTCAGTAAACATATCAAATAAGGAAGGTAAAGAGTAAAATTAGAGTAATACAACACAGTGTTAAAGTAAGGAGAAATTAAGGTTGGAGAAATTATTCAGGGGCCATCAATAAGTGCAGATTTATTAATGAAAATTTTAATGCTTGTCCTGGGAAGGAAGATGACAGATTTGGAGCTGTAATGGGATTTTAATTGTTTTCCTTTTTAACAAATGCATTTTGCTTCTCTTTCGAAATAATAATAACAGTGATATTTAAGATTTAAAAACATGCCTCCTTTTGAGGAAAGGCAGGCTTGTGCTCACAAGGTGTCAAATGCCACATCCTAAAATAGTGCTCCTGTGTTGGTATGAAGGAAAATGCTAAATTAGAGGCACTGGGGCAAAGTTTCTTCCTATATGTAGCTGTGTGCAGTGGGAAAGGGGACATGACTCAGTCTTGGCTCCAGGAGGCCAAACACTCACTGCCTGTAGCCATGGTCTCTCCCAAATTTGTCCCCTTCCCATTGCCGCTCTTCCCATGCGGCCCACCCCTCTCACTGTCACACCTTTCATTCCATCTCTTTAGGTCCCTGAATCATCCTCCTTAATTCGAATCATCCTCCTTAATTTGGTTCACTGGACTGAAAAGATGAGGATTATGTAGAGCTCCTGGTGGTGCCAACCTGCCTGGGGAGGACGCCGCAGCCCTGGCCATGGGCAAGATTTTTTCCCTTTATTCCCTTCCTTCCCTTCCTTCTTCCCATTCCTCATGCTCCTGTGAATTTTATACCTTGTATTTTAGGTGTTGCTGGAAGCTGGCAGAGCCTGGCCCTTCTTGACACTCTCAAGGGTGACGGATGCTCCCCTGCCCACCTCTGTGGGAGGCGTGGGGAATCCCCTGCCCTCCTTAGCACTGTAGGTCGTGGTCACTCGCCAGTCCTGGGTGTAAAAGGAGTGAGGTTTGGGACTTATTTCCAGTAGAAAGTCTGCTACCTCAAACTTACTATGACAGGGCTTTGTTTTCTATTAGTTCCTACAACAGGTCTCTGATGACAGCCTTCAGCTTAGGTATTATTAATAAAGATCATGTTTTCTACGCTTCAAATTAGCTGTTAGCTGGCCTACTGCAGTTTTTGGTCAGACAGGAGGAAGATGTCTCAAAGCAGTCATTCATCTTTTTTTCTTTACAGAACATAAGGTGTCATTCGGAGCCCACCTCAAATTAACAGGTGGGATCCTATTGATTTCACTGGGCTTTGGATCAGAGGTTGTGGAATCCTAAGCATGGTGTAAGTTAAGAAATAAAAGCTTATTACTTTAGCAGCATAATGTTGCAGGACAGGCGAAGTGGAACAAAAGGCCTGAAAGACCAAAGAAATCTCTCAAGACTCCCTAGAAGGTCTCTTGCAGCCCAGAACTCCTCCCAAGTCCAGTCCATGCTGTTGTAATGTGAGGAATGGCCTTCACTTCCATTGTGGGATTGAAAAACATATCATTAAAAAGCAGGGCCAGAAGGACACAGCTTGTGTGCCGGGCAAGACAGTGGCTGCATTTGTTCTAAACCAGTAAATAGATCTGTGCAGACAGGCACAGAGACTATCATTTCCTGGGCACAGCGTATCGCAGGGTGGCTGGCAGCCTGCAGCTCCATGTTTGCTCCTGTGTTATCCCAGTGAGATGCCGATCAGGGCACAGATGCCAAGGCACCCAGTGCCCCGTGGTGCCTACCTGTGCCAGCAGGCAGCAGTCAGAGAGGGTCAGCTGGGGCTGGGTGTCAGGGCTCTCTCTCCCCAGGGCTGCAAACACGCCCGTGGTCTGAGTGCTGCCTTTTTTCAGTGCTTTTGCACAGCACTCATGGACTTCGACAGGAACGTGCATATAGGGCAAGCAGCACTTAGCCCTTCATTCAACCTGGCAGCAATTAAGGACAAAAAAACCTTTAGAATGATTTTTCCTGGTTTGTTGCCCTTACTTGAGAAGAAACAGAGTGCAAGTTTTTCAGTGGGGTTTTGGGGAGTTCCTTTTTAAAATACTCTGCCATTGCTCATGGACAATTTAGTTTCTGAAAATGAAACACTACAGGCAATTAATCTACCATATGACCTAAGCGTCACTGTTATTTCAGTCACAAGAAAGGTTGAATTTCATGTGGCCAAGATTACTGAGGTTTTAAGAACATCAGTATCAATTCACTGCTACAATTGCTTTTCTCCATATTTTTGTTCCAGGGCCATAACCACCATTCTGACAGCTCTCTGTGCCTGATCCAAAGTCCCTGAAACCAACAGTGGGCTCTCTGACAGCTGTTACGGGTTTTGCACAGTCATCTGCCTGAATCACTGCGTGTGCCACAGTGCAACTGATGGAGTACTACCAGTTGCCCTCAGACTGTGATGGCAAACTGAGCAAGGAACTGATGAAATCCATCAGAAAACCACCAAAAAACTGCACCAGCAGTGAGACAAACAACGAGGGATGCTGAAATACCATTTAAGCACGGTTGAGTAGGTTTTAAACTCTCATCAGGCTCGGTAGCTCTACGATCTGGAACTCCACAAGGTGTCACAGGTCTCTTCCCCATCTCCCCTCCTGCCTCTCCAAGGTGGCAGAATTGCTTCCTGACCACAGGATTGGTACCTGACAGGCTAGATATGGCCCTGCATCCCTCAGAGCTGCTGGGCAGCACTCCTGCTCCAGCTTTCTGGTCAAAAGCCCTGCGCATCCGCAATCTGCAGCAGAATGAAGGAAGTGCTCTCCCTCTCCCTGCGCTGCTTTGCACCTAACAGGGTGAAGGAACAGGGAAAAGCACAAGGGGAAGTGTACTTCTTTCTCTCTCTCTCTCCACTCTGCTAGGAATAGGAGATAGCAGGAGAGACAAAAAGGGTGGAAAGGCAAGAGATGGAATGAGCAAAGTTATTTCTCCCTAAATCAGTCCTTCTTTGAAGGCACTGTGATTTTAGATGGACTGAGGGGTATTTTCTACTTTCTATTTTATTCTACTGCTGAGGCACTAACAGGGAGCTGTTTTGCTTGATAGTGGGGCACAGAAAGCAGGTCAGGCACCTTAAAAAACCTGAAAGCCTCACTTTCTGAAATCAAAACTCTCATGGCCTTCAAAGGATACCAATATGCATATTTACACTTACCTCGACTACAACTGAAAAACCTATTGGCATCACCTGATCACAAATGTTCTCAGTGCTTTTTAATGTCAATCTAGTAGGTATGAAATGTTTCCCACATTCCAGCACGATAATTCTGAAGTTAACCTGCCTGCATCCCCGCTGCCCTGTCTGGGTGCCCCACATGTGCCACTTGTCCTGACTCTGCCTCTAGTGCTGGAACAGCAGAGCAGAGTGACACGACTTCAAGCAAAGCATTAGCTGTAGCTCTGGCTCACCTCAGCTTTGCCATAACCTCCCCAAAGGCCTTTCGCTCATAAGAGAACATCCTGCATTTCATGTTTCCCTTATAGATGTGTTTTCAAAGTTTTCTCTGCCTCTTTTTTCAGTGATTAAAGATAACTGGCTGTAGGTGAGCTTGCATTAAATCCAATAGCAAGCATGTTTTATTTTGAGTCTTTTACATAATAGCTTCCAAGCACCAGGACTTGTAATTCATCTCATGCTGCATTCACAAATTTATCCGAGCAGAACAGAACTACTAGGAACAGACTTTTTGATTTCAAAGATGAAGAGATCATGATTTTACTGCAGGAAAAGCATGGATTCAACTGGGTGTAGGACTAGAAATGATTTTTTTTTCCAGGATATTTATGTTTTGTTTGGTTATTTGTTTGCTTTACATATAATCCCATAGCAGTGGGTGGCACTCACATCATCTCCATAAACAAATGATCTGGAAAGCAACCTGATGTTTAATTTCCTTAACCCATCAAACCCTTCTTACCTCATACAGCAGCATGCCAATCTGAAACCTTGACTCAATATTCTGAGTAAATGGGGGGAGGAAGGACGAACTGCTGCTTTTTCTTTCCCACTTTTGTTAAAAGGCAACCAAGCATGACTCTTCCTACCCTGACTAACCTGGGTAGGTGCCAGATGGATTTTTCCTTTCTCTAGGCAATGGCTCAGGAATTTCATCTGGCTAGAGCTGGGCCTGTGGGCTTCTTGCTGGCCTTTTCACTCCAGCCTCCCCTTTCTCGGCAGTTAATCCCACCTTTCTCCCCACATCCACTATTAGCTGGACTGTACTGTTCCTTGACAATCAGCTTACAGCAGGGACTAAATTCTGCCTTTTCCTTCAGGAAACAAAGAGATGTGCCTGAAAGAAAAGCTTCCAGCCACTCACGGAATAAGAAATTAAAATCCCGCGGCAGTGCCTATGGGAGAAGAATGGATGGCTGGCCAAGACAGCATGCTGACCTGGCTCTTTAAAAATAGATTTCTTTTATGTAGTTCCCAATATTTATCATGGATAGCTAAACTTTAGACAACATGATTCTCAAAAATACTGTGAAGTCCACAAGGAAAATCTGATGTGCTCATTGATTAGAGCATCTTAGCCACTTTGGTTTTTGTACACTACAACAAATCCCAGGATACAACATACATGAATTTTGCTTGGGAAATGAGTACCCTATTCTAACCCCGTAACTGCAAAATGGCTTTCTATACTAACCAAAATACTTGATTGTCACTGCTTTTCCTAATGAACAGAACTACTGAATACACTTCAGGGGTTTCCTCTGCCTAAATCATACCTTTCTTCCTTCTATTTCCTATCAAACTTGCTCACGTTCAAAAAAGCCAAAAACAAACAGAAAAGCTGAGTTGTACCTCATCAAATTATCTCCTCTTGTGGCATGTAAGCAATGAAGAAAGCATAAAATCTGTAATGCTCTGTGTTACTTTTGCAATACTCTATGTTACTATGCTTTAAAATCTCTCCAAATACTGAAGAGTTAAAGCTTGCTGCGTGTGCCTGTGACCTGGGATGTTAAGATTCAGCCAGTGTAGCCTGGCTCCTGTGGGAGAGCCCTGGCATGCAGACCCAGCAGCAGCAACCCAGCCCTGGATCCTGCCTGGCAGCACTCTCCCAGCAGGAGCATTTCCCAAACAGAGGAGCCTGCCCTTGCTGAAACAAACCTCGCTGGAAAATGGCAGCTAAACCCTAAAGCAAAGAAAGGACTTTTGTGCTGAAGCCTCCAATTTCACCTGACAGACTATTACTCTATTTACTCTGAACCGCACTCAGAAAACTCCAAGGATTCCCTCATTCTCAAAAGCATAAACAAGTTTCAGTTTCTCTTTCATTTAAGAAAACCTTGTCTTTTCACTCAGCTGGCATCTGACTTGTGCTGTTATATTCTGGGTAAGTTTTCACCATGGGGAAAGTATTTTATTAGAGGAACTGCTGTCCTTTCTTTCACTTTTTTTTTCTCCTCTCCCAAGAAATACTGACTAGCCTTTAAGAGAAAGAAGGTTTCTTAATGACCAGTCCTGGTGAAATTAGCTTCTGAAATTTGAGCACATTTTAATATAGCATTGTTTCCAAAATGTAAAATGTAGAAGGAATAAGACTACCTCTCTGTGAAACATATAGCATCTTCAACAAATAACACTACTTCCCCCACCACCCACACCTAGGCTCAACACCATTTTTTCACTGAAAGTTCCTAAAATACATCTTTAAAGATAGCAGAGGTACATATTCATTATTTGTCTACTATTTTTTTCACATACAAATTGACTACACATTACATCCCTGCCAATTTTGTTTCCAATAGCATAGGAAAAATAAAACTATAACAAATTGCTTTTATTACTTCCTTAAACAAGAACTGAAACTTGTCCAAAAAAGCACATGAAAGACTAACTTTGATGACTTGAGCTTTTGCCAGACACAGTGGTGATACAATAAAGCAAAAACTTCAATGCGTATTAATAGAGGAATAAGCAACTGGGCATTAAAAGAATGCTTGATTTTAATAGCACAAAGTGGGTTAATTGGTTCATTGATGGCTTGCACTAAATATAAAGCAGATTTTCAATGGAAATACTACACAATTTATATAATCTTGTCTGTATTCCTAAATTCCTCCAACACCAAGAAGCCCCACTGACTTCGGGAGCATCTTGGTGTGCTGTGATGGTTCGTCAGGCCTGATTAGCAGCACAGTAATTAAGCATGGCCTTGAAGAAACAGCTTCATTTATTTGGCACGAGAATTATGAGTACACCAGGGAACCACTTTTTGTGTTTCTCTAGTTTCCTCCCCTTAGGGTGTAACACTGCTATGCCTGAAACCACCGGGAACTTCACAGAGGGTTTAAGAGGAACCAAGACCAGATCTTACAGGTCACCTTGCTTTTGGCTGGGGAGAATTACACTGGGAACAAACTGAACCTTCTAAGTGACACCTGTGGCTCTAAAAAGCATTGTCTTTACATAACCAAGGGTTGGCTCAGCACAGGGAACACTTGTGGGGTAGGAGAGAGTGGGCCCAGTAGTGCAGGTGTGGCCAAGATGCTCTGGGCTCTGGCCAGTGTGGGGAGCAGGGAGCGGCCACCACTCCTGGGCTGCTGCCTCCTGGTGTGGGCTTCTCTGACCAGCTGACTGAACCTGGGGGGCACCTTCAGCACTGGGTTATCGCTCAGCAGCTCGACTTTCACTGCCTGTTGCAACTGGGGCACCAAGAGTAGTGCTTGGCCTTGCATCCTGGTGGGGCAGGCACGGGCTTTAACGCAGATGGAAGACAGCCTGCTCCTCCACTGCCACCCGCCTCTTCTCTGGTTACAACGAGAAAAAAAGGAACGTTGTTGTTTCAAAGTAAAACCCCGTGTACTGACTCTCCGCAAACAGTGCCATTAAGCCAAATGATGAGAAGAAAGGCGAATGCAAGGGAGAGATCTACCGATGTATCTAAACCTCCCTTTTCGAAAGCCATGCATGAATCTCTTTTAAATGTATTACAATTCATCCTCTGTTTACTTTAGGCAAACAGAAAAACTCATGGTGGAGCACTCATTTTCGCAAGCTAATCAAGAACATTAGGTCCCAACAGATTCATTTAATAGAAATATAATAGGCATTCCTGCTTGCTTTTAATCTCGTCTAGCTGCAAATGCTAAAATGAACAGCAAATTAACCCTGCCTTGGAACAGAGATTCTTTCACAGCTGATATCATCTCTCTTATGGCTTGTAAACACTCCAGGCTCCCTGTATGTGCTTTCCTGGCTTTCCCTCTTTCCCCACAGCAGAGGAGAGGAGAGGAGTGGAGAGGATGCTTCGGATTGCATGCAGCTATGAAGGGGAGGAATGGGTGAGCTCTAAAGGCAGGACTGCCTGTTAGCAGAACAAAATGCAGTGCCGCCACCCGAAAAGGAGAGAGAGATAAAAGGTGGATGGGACAGTGAGTTTTGGGACGCTTCTGGGGAAGGGGGGGTGGGGGGGGGGTGCTTTCCGTGCATGACCAGACACTCCCTGCATGGCTCTCCCTGATTTACCAGTGCAAGACAAGGTAGTAAGACAAGGCCATTCAAGTGCTGACATCAAATATAAGATATTTTTCAAGCAATTTGAGATCTTAAACTGTTCACGGATAGCAGAACTAGCATTAGAACGCTAAAACAGTAAAAAAAAAAAAAACCTATCATATTTCGTAATGTATGTCATAATGAACAAAAGCCTTTAAAAAAAAACGGTTTTCACTGTGCTAAAGTAACAATCTAGACTTGTTGTAAGTATGTTATTCTTACAAGTAGTTCGCAGTTATTCTTGAAGGCAAGTCTTGGAGTTTCCTTAGCATAGTGCTGCTGGGGAAAATTTTCAGCATGTCCATCTTCATCTCTAGCCTGAAGGGAAATATAATGGCCTATTTAGGGACTTACAAATAATGGAAGGAAAAAAATAGCTAAAAGCATAACAGCTCAGATCATTAAAACAGACGGGAATCCCAAAATACAACATTATTTAAAAGTTTCTTTAAATAGTCATTACACCTTTTAGATATGAGAACTTGGGATGCTGTTTTCTTACATAGCTTAGATCGAACATGCAAATTCATTGTGGAGTAATAAGTAAAACAACAAAAGACAAAACCAAAATGAAATATTTGAGCTGGAAACTGTGAGTAACTCAGGGTTTCAATTTACTCCATTGCATTTTTCAGGATTACATTACATATGTACTTGTTAAAACTTTTTGACATGCTTAAGCGATCCCTAGATAATGTACTTGTATTTTCAGTTTAACAGTAAGGCCAAAAAAAAAAGTTTTCATACTCAAAATTTACATGTAATGCTATTACAAATAAATGGATTCCCCCTCCATGTTTAAGTGAAGCTTTGAAAGGAGCAATCATCTAGTGAGAACAATGATCCTTCAGTCAAATGCGGTCAAAATAATTAATGACAAAGATGCATTAAGAGTTACTGGTTATTTGTAACTACGCTGTTAATTAAGAAAGCTGAAGTTTGAAGTTTAAATGGAGACATTACCAGAGCCCATTAGCAATCCTGCTTGCATATAGTATTTTTCCCTTCTCATCTCGAGCGTTTTCTGCTTTTGAGTTAAAGCAAAAGGGAGAAGCAGGTGAAAGGAGGAGTGTCAGCAATACGCTCATTACACTGTTCATTTGAGTGACACTTGCACTCCGTTCCGCTCCATCTCATCTGATTCCTGACTGTTCGCTCTCTCCCTCTCACAGCCTCCTGAAATTCACAGCTGAGCTGTCTCCCTCACATATGGCTTGCATATAATTATGCACATTCCATTTTACACTGCATTAAAATGATGAGCTCCTGGCTCCCTGCCAACCTATTTAAATCAGCCCCTGCCCAAAGAAGCCGGGGAGAGGAGGAGGGCAGAGGCGGGGTGACCGGATCGGGGGCGAGGGATGCGGGCGGAGGCAGCGGGGCGAGAAGCAGGTACCCCGCTCCTGCTCCCCATCCCTGCCGCTGCCCCGTGCGTGTTCCCGGGACGGGGGTGTCCAGGGATGCCCGGGTGCCGTCCGGGCACACCTCGGCGCCTGCGGCAGCGCTGGCACATTGCTCGCCCCTCGCGCAGCGAGAACCGCCTGTCGTCGCGTGTCACACGCCCGGCACTCAGGCTTTTCAGCGTTGGCATTTATGAAAGATATTTACACCTTGCAGGCTCTGCGACTTGTTTGTCTTCAAACAGGCTTCTGCCTCTCCCCGAGGAGACGGGGTGGGAAAGGGGAGACGTGGGCTAACAGCACTGCCGATTTTTAGGAAAACACGAAGGGTCTGCACCTCAACGAAAGCCCCTTGACTCCGGCAGGCTTTGACTCAGGCCTCTGCTTCTCAGCCATGGGGCGTGAACACAGTTTGCCCAACAGAAAATGCCATTTTTAACAGTGCAAAATTTGTCCAAAGGTGTATTTTGAGAAGTACCTAAAAGTGATGATTATTACAAGAACTGGGAAGTGGGAAACAAGTTTATTCTCTATGTTTCCTAGTGGTTTATAGGTATTTTCTTTCAGCGCCCTCAATAGTTATGGGGAGGAAAATGTTTAAAATTTTTCTTTAAAACCACAAGAAAGAGGATTCCTGAGCATCTGAAATCACTTTTATATTGACAAAGGTTTAAATCTATTCTTCTAATTATTTGTTTGAAACTGAAACCTCTCTGACACAATTAATCTACCTCCATGCTGTGTGGAATACAAAGTCCACATCTGGCTCTGTTTTCTAAAAAAAGCCCCCCCCCAAATTCTCACTCTGAAAACAAACTTTGTCCTTCCCTTTCCTCCATGAAGGAACACGGGCAACTCACTGAAGCTCTTCCAGGTCATCTAGATGGCAACTGGGGGATGAATGCCTTAAAAATGCCTTGCACAAATGGAAACAGACCTGTCAGCTTGGGAAAACAGATGCCAGTGGGATGCTCAGTGATGGACAGCGAGGGGGATTTTGGTGGGGCACAGGTGTTGTGTGGAGCTCTGAATCCCTGTTGGTGCCCCCAGACCCCTGAAATTTTATCTTGGCACCATGCAATCCATTGTGCATGTGACGGCTGGCACATTGTAACCTGCCAGTGACCCTCTGGAGCATTATCTCAGTGCACGCACACACCTTGTAAAATGAAATGGATATCAGGGTGTTTGTAGTGCATCTGTCAAAATATAGAGACAAACCCCACTGACCTTGACCCACTCACCAAAATTGCCAGTTAAATTAAGTTTATTCACCCCTGCTGATGGCAACATGTCCCTGCTCCTACTGATCCAAACCTTGCTTTATTTAATTTTGGATGTCACTACAATTTCTAGTATCAAAACCTGTTTAGCTTCATACTGCCATTATTTGCTCAGGCAGCAGAAATACACCTAATTTAGCTAGCTGGTTTCTGTTGTGAAAAACACCTATTCTGAGCAGTCAGGACTAACTCTCCAGTACCTTTACATTAATTCATTACTACCATCTTCCAGCTGCAAATAATTTGCAGAAGGAAACACTCTTACAATGTTCATCACTGTTCTAAGCATATTAAAAAAGTGGCTCAGAATTTATCTTGCAATGTTAATATTGTGATATAACTGTACCTACACTGACCCACTCTCAACCACTGCTGCACACCAGTGACTGCCTCGGTTCCCCAGCATCTCAAGCTCACTCGCAGCAGGCTGGCATCTACAGCTTTGCCATCAGGCCTGCCTGCCATGGGATGCTACTGTTGAAAAGAAAACAACTGCAAAAAAACCCAAGCCAGATCAGTGATCACTCTGATTTTTTAAAAAATGCTTTAATACTGCTAAAATCATTATAGGAATGCTCTCATCAAAAAATGTATGTCCGAACTGCTAGATGTGATTGATTGCATATATGTAATGTACAGGACAACCGCTCTCACAGCACATTTTGTTCCAGGACAAAAAAGGCATCAGCTCGTGTTCTGAGGCCTGGAACCATGGTTAGCACTGCTAGTTTTATCAGTGCAAAACTGCTGCAACTTCACTGTGGCAGTGCCTCTCCTGGGATTTACTGAATCTCCTAATTCAATACCCTCTGCTGGCAGACAGCCGCCTTCCCGTCAGCTGCATGGGCTCCGAGAGGGAAACCTGCCCATTGCCAGCCCCTGGGGACAGCGGGCTGGACACTTGACAAGACCAGTGGCACACACACACACACATCACCTCACTGCTGCTGCCAGCATAGAGCACACTGCCCAGGGAGCGGTGCTGGCAAAGAGGATCTAGTGAGGAAACTGCAGTTGACTTAGTGGAGGTGGTTTGGCTGTAAGGTCAGCCTAATGATGGATTGTGTGGGAAATCATGGCCTTTAATTGCAGGTTAGGTATCAGGAAGCCCTTCTTAATGACAGGTACAGCAAAGCACTGGAGCAGATTGCCTAAGGAGACTGTCAAAGCCCCATCACTGGAGATTTTTAAGAGCAGATTAGGCAAACATCTGCCAGGAATGACATGCATGGAGTAGCTCCTGATGTGGGGAAGCTGGACAGATGAGAGCATCTCCTTTCCTAGGTCCCTTTTTTCTCTGCTTTCTACTGCTGAGCTTTGAAAGAAAATGGCAGGAGGCTAAGGAAAAAAAAATGTAAAAAAATCCCACAAACCAGAAAACAGGATCTGAAAGGACCTCTCTGAAAATAGCACAGCTTTTGATGTTCAGAGATATGTGTACTCATTAATAAGCGCATGATGACAACTATCTTTGGCTACAGAAACTGTGCTATTTGTTCATAAGCCACACAGCCTATATTTGTGAAAGATTCCAATAGTTTGGAAACAGACTATATATTCAGTCAAGATTCCTTTTTTTAACACAATGGAAGAAGAACAACCTACAGCAGAATTTCCTCCTCTCCAAAGAGCGTGGATATTTGTTTCTCCTTATCCTCAGAGAAAAACTATCTTGATCCAGACAGAGGATTTCGTAGCTTTAGTGTAAGTCTTTTTATGCAGCTTTAGCCTTGGAAGAGGAAATCTCTGCTTACATTTTAATATTAAGGGCAGGATCTTACAATACTGTAAGTCACAAGGCAGGTCAAACCAAATAATTTATTAAGATGGAACTTGTTAATGCAAAGCTTCCACTAAAGTGGGACAATACATTTGCAAAGAAATCCTACTGCTTAGTCCACAAAACTTTAATGCCACTTAACCAAAAACACCTAACATTAAGAGCAACAGTCACTTGAGTAAGACAGAGTGACAGAATATTCGTGTGCTTACTGGGGATGAAATTGCCATCTAATTTCCATAAATGTCCTTTGAAGCAGATTAAACACGGGAACGTTACCCCCAGCTATGTTAACGGCGGCAGGCATTAGTTCGATGTCTCTGGCAGGACAGAAAATAAGCTGCTGAGGAGCTGAATAGTGTTGCTATAGAAGTGCAGATAACTGCGTGGAGGCTCCTGTCCCGTGGCGATGAACAGAGGAAGTTCACATCACCCTTAATACTATTGTCTCCAGAGGCTGGCTGCAGATGGGAACTGAAAGCTGTGTTTCCGTTTCCACCGCAAAGGTTATCTCTCCTTTCACTGAACCTCGAAGGAAATCCTCAGGGAGACCCTAATCCTTGAAATTCTAGTTCCTGTGCGTTTCTGTTGTCCCAGATAATCAATTATCATGCTCTGTACATTCACTGTACTCGCAATAGTAAAAATAGTACTAAACCTCCACCTGCTGGGTATATTTTTCCCAGAAATATGAACGTACTTGCTGTGGCCTGGGTGGTGGCAGAGACCAACATCAGGGTCCTGGGTGGTGGTGCTGTGCTGGGAATGGAACAGGGCCAGGGAAGACAGTCCAGAGAGGATGTTCCCTGGTTCAGCAACCACGCAGTTACAGGAATGAGCAAGCCCTCAGCTCAAAGAAAGTCTTCCCTCAGGAAAAGCTCCCACTAATGTTTGATGAGAGGTTTGCTCTTCACAAGGATTTCAGGATTTTCCTGAATCACAAGGGTGATGGAATAAGCGGTATTTATTTGCTTGTTGCCTCTCTCAGCTGCACTCTATTTACTAATCTCTACAGTTGTAATATTTCACCACTCCAAACCCCTAAAATCTTTTTAAGCATTTTGAAAAAGTCCCAGGTATTTTGAAAACATGACAAAACAAGGCTGCATAATATCTCCCAAGACTCAGATCAGTGAAAAGAAAGGACCTAAAACCACACTGGTTGTTACCATTTACATCCCACAAAAATTGAGGTTATCCATTTTGCCTGACTTCCTGTGACCAGTACAGGTTAGAGGTGACCACCCTACCCAACATTTTCCAGCCCGGGGTCTCTTTACCAGCAGTGGCTCTCTGCACAGTTGGTGGTGGTCTATGGAGAGCTTGCAGGTCACGTGCTACTAACTCCCCTTGTTTCCAGCTGCTAAAATGCATTTAAAGACAGCTAAAAATACATTAAATACTTTCCTAACGTTATTTTTCCATGTAAGCAACTGCTGTAGTCACCACAGGAATGTTATTTGATCACCAAGGGGAGGGGAAGTGGTCTGCGAGACAATCTGTCTGCTGGAGGTGATCTACAAAATTGAAAAGAAATTGGGAATATGCCCTCTTGTAACTTCTTTATTAAGTATGCACAGGAAAACCAGAAGGGCTTTTGCTGACTTGTTGCCTCCTCTTCTCTCCCCAAACATGCCACACGAACACATGTACCAACACACGCGTGCACATCTCCACCCATTACTTAAGTAAGGAACTGAGACCTTGTTTATGCTGGAAGAAGGCACCAGTGGACAGACACCAGCAGAAAGGCATCACTGTGACAAGCCAAACCTTGGGACTGCACGTGCAGCTCTTCCCAGGTCCTAAGAAGAGGGCGTACTTCAGGAGAAAGGTTTTGTTGCCATTTTGTTGCCTGGGATCTCTCCACAGACTGCCTTGAAATCTCTCCCTCACACTCAGCTGCTCCTGGCTCCTATACATTACGGTACAGACCCCACAGCTGCGGAGTCCCTTTCCCAGAGTGAAGTTATATGGTCCTCAAGAAGGAGCAAAGACATCCCTGCAGAAATGCAGTCCCTAAGCAATGCCTGAGGTTCAATCTCCTGCAGGCATCTTCAGCAAGACAAGGGTCCCTATCGTTGTCACAGCTCATGCTCTCGCCTTACTGTGACATGTCCAGTACAGACAGTGATGAATCTAGACCCAAACTCTAACCTTTGTTCAAATTTTAGTTACCATTTCAAAAGCAAATACAAAACTTGAATGCAAAACCACTAATGGCAGACTGGATTAGAAAACCATCTCGAGTCCACATGTTTAGGAGAAGGTTTGGTGTGGAAGTGACTTCAGGAGCCAGCGACCTGGCCA
Source organism: Daphoenositta chrysoptera (assembly GCA_013397915.1). NCBI lineage: Eukaryota > Metazoa > Chordata > Aves > Passeriformes > Daphoenositta > Daphoenositta chrysoptera. The sequence goes on along the minus strand of VZRO01005541.1, from coordinate 233,508 downwards.
GTGTGATTAAGCCCTGAGAAAACACATAATTCCGAATATCCTGCAAACTTCTCCCCTGTTCTGACAGACAAAATACTCCCTGACTTTAAAAATAAATAGTCACCAGGTCAAACCTGCTATTCTAACCAAACCCAGCCCACACCACCTCATCATCCCTTTCTGAACACATGTAAAATCTCCTGACAAACAGGCAGTTCTGCTGAGAAAAGCCGACCCAGAAAAAATGCATTACAACAAAGAAGGAGAAGGTGCCAAACTGTGGAATGATAGGGCAGTGTTTCTGAAATTATCCTTGTCAAAGCAACTGAGGACTGTCACGTTCATTTTCTTGCATAACTGAAGCACATTAAAAAATCCAAACAAATCTGCCTGCAAATCTGAAAAACAGTTATTTAAGGATCTTTTATTTTTTTTAATTTTTTTTTAATGCTTGTCTTCCACAGGCTATGGCTCTGAATGGTCCAGCTTTATGTATTAAATTTTTCACTCAGGATTTCATGGTATAAAATTCTCCACAGTTTATGTTTAAAATGCAAGCTGCAAACTCTATTATAATGTAAGGAATACTATAAGTGGATCAAAAGGAAATACTAATAACAGTACTACTCTAGTGCCTGCTAAAGTAATAACTTCCATGCTACTGCATTTAAAACTTACACCAAAAAATGGATTCAGCTTCCTGGATTCTATAAACCTTTTCCTCCCCTTCCCCCAGTTTTATTTCATATACTTTGTAGAAGAACCCTGATTTCCTGCTGGACTTCTCATCCTTCTGCGCAAAATCAGGATTTTCAGTTTATACAGTTTGCAATGCTGTACATTTTTGGCCCTTTCTACCACAGTCATAAAATACCCAGAAAAAACTGGTGATCACTTTCAGTCTCCCAGCACATCCAGAAAGAGTAATTGAAGCAAAAACAGCAGTGTCTACTGCCCTGGATTGCTTTTCTTATTTCTGTAGGAAGAGGAGTAGAAGGTTTGAGATGTTAAACGACTCAGGCCCATAAGCAAGCCAGGGTGGTACAGCCTTGATCCAGTTGCTCAGCAGGGAACTGCCTAATGCTTTCGAGTGAAAACTCTGCATTAAACCTCATATTCCCACTGCATTCCAGACTTAGGGACTTCTCCTTCCTCTATCAGCCAATACCCGGGCAGTTTCTGCAGCTTTCCCGCCTTCCGCAGGACTGTGCTACCCTTTCCCTGACAGTTCATGGCATGCTGATATATGAGAAGTGTTCAGGTGGCTGCCTCAAAAGCTAATTTTTCAAACTGCACAAACCTTTAACCATACCATAAATTTTTTACAACCGCTTCCAAATTGTCAAAGAATAAATATAATAACAAACACATAACACTGAAATAATTTGAAATAAACTTTGTTTATTGCCCCTTTGAACATTTTTTCAGCAAGTCACAGCTGCGTGGGATCTTCATAAACGTGAGCCTATCCTGCTAATCTCCCTCCTGATTCACGACAGGCTGGATCCAAAGACACTAATGGACCGTGCCTGACAGTTATTGCAACATATTCAATACACAGCCTAAAATATGGCCAGGAAAGTAATGAAAATATACTACAGACTTGCCGGTAGCTTCCAGTTTTGTAATGGGTAGCTCACACCAGCATAGTCGATAAGCTTTCCCTCTCTCTTCACATTCCCTAATTGTTATCATTTATGAGATAAAATCAATTTCCAAAGTATTCTGTGTGTTTCACTGTCAGGTAGCTCAAGTATCCCTTGTCACTGCTGCCATTTCTACAAGGGTTCCCCTGTCCAGGTGACAGATTTGGACACAGGACAAGCACACGTTTCCAATGAGCCTGCCAGAGAAGCAGGGAGACAAAACACAACACCAAGGAGGAAAAAAAAAAACAAAGAAAAAACCCCCAAAACAAACACCAGAAAAAAGCCCCCTCAGACGTTGGTAAGGGTTAGCTAAGACTCACAGACCAAAAAAATCACTGTCCTTAGTGAATTTGTTTCAATGCATTTGCGTATTTCAAGCTTTTGCGTTGTTAATACCAGAGCAACAATGCAGATTTTCTCTGATTGCGGTGTCACATATATGATTAATCATCTTGACTCAGAGCATATTTTTTTTAAGCAATTGCAGGCTGGTTTAATGAACTCCTCTCCCACTGGCTTTTATAGACTAGTCATGATCAACATACCATTTAGATAAACCTCGTGCCCCATCCCTCCCCCCTCTGACAGCTTGCCTTATTTGCCTCACAACAGTCAATATCCAATTAAGAGGCAACGGATTTGATCGATACAGAAGGTAACAATAAGACTTAAACAGCTGGCAAATTCTACATGTACTCTTTTTCTTCAATTCCCATCTTTGTGGTATATAAACAGTTCTGCGCTTTGAATAAATGCAGAGAAGAAAAAACAATGACCAGGTCAGGCTGGTAAAGCTTTCCCTCAATGGGCTGTGTCTGCAAGCTACTTCACAGCCATAAATGCTTGTCTGGGGTCACTGCAAGACAGGCAGGATCCTATTCTCTGTATTTTCTGTGGCCTTTTAAAGGGTGAAAATAGAAATCTCTTCCTGGTCTGGTTACAAGCCACATGTCACTTGGGTCATTCACACATGAAAATGGAGGGGCTGTAATATTATTAAAGCAATCATTTGTGAGCTGGGCAAAGGGATGACTGGACTGGAGAGGGGGGCAAAACCCAACAGGAACTGAATGTAGGCAGGAGAACGGGCAAGGAGAGGGTGAAAAGAAAGAAGAGGAAGCTTTGATACAAGTGACATATTCTACAACCTTAATATCATCTCCCAGTCTTTCTGCCAATGATGAATGGCTGCAATAAAAGGTGGGATAGTGGCACATAGAAGCAGGAAAAAAGCAAAACCTGCCTGGTGGTGAGGACGATTCGTTTTAATTTCCAGCAGCCCAGCTAGAGGTCAGGGACTGAGGTCACAATATTGCCACTGCCTTTGGGTCTAACCCCAGGTACAGTACTTCTTCCTTGTCTCCCAACACCTTTTTTTGAGGCTTTTATTCAAAGTTTTATTCTCTAAGGCGTTTCATAGAGTACTAGGCTGATACAGTCCAAATGAGGTACCCCTCCTTTTCCAAGACTTCCACTCTATTTTAAGTAAGAGGAAGTCATGACCATGTGGGATGCCATGCTCTCACCGACAGATGAGACCTAACCCAAACACTTCTGAGCTTGCTCCCAACACTGGCAGAAAGTTATTCCTAAATCACGTGTTCTCTACTGCCCACTGCAACCCTCTGTCATTTGGAGGAATTCTAATAACATATGGCATGTCTAAAACCAGGAAGCTGTTTGTTCAAACTATAAGAAAGCTCAAAGCGCACAGATCTTTTCAGGCAATGGGAAGCAACTGACTGCAATTTATCTTCCCAGCCTGTCTTGGGATTTGAGAAGTCCCATTCTGAGTTCTCCTTTCTGTCGCAATAAGATGGAATGTGCTGAAAAACACCTCCATCTTCTCAGCTCCCTTCACTACCATCTTCCACGGGGAGCGGTTGCAAGATCTTTGGCCAGGTTTCTGAATCTAAAGTAATCCACTTGGAACTGTTTCCAGCAGTTTACTTCAGGCCCCAGGTTTATTAGGCTACACCTTTTTTCCAACTCTGTGTATTGCTCTTACAGAAAAAAAAAATTATACTACTTTAACTCTTAAAGATAGACTTACAAAACGGGGATGCTTCCACTCGAAAAAGGAACAGAAAGAAACATATTTTTCTGTCTTCTGCATTCACTCAAATGGCTCTGTCCCTGACTCACCTGGCCCCTTACCACACAGCAGAAGTCTGCATGTTTAGCCATGTAATCCTGTACTTCTGATTTTGATGGTTGGACTTGATGATCAATTTTGACAGTTGGACTTGAGGATATTAAAGTTCTTTTCCTACCTTTATGATTCTATGATTCTCTTTTCAACTGCTCACTCTCAGCTCCTGTCTTGAAAAGCATCCCTTAGGGCTTCACCAGACTCTGCAAACTCCGAGTTAGCACTAGATGTCTCCTCAGGCATATGCATGAGTATTTACATGCCACCTCTACCATTTCATGGTGGCACTGTCAGCTTTTTAAAACTTCCATGTGTTTATTCCAGACTCTTATGTGTTTGCCCCTTAGATAGCTCCTACTTGCCAACATACATTGCAAATATTTAGCCAATAACTTTGCTTACAGCCCTGACCTTCTTTAATGTTTCCTCACTGTTCCGTGGACTCTTCAGTGTCACCTCAAATGTGTCACCCCTTGTGTTGCTGGGCCTGCTGAAATCCAGCTGTTGGCCTATGCAATAGGTCTGCTGCCACAGGTCTGTCTCATTTTCCTCAAAAACAGAGCTATTGCTTCAACAGGGAAGAAAAAAGATGGAGCTAGGACATTCCTCTGCAAAACTGGTACCACAGCTGCAGAGCTGGGAGCTGCCAAAATCACGCTCCCACACTGTGAGAGCCCCTGGGTCCTCCTTTCAAGGGCTGGACTTTAAGCAGCAGGTGGACTTTGCAATATTCGGAGAGCAAAGCACTCCTGATGTTTCTCTGCTCCTGGGCTGTAAATCAAATGCTTGCCTCTTCTGTCTCCAGCACAGGGACTTATCTGTCTCAGCTGAAGGCTCAGTTGAAAGGATGCTCCTGTCTAAGAAGAGTTTGGAGAAACCTGCAGAAAGGTGGCTTTTGGTCTATCATCCACTGTGCAGAGCTCCCCAAATTCCCCATGGTTTGAGTGAGATATAGAGGTCTTGGTCACAGAGTACATTGCAGTAGGAGGCACCAAGGCTTGGAGGAAACTGGTGCTCTAATTACTACCACTACGTGAAAGTACACACGCATCAAGCAAAGAACCAGCTCTAAATAAACACTCTAAGAACATTCTTACTCAACTAAATATTGCTGCTAGGTGAAAAACTTCATATAATTTTCTATTCCCTAACTTATTCCATTAAAATTCAAGGCCCCATTCTCTTGCCTGCATCCAGACCACTTTGCATCAGCTCTGTAAAGCACAGGAATGGTCTTGACCCCTGTTGTTCTTACTGCACTTTTTCCAACTGTGCCTACAGATACTCTGAAGTGAAGAAAGCACCTACTTGCCCCTCACACAATGATGAGTGAATTTAAGCTTAGGCAAAAGCCAGAGCTAGCAAGATAACCACTGGGGTAGTGACAGATGTTCAGCCTAACATAAGATTGAGGCCAGTAGACAGGAAAATCCATCTGTGTTTCCCAGTACTACTAGTAGGAGGAGGACTGTGGTGGTAGCCGTCATCTTTTCATTAGCAACAGGCTGGTCAGAGAGAAAAGAAGCTGGGGAATTGTCTTTTCTTATTCAGGGTGTGAGTTCCAGGACCAGAATTACCATTTACATTAATTATATCTAACTATGTAATTAATGTTCGTGTCAGTTTATTACAGGCATCTTCACCATCGATGCTGTGAAATGCAACTTAGTGACTTTCTTTGTGGGGAACGAGATGGAACAACCATTTGTCTCACTTCCATTGTTTATATATTAATCATTAAATTGCTACTAATATTATTAATCTCATTATCCTAATTACATGTGTTCTGTCTTTTTAGAGTAGCATTCCTTCCAGAATTAGACTGTTTCACACATCTCCATTGTTCCCCTCTCTCAGTTTAGAAACTTGATGGGGAATCACTGGCACCAAAGAAAGGTGAAATGAGTGTTGAGCACAAGAAGTAGCAACATCAGCTGCTTAGCAGGAAGGGGAAATCTCTGAGTGCTCTTTAACAACCGGCACACTTCACAGCATACACTGGCAGAACATTCCACACGGCGGGAGGTGAGGCTTACAAAAATTGGTCCACTATAAGCCTTTAAAAGCAGCCTGGGTCTCTTTCTGGAAGTCTAGGTCATGTGCCTGGCACTGCCTCATATGGTGTCTCTCTTCCGCCATTTGTTTATTTGCTTCTGGCAGTTTTGGCAGTGAGGTATCGGAGTGAAATGCACACCACTCCATACATATGGTGGGAAGAATCTAGTGCATCAGTTGAATGCATACTGTACTGTATACACATTCTGTTTTATCTCTGAGCACAGCTGTGCTGTAAAAGCTTACAAAATGTGAAGCCTTCTGTGCAGCAAAAACATCGACAGGAGAAGCTGGCCTATAACTTATTAGGTTGTGACACAAGCCAAAAAAAGCCGGAGTTACAGCTGACAACTCCTGGCATCGTGATGAAAAGCACAGTGGATCAAGTTAGAGAGGGAGTGTCAGCCCTAACTTCATGTTTTGGACTTTCACTGCCACAAGTCACAAATAGCATTGCTGGTTTGTTGTAGGACAATGATTCCCAATCCCAGTGCATGGCTTCCAGCTAGTGACTGAAGCAAACAGGCATATCATCCCCCCGGTGCCCTACTGTGCTTGTAGGCAGCCTGCACTAGAAAGGGATTCAAGGAGGGCGTGGGCAAGAGCCAAAAAGCAATTGTGCCTCTCTTCCTCGCCCAGCACAGCAGCCTTCAAGCTGGGATCAGTCCTGCATTCCCCACTCCCCCGGCAAATTGGACTGAAGGTAATGGAAACACCTTGTAGGAAACTCTCCTGCACTGGCTGAAGCAGATGTCTGGTAGACTTTTTTCACCACAACCTTGAAAGAGGGATTCATTATCTAAATCTGAGTAAGAATGGCCACTCTGGGTCAGATCTAAGGTACCTGAGCTCAGGCTTGTCTCCAGCAGCAGCCAGTATCACCCAAAGCAGAGAATCTGAGGAGCAATGGGCTACCAGTCCTTCCAGAGACACAGACTTGCCCTGAGGGCAGTGGGAACAGGTGTGTTAGATGTTTGGTAAGTGAGTTTGGCCTGTGTGTCCATGGTTCCTGGATTTTTTCACATATATCTCTGTGAAGTTCTGAGTTAGGTGAGATTGTAGTACATCTCCTTCCCTACCTACTGACAGACTCCATATGTGCATGTATGCGTAGGCAGTGGAAGTGTGGTAAGTAAGAAAAACAGAGAAGGGAAATGCAGGTGAGATGGCATTTTTAGCATGCAGAAGAACTGCCCTGATAAGAAAGTCATGACTGGAGACATCACATTTGCTTCCTGATCCCATAGGAATTAATTCTTTATGCAGCTGAGTGCTGGACCTGTCAGGACTGACCTCTGTTGCCTCCCATGGATGCTGTGAGAGCTCCCCATCTGGAGAGAAATTCCCTCCTGTCCAGCCCCTCTACTGCCTGAGGTGATACTGAGTCTCAAGGTGGGCCTCTGGCCCTAGCAGCTTCCTTGACAGATCCAGGTTGTGGAGAGCATCCCACAAGCACTCAGCCAGTGGAATCATACCCTTTGCTGCTCCTCAAAAAAATTTATTTCTCTCAGGCAGGACCCCACCTGATTCCAAGGGAAAAGGGGAGCTTAATCCTCTTGTCAACAGGAGCTCAGGGAGAAAGCCGTCCCATAAGGAAGCTTTCATCTGGCTGCTCACCCCTCAGCTGTGAGGAGACTTCCTTCCTCCAGTACAGTCATGATGGCACCTCCAAACCCAGCTGCTGCTGGGGGCAGCCCAAAAGGCATTGCAGGAGTCCTGCAGCAGGGCACTGGCTCTGCAGGGGATGGAATACAACCCCATGCCAGGTTCACCTGTCTGCCTCCTCTCGTGGGGGCACAGTTACGTGGCATTTCCACTGCACTGTGTCCCCTGCCTTCTTCCCTAGCCCTGAGGGTGACACCCTGGCTACTCCATGGCAAAGGGGAAGGGGAACACAACTGTCACACTTGGGGAGGAAGACAGACAAGAAAGAGCAATTTAAAGCCCAGTTAAACATTTTGTCACCTCTCGTATCAAATATATTAAAATAAAGGAGAAGGAAGGGAAGGGAAAAATAACAAGTTCTTGCCTCAAACTCTAATTGCTGCTGATGTTAGTTAATTTTCAACAGTTGACTTTAATTGCATCTCCACACTGGGTAAACTTTCTTTTTCAAAAGTTATTTTAAATACATGGCAGACTGCTCCTTAAAACCTGGCCATGGTCTGCACTAAAGGAAATAGTATCAATAAAAGGCAACCAGAGTTTTGGAACAGCTCTTACATAAGATATTCAAAAACAAAGACTTACCCACTTAAATTAAAACAATAAAAAAAGAGAGACAATGGATGTGATAATAGTCTATGCAGTATGCAACATTTTTATGATATCAAAAAATACCTCCCATGTTTTTGTTACCAAAACAAAAGTAGCTCGTAGCTATCCATGAACTACCCACTGTTTCTCACAATGTAAAAAGCTAGAGGCTTAATAAATGTGCAAAAATAAAATAAAAAAAAAAACCTCTTTGCAGAACAAGTCACCGAGCTGGGTGGTGTGCAGGTCAAAACCATGTGCTAATCCAGAGAAGTGTAATGCCTTCAGAAGGACATATTCAGCTATTAACAGCAACAGCACAAGCACTTCCACATGAGAGTAGTTACAAGGAACCAGAAGAGATGGCCTCGATGCAAGGAGCCGTGAGTCTGGCCAGCAGGCTGGCCTCAGCTAGAGTTTTTGGACATTCATGCCTCCCTGCAGTCAAACTCTAGGAATTGATTTTGGAAATGGAAACTCTAGATCTGTTTTCAAACCTTGAAAGTAACCTATGGAAATTAGTTGGGGCTATCATTTCTGCCTCCAGAAAAGGGTAAATAAATTGTTCTTGAGTCTGGTGAGAGACTTCAGAGATGGGAGTTGAACTGAACATTTACAGCAAACACAGCTATACATTGGCTGAGAGGAGGAAGGGTAAAACACAGGTGTGTATCTCCTGATGGTACTGGAGCTTTTCTTCTTGTACATGCTCTAGGAAAGGTTTGTCATTGAAGGGCCAGGAGGTCACAGCTTTTCTGGCCTTCCAGCTGTCTGTTCATACCACAAAAAAAATTCTAGGAATCTGCTCCTGTTGTGAGGAAGTTCAGCACTCTTGAAATTCAACAACTTTGAATATCCTGACTTGAGCCAAAATGAGACAACTGGATTTGAAACACGTAGATAACCACAAGAAAACAGGCGCATATAATGAGTACAACAGAAATAAATTTCTCTCTGACTCCTAGCTTTCTTTTCTTCTGTTTTACCTGCGGTTCTGAGTTCAATTACATGGTCATCTAGGAAATCAACTTAGATTGCACTCCTAGAGATACATGAAGCAACCAGAAATGTCATCACTCTTGTGATGGCTTCCAGCAGGGGTTTAAATCTTTCTCTCTCAGTCTAAGGAATGCGGTATTGCTCAGAGGAATTCAGACAATTAAAAATTAGCATCCTAGAGGACATCACTTCTGCAATGGGAGCTTGCTAAAATAATACCAACTATTCAGAGACTTCCCCTAAAACACATGATCAGGAAGGGAAAGGGCAGTTGGAGATACTAGGAAATTAATTTGTCTAGACCCTCAGCAGGACCTTTAACACATGCTTTACTAAAAATGAGATTAAAAAAAATACTAGCTTTGGACACATTTTTAATAAACTTTGATACTACAGTTTTACTAGTTGTAAAGGACTTTCAAAATCACCTTCAATAGCTCCATCAGTTTCTATACCCAAATCCACTCTCTTACTACAGTCAGTCGCTTGATAACACTTGGAGTGTGGGAACTTTTATGTAGTTCTGGGACATGAAAAGTAGAATGTAATAATGGAAAAGAAGTAAAACACTTGGCTGTGTCAAGATATGCCATTTCTCTCTAGCTGGTTCTGAGGAAAAGATACAACAGCCTCACTATGTGCATAAATGCATGTATGAACATGAATCTCAAAGTCTAGTTCCACCACTCACAGGAAGGAATTGGAAATTTTAAAATTAATTAACACCCTAAACATCCTAAAACTACAACTGTTGTGAAGCAGCTACAACAGTTGCTTCACAAAAGGGCGGAGCTGCCACACTTAGCTGTGGCTGGTCAAATGCTGTGAGAGCTCACAAAAGCCTATGTGGTTTTTATTTCCTTTTTCTATCATTTTTCATCCCTCTTCGTCACCAGGTGCTCTTTGCTGTAGATAGATCACTGCAGGAAGCAGAAATTCTAGAGAAAAGGAGTTTCTAAACCACCCTTGTTGGATCAACTAGATCAGACAAACTTGCTTTTTTTTTTTTTCCACATCCTTGCTCATTCCCACACACACCAGGAAAACTTGTGTTATTCTAGATTGACTTAAATGGAAAAAACAGAACGATAGGAGACCCATGTCTAGGCTGTGGTAGGGAACAGACCTGGAATACTCACAATAAAATTGACAGGCTTGATGGCTGAATGGATTTAAGCAACAGCTGGAATCTGATGAGTCTAAAATCACAAGTAAGCTGATCAGGAGAATAAATCTTTCATGGATTACATTCAATTAAGTGCTCTCACATCACTGAGAGCCAGCTAGACATCCATGCACAATATATGCTAACTAACTGGGTTCCAGGTTCACCCACTGAGGCTGAAAGTACAGAAATACGGAGTTTGTCTGCCAGGCTGGATATTGGACAGTGGCAATCAATGTGAAAAAGTGACCAACACTTTTGTAAACTCCAAACACCCCTCCAAGGGTATCCTCTCTCCATATGCGAAAAGGGATTGTCTTTGAACTGAAACAGGTTTATACTGGATATTAGAAAGAAATTCTTCACTATGAGAGGGCTGAGACACTGGTACAGGTTTCCCAGAGAAGCTCTGGATGCCCCATCCCCGGAAGTGTTCAAGGCCAGGTTGGATTTGGACCCTGAGCAACCTGGTCTAGTGGGAGGGGTCCCTGCCTATGGCAGGGGAGTCGGAACTGGAAGTTCTTGAAATTTATTTCTAAAACAAACCATACTATAGTTCTCTGATAACAAAGCACCCAGCTCCTTTATATTTGTTACATGTAACATGCAGGAGATAGGCTGATTTCTAAAAGCTGCCACTCAGTAAGAAAGGCAGCAAATTTTTATGCCAGCTACTTTTAGTCATGGAGCAGAAAGTGGCAGAGCCAAGCCCATCACGCACACAAAGGCTTTCACTCCACAGGCTCCCAGGGCACAGAAGCTGTGGGGTTCTCAGCAAGTCTGAAATAGGCTTCATGGTTGGAGATCAAGTCTCCGCAGCAAAACGTCATGAAACATAAAGGCAGAGAGACAAAGAACTGAACTGAAGCAAAACAAACCAACAACTTACTAGAAAGACAGCATGTCTCTTGGGAAAAGTGTTTAATTGTGACTGATTTTATGATGCTAATATTTTCCATTCATTCCTTTCACTCATTTCTCTTTTTTCATTAGAGGAAAGTTTTAAGAGGAACTGATTTCTTACTGAAATTTCCCATTAAAAGTATGTCTCAACAGTAATTAAGACATGACAGAAGGAGATTGTAATATGGATTCTGGATTTATACAACAGTGTTGGAGTGGTGAGTCCACACAATCCCCTCTAACAAGGTCACTTGGGCTTGGATTTTTAGAAGACCTGGTATAAGTTAAGCAAACAAGGTCCACTTTTGTTTTTTTCAGGGAAATCAGTTGCTTAATTTTGTCTTGTGCTTTCAGAAATTTCAGGTTTGGCAAAAGGAGCAAAGGAAACACTTTCCCTCCTTCCAGAGCTGTGATGACGATAGGTCACAAATGCCCAGCTGCATCAGGGCTGCCCAGATGTGGTGTGGGGGTGGCAGGATTCCCTCCTGCTCCCTTCATGGGCGCTCCATGGAAGAAGGGTCTCATGTGGTACAGGACCACCCACCTGGCTTTCATGTGCCTTTGTGAGCGTTTTTCCTCTCCTGACAGGAGCATGCACCTCTCCAACTGCTACAGCTGTCGACTGGAAAGGAAAACAAAGCGGCAGAAGCCCACCTTTCCTTGATATGTAGCCATTTGTTGGTGGCAGAGGCTCCTCCCTGTGCAACTCTGCCCAAGCTGCAAATTCACTGCAGATCTCCAGCTGTCAGCTGGCCAGTTCACAATTACCTTAATCACTTTGACCCATACTGTGTCCTGAGTATCCATCAGGCAGCGACTGCTGTCTCAGACCAGTTCTGAAAGACTCCCCCTTTAGCAGTTGCTACATCAGATACGCTTGGCTTTCTCTTTCACTACAGCAGTGGCTTTCTGAGGCCAGATAGGGTTGTGCTTTGCTGTCTGTCTTATAAAATCAATCTGTAACTCAAAAATTAAGCTGTGTTCTTTCCAAGTTTTTTTCACTCCTGCTAATAAAAAATCTGTGTGTCAGGCTTTCTTGACCATTACCCTGATGATTCTTACTGAGGTGGGAAGTCATCTAGCCATTCTCCAGGCACACTGACAGGGACAAGATAGATCTGAGTCAACACAGGAAGTGCATAGAGCATGCAGAATCTCTTTGTTAAACAAGAAGGTGCTGTTTTTCTAAATAACCACTTTCTTAACTACAATCTCATTTTAAGCAGAGGCCACTGGCCTCTATTCTTCAAGGAATAAGAGTAGGGTGATAAAATCAGCACCAGGAAGGACACAGGATTACAAACCGGGGTCAGGGAACAAGGATTTAGGAAGTTGAGAAGGTGTCCCTAAATCTCAGAATATGCTCACTTTCTCCAAACAAAAATCTACTATTTGGGTCTTGAAATCTGAGACTCACAATAGGAACACGAGCTCTGTCAAACCAGCCGGGTTTTCTGCAACTCTGACAAGGAATTTGGTGCAACAGCTCATGAAAACAGGTGGTAAGTGTCCAGTTCAGACCGGGAAGTAGTGTACTACTGTAAAATTCTCATCTTCCCACCCCTTGATTTAAGAATTTCCGTGTCAAAAAAAATTGGTCAGCTCAGCAAAGAGACTGAACTATACTGTAAAAGCCTTGTCTTTTTAATTGCAATAGCTGTGAAACACACAATGCATCTTTCAGATATTACAGTGCTGGTAATATAAAAGAACTGAAATATCTGCCATTATCTTACCGAAGTATCAGGTCTGCAACTTACAGGAATATTTTATGAATGATAAGCCAGAAAGACGTGGTTCTTCTTTCTTTCTTGGGTCTCATTCACAGTAATGTAAGAGCAAAGAATAAGCCCCTCTCTATTTTGCAGAATTTATTTGCTTCATTAAAAGCCAAAACCCTCTTTCTCTTGCCAGCTGAAATAGCTGCCTTTGTAGCCTTAAGTGAAATCATTAAGAAACATGTCAAACATAGAGAGATGTGTTTTTCCCAGGTATTCCTAAAGCCATTGAGTATTACAAGTCAGATCTATGAAATCATACGGCACCACTCCATGCATTTGTTTCTCTTCTCAAACAGAGCATCATTGTTCTTATTTAAAGAAATAATCCTCACAAAGCTGAAATAATTATTCAGCCCAAACAGCCCATAGCAAGTGAAACAGTCTTTAGACAGCTGTCATGGCTCAGTCTTCCGGAAGCTTTGATTTTAATGAAACTCATTAAGGAAAGAAATTAACAGAAATTAACAGGAAAATATCATAATTTGTCTTGTTTCAGAAAGCTTGAATGGAGACAAAAGGCTCTTTAACATGACACGTAATGTGACCAGTCAAAACTCTCTGTGTCACTGAGTCTCGCAGGCTGAGTAAGTCCGAAGCTGCTTGTGCTGCAGCTCCACAGTTTGGTGCAGTGAAATGAAAACAGTAAATGAGAATACCCTGTCTTTTGGCACTGAGGAGCCTGTCTCCTAAGCACCTGTACACTCTGTGCCCGTACAAGCATGCAGGAATGTTTGAGGTAATGAATATGCTACCTGCAAATAGGGTAATGAAAGATGAAGGGTAATAAACTCTCTAGAGAAGGAAACCATCTTATAGATAGTTCATGACAACTGTTTCTTTTTGCAAACCCCTTCAAAGGAGGGGGGAAAAGTTCCACTTGTCTTTCCAGATACATATTAGGTATCTAAGTAATCTCTGATTTCCCATTCAGAAGCACAAAAAGGAACATTCCACCATGGCTTTTAATCTGAGTGGAACTGACAGAGCAGCACGCGGTGCTGTACGCAGCTCAGAAAGGCAGCAATAACAACATTGACACATCTTGGTTTGGTGTCCTCAGCCTCTCCTCTGGCTCTCGCTGCCACGCTCTCCCTTGACTGAGCCTGCTACACTGCTGCCTCATCCCAGGAGAAAGACACACACACCCATCCACAACGTGGGACTGGCATCTGCTCAGTGGCTGGGCTAAAATCCTGCCCTTCTGCAACCAACGGAGTTTTACCTTCGACTTTCAAAGGGATCAGGATTTAGACTGGAGATAGTTGTGAAAAGGAAAGTCATGGTGGTTGGGACCAGAGGGAAGCAAAAGAGACAGCTGGAGAGCAGAAGGGGCATGACAATCCACAGACCACATTCTTAAAATAAAATTTTCACTGGAGTCACTATTTGCTCTGCACGGGGACCAGTTGTTTTTCTGCAGAAAACAATAACACCACTAAGAATCTGTTGAAAGCACATATATAAAAGCATTACCTATTTGGCATTTGCCCCTTGCCACCTGCAGTGGCAGTCAGCTCCTGAGGCAGAGCCTTGTTGTGCTGCCATCGTATTATCAATCTACTGGCAAAACCAGGACAATAACAGGGACACAGTTACTATAAGTTCCTAGCACAAAGAATTTGTATAAATATATGTTAAAAGACAAGGTGGTGCTTCCAGGGAACAAAAAATACACCTTAGTTATATGAAATTCAGAAACAGTTTTCCTGATACTTCCTGTGGAATTCACAGTGTCAGTGGCATGTAAGAAGTGCTGGGGTCCATGAGGACAGATCCAGAGAGCAGGTAGGACAGACAGGGAAAGTCAAGGAAGTAATCAGAAACTGTTGGCAGGAGGGAAACAAGGATGGGAACAGGAAATCAAGACTAATGGAAATGCTTCTGAGAGAAGTAAAAAGTGTTGGGCCTTCAGACAAAGCAATCCTTGAGAAACAGACAACAGCAGAATGACTCCTCCTCCAGCTCACATAAAGCCTGAATGATAATACAAGCCATAGAGCATATGGAAACTGGGTCCTATCCAAATGGCCTCAGAACAAGCTGAATCTGTCTAAACTGGAATCACCTGGACCTTTCTTTATCCCAGCTGACTAGGAATCTGTTCCCAGCTTCTAGTTAGATAATTCTCACCTGACATTTATCCAAAATTGCATGCTGTTTCTAATCAATACCAGCAACATCCTTCATACTAACGTGCTTAAAGCAATGGTCCACTTGTGAATACAGCTGTTCAAAAAAAAAAAAAAATTACTTTATTGAAATCACTTGAGACAAACTGATTAGAATGACCAGAATTCAACCCCACAATTCTATACACAATCTGGGAAAGTTTGTGAACTTCTACTTATTCTTTTAAACTTTCTGAACTTGAAGGAGTTGAGGAAAGCTATTGAAATATATCAAAAGAGAAAGTACCTTCTTACAGTCTCTCAGACTACTTTTTATATGCTTTTATCTAGTAACACTATGATGACAGACTAGGATTAAATTAAGCAAACCCTCCTGCATTATAGGGAAATGCCTGGATGACCTCCAAGAGGTTATTTCTGCCCTAACTAGTTCTATGTCAGGGCCATTTTAGGAATACAAATGAATGGAGAGATTAGGAATAGACGAATCCTGGATATCGGACTGCTGTGGGCTCGCCAGCTCTTTCTGAACTAGCAACAGTGATTTCTTTCAAAAAGGAATCCCCCAAAATTAACCTCCTATCACCTAGATTACTTTCTCCCTGACTCTTGAGAGAGCACTGCATTTCTCTTTCATTGGCACTCCTTCTCATGCAATGCATCAGACTATTTACTTAGACCCTGAAGACTACCTTACGTGTCCTCTACCACACAAAAAAATTCATACATAAATGATTCAGGAGTACATGCTTTATCCATTCCTCCTGTTTAAAAACATGTAAGCCAAATGCTTATCACTTACTGCCACTCAGCTCAAGCTTCCTACTGGTTTCAGCCCGCCTTCAAACTAAAGGCTAAAGATGACCTGACTTTCCCAGGTGTGGATGTGTAGCTGTAAACCCCATCACACTTCCTGAGAGATGAGGTGTTTACAACATCTAGGAAAATCAAATTGTTATGATACGGCTCTTTATTCTTTGTTTGTTATTGTGGAAAGCAGAAAATATTCCACCAAAATTCTTTTGCTGTCTTGATTTGCTCCCATTTTGCTCCCATGTGTGTTTGGACCATTCATTCACAAAAGTTATTTCAAATTTGCTTGCGCTTTAACGAGTATCCTTTTATATCCTCCCTTTTTCTTATTTCAAGAAGGCCAAATATAATTTTTTCACCTTTTTATGAAGGAAGCCTGGAATCCTGCTGATCCTGCCTAATACCTCCACAACCAAAACATTATGGGCTTTAGTCTCCAGTACTTCTGTTTTTCTGTAATCTCTACCTCTAATCTGTCTGCTCCTGGAGTGACCATTCCAGCAGCAGTACCTCAGGAGGGTCCCCATGAAGTGCTCCTGGCTCAGGAAGAGGACAGCACATCTCTCTCAAATGCAGCCATGGCACAGAGATAGGCACTGACCCACTTCAGTCCCTGCTTTCTCATTTACAGACCCTACTCCAACGACAACTGGGAGAGGGACCCGTATTTCCATTACTACTCACTCCTCCATAATAGTCAGACAAGGAGGCCTGTCTGTTCTTTGAGAAAAGCCAGAAACCATACCAAGAAAATTGTATCAAGAACACAGAGCTCCTGCACATCAAAGAAAACCTCTTCCCTTCCTATTTATATTGGAGACTTCAAAACAGCCACCTCAGCCTTTGCTGTCACTTTAGCTGTTACGGAAGAGCCTGTTCTTTGCTTTCAGACACATGTATTTTATGTAGCATGACAAGGAAACACAGTCAAAACTTTTCCTCGCTCTAGTCTGAAAAAAAATACTTTTCTTCTGTATTATAAAGGAATAAAAGCTTTGAGGAATCTGCAGGCAGGTTTGTTGATGAAGTAGTTTAAATACAGAGCAGAAAGCTTTCTTATCATGATTCTTTTAATGAGTTTATTTACGGGACATTTTTTTAATTCTGCAAACAAGAGTATATGGCTGCTGCACCTACAATCTTTCAACCAGATTTTCCACTAGTTAACCTCAGTTTTACGGAAACATAATTAAACCAGTTTCTGTGGGAATACTACAGTGTAAAACAGGGTGATCCCATGGAGAATTTCTTTCTCAGTGTTCCTATTGTCACTCATTGCAAAATTAGCAAGATCAAACATAGCAAGAGAGTCAGCTTTTCAGCAGGTACTGTACACACTGCAGCAGCCCATGATGTAAAGTAAATGATGACAAGCAAAACACAAGAAAAATGGGAACACTCAGAGCACCGGTGTCATTTATGCCTGGTAATTTGTGTGTGTGCATGCATGTGTCCTGGATGCAGGGGATGTTGGCCAGTTGGGGATAATGCCTGTAAAACCAGAGACCCACATTATACCTGGCATGAGGCTTGCTTCACCCTTGGGAAATGTGCTATGACTTAGTGGAGGCTCAGTTTTGCCACTGACATGACTCTGGTAGACAGAGACCTCATTTCACAACCAGGCCCTATCTCATATTGGAGCACCTGTGCTTCAGCACTGCCAAACATGTACATCCTTCCTGATGGGCTACTCAGAGCCAGTTAAGCCTGGCAAATGTGTTTGTGCACTGCACTTTAGCAATACAGCACACGCAAAACCTGCTAGCTTTCTTCCATAATATTTGCAAATTCCGTAACAGTTGATTATTTATACATTAACCCACAGACTTCATTTCTTCCATCTTATACCCACCCATTGTAGATGTAGTGTTGTTGCCACTTGCTCTGTTAGGCACAAATTAATGCATCAGAGCCGTGTAATTTATGCATGCTATTTTGTCAAGTCTGTTTGTATGGAATCTGCTTTGGAGAGGCAAGCTGCTCTCTACTCTGGGGCCAGAAATAGTATTTATTTTTCTTTTCTTTGGGTGCTATGGATCAAGGTAACTTCAGAGCAGTCACCAGCAAATCACTGAAGAGATGGAAATTGCAATGTTCTGTGTTTTATGCCGCTTCAGGTAGAGATGATTTGTGTGCATGCAGAAGTATGACACTGACACAATAGAAGAAAACCCTGGCTGACATGGATATTCAGGGGATGCCATTATCAGTGCAGCTAAATGACCAAGGACAAAGCACTGATTTACTAAGTTAGAATATGACTGTGCACTTCTAGGTTTCAAAAATGAGGGAGGAAACCAAACAGCCTGCCTTTCCCAGGAAGCAGTATTACAAGGCAAACAGCTTGTTCCACTTAAATGCACCCCACTGCAATAACCGTATTACTTGTGAAATGAAGACACAACATACAGTCTTTTCTTAGTGCTTTACAATTCTCAGGTCAAGTGCTAATACATATTACAGAGCTCTCCCTGGCAAGTATTGTTAGAGCTGTCATTAAAGACCTCCAAAAGTCTTAGCTGTGCAATTGAAAATGTTTCCAAATCCTCTTATCCCAAACATAACAAATCTTTCTGTTGTTAAATCTGATGTTTTGTAAATTTGATACTACTTGGCT
Source organism: Daphoenositta chrysoptera (assembly GCA_013397915.1). Taxonomy (NCBI): domain Eukaryota; kingdom Metazoa; phylum Chordata; class Aves; order Passeriformes; genus Daphoenositta; species Daphoenositta chrysoptera. The sequence goes on along the minus strand of VZRO01005541.1, from coordinate 215,007 downwards.
TATTGAGGGGGCTGGAGAATTTTTTTTGTGCAATAGAATAGATTTCCAGAAAACAAATAAAGCATCTCTGCAGCAAGGGAATAAGACAGATCTCTGGGAAGGGATTTATGTAGACCCATGGAAAAGGAAAAATCAAAGACCACCTACAGTACAGTATGAAGATGATTCTAGGATTAAAAGGCACAATAATGCAATAATTACATCTCTGCCTGGGTCATGTGCTATGCATAGCAGAAAGAAGCAAGATGGCAGATACCCTGGGTTATTTTAATTAATTTAATCATGTGACTAATTGGTCTCTGCTGGGTTTCTGTGGTAACTGCTTCCTAAGTGCTGATGGGCAATTGTGTTAAATGTAGCTTGGAAACTGCACGTAGGGTGCAGTGCCTTCTAGAGAGCAAAGGGAATTGTACAGCTGTGTGGGGAAGGTGCTCCTGCTGGGGCACTGATTATCTCCGTGCAGACTGTCTACAGCTGTACTGTCCTCTTTGCTCGTCTGCTTCCCGAAGGAACACGCTTATTTGCAGAAAACGTGCTAGACTTTCTCCCTCCTGGGCGTGAAAGTAGATTTCCTGTAGGAATATGTGAGGGCACATGTATGCGGCAGAGCACGCGCGATTCGGAAACAAAGGGAGAGCAGCCAGAGCGCCGTGCGTGCAAAACTGAAATGACTCCTGTGTGCACAGCGTGAGGCCCTGCAAACCAGGACGCCTTCTTAGTGCTGACTGCGTTCGAGGGTAAATCCATTACCAAGCCCTGACACAAACAACGTGCGAAACCGGGTGGTTTGTTTTCTTTTTTTCCCAACTGCTCCTGCATCTCTTCTATTATTCATGAAATCCCTAAATCCACACGGGTCATAATTAGCATGGAGTACTGCAAAATGGCACAGAGCTGCCTTCAAAATTGGCAAACATGAAAATGACTTGTAAAAGTCATTCTTTGCTTCACGGGTTGAATTTCGGATCACCACAAACAGAAGTTGTCATCCTGTTGGATCCAAACTTACGCCCGTGTCTCCTCACATGATTAATGTAATGGCAAGAATGGAAAGATGATTAATAATAGCAACCTACATTCCAGTAATCACAATGGCACATAAGAAATGACTGTTTAATGGGGTGGTAAGTTAAACCCCATTAAGGGCACAGAGAAAAAACAACTGAGAATCTCCTCTCCTCGGTACCTTTCACTGAAAAAAAAGCAACCTCAGAAAATATCCTTAAGAGAATACAAGACATGCTGCAAATACAGAACACAACAGGGAACAGAAAATGCCATACCTTATCCTAACCTCGCCAGTGAAAATGCAGAAAGAGGATAGGAAATGTAGAAAGACATAGTCAGAGAGAAGTTAAGAGTTTGGTAGCTGTACTGTGAAGGCTAGAAAGGTTTCATTTAACAAAGCAAGGGGAAGGATAAGGAAGAATGGTGAAGGAGAAAAAATGTGCATTACCTCCCTGCCCTGGGCTACTGGAGGATAAAGAGCTATCCAGCCTAACTGTGGCAGACTTGGGCTTTATTTCATTTAGTATAAATTAGATTAAAACTAAGATACCTTATAGAGCTCTGTCAGCAAAAAGTTATAGTTGTAGAGCACAAATATCTAATTCCTTGTTTTTCCTGTTGTAATCCCACCATTCGCTTGAAGTTTGTGATTCAGTTCTCAATCGCCTGACGTAAACGGAAATATTGCCCCTGACACTCACAAGAGCAAAATACTTCCTTTGTTTTGAAACTGGTGGTCAGTATGTTATTGCATATTCCTTTCTGCAATTTGTATTGAGTTATTCACGCCAAAGTTCAAGGCTGGAGAAATAAAAAGCTCAAAATAACCACATTTGTTGTAAGCTGCCTTTAGGAAATCAGTTTTAGGAAACAACTGACAAACTAGGGGATATGCTGTAACATCTCTAGTTGTGTTCTCTGGAAAAGTTAGGCATAGTGAAGCTGCTACACATTACATTTCACGCTGAAATGTCCAGATATAATTAATTAGAGCTCTACAGGACCCTTCTTTAAAAACAGCCCTTATTGTGTGAGATTGAACACAACCTCACATACTGCTTTAGTCTTTTTATAAGAAGTCTTTTACACTTTCCATATTTTCACCAACAGCAAATACTAGAAAATACTCCAAAAGAGCAGTGTGGTGACACTGATAACTGCATTATGAAGGCTGAAAATTTTTAAGAGAGACTTGAGAATAACTGAAAGTGAGATAAAACATTTTCATTTGAGTGATATTAACAAAAAACTCCCCAGTAAGGGTGTACCAAACCTATTGCTCCTCCAGACCCAGTAAGAACTAAATGGAGGTATTACAACTCCTACATTGGGCCAAAATTACAGCTGATTCAAGTAGACCCATTTATTTTAATAAAGCTATGCCTGCTTACACCAGCTATATATTTGCCCAACCAAATGGGATAGGTCAGTGTGGATTTGGATCATGTCACAGAGCCCTTCGTGCTTGCTACGCCAGCAGTGCAACCACTGATTATGAAGATGGGTCTCGCCATAGTGATTGGCCCATTTGTTCATCTCATCTGGCAAATTGCAGCTGACAATAGCCAATACCTGAAGGAAGGAATGAAAAATATCCCATAATCTACAGAGTTATAGGATGCATCTGGGGCTGACACAGTGGGCAACATCTCTCATGAATGAAATTTGGCTTCTATTGCTCTTTCACTTGGTTTAGCTATATATTTTGCTAATAATAAACAGTTTTATCAAACCTGCAACTACACCATTTAATTTCAGCACCCGTTCAACTGCTACTCCAAACAGAGCACTCCTGTTTATTTCAGCAGCTTGTGGCTCAGGCCTTTAACTATTTGTAACAGTTCAGTCTTAATATGGGCAGTGTAATTTTGGGAAGTAGTAATTCCTGCTGAATCTGAATATGCTATCCTTTCATTTCTGCAGGAGACAGAAAATACACAGAGGACAGTGTACACATTCCCTCTGCTAGTGCCATCTTCAGTGCTTACTTGTGTTTGCTTGTCCCAAGCTTAGTCAGTCCCAAGCAAAGCAGCTCATTTCAGGCCCCTGTTACAAGTGTTAACACCTCGAAGTATTATACATCAAAACTGCAAAAGATGAACCGCTGGTCCAGCCCTCTCCTCCTTCTCCACAGGCTTAACATTTTCGTGTTTGCTAAATCATCTTTGATTCTTCTAATCACTGAACTCTGCATATCCAAACTCTCTCCAAATCTTGCCACTCCTTGCTCTATCCATATTACAGCAATCCTCCTCAACACTCCACCACCCCAGACCCTTGCCCATTTAACTACCATTATATCTGCCTCATCCAATTTATTGGCCCTCTCCTATCCTCAGCTTTAGGCTGCTGTCTAGCTTCACTCATTCCCCAAAGATATTTTTTTCAGGTTGCTTTTTTGCCCCCCTAGACATACTAACTCACTTTTGTAAAAGTACAGGTTCGGGTTTTTCATTATTTCTAATTCCTCCAGAGAATTATTTTCTGTCCTGTCTGGTATCTGCAACTCCTCCTAGCTCAGTATCAGCTGCAGAGTTTGTGAACTTGTTCTCTGTTCTCTCCTGGAGATCATTAATGAAATATGAAACAAGACCAACCTCACGAAAGTCCCTCTGGCACTTCTCTATCCATAACCTGATATGCTGCTCTTTATCACCACCCTTTACTTTATTCCTTGAGCCTGTTTTCAGGCCACTTGACAGTGTTCATATCCAAAGTAATTTGAATTAATCTGAGGGTAAGATTTCATGAGATGCCATTTCAAGTGCTTTACTAAATTTCAAATCCATTAGAACTTCTAATTTGCCTCCCTCAGCCGATTTCTGCGTGTGTGTACACACTAGCCGTGTTTGCTTGGCAAAACCTCTGTACTCCTCTGTTCCTCCTTGCCCATATGGTATAACTGCAGAAAATGGGGATGTGGTTGAGTGAGTTTGTACATTGAATATCTGCTTTTTGTTGGAAAACTCAACTTTTTTTCTAAAAAACAATTAGTTTTTCTCAAGCAAATTGAATTAAAAATTTGTATAGCACATATAAAAACATTCCTCAGCATTATAGTTGGCAGTAAACTTGGGTGCTTTGCAATGCAATCAGTTTCTTATTTAAATGTCCAACTTCCCATGAAAATGTGGACTGAGGTATGCTGCCATGCCAAAATGCATTCACTGCTTCCGTGGAGGGTATCAAACTATCCATAGACATCAAACAACACATCAACACCAACTAATCTTACCCAGCAAACATGATCTTGAGTCCAAATAACTACCTAAGTATCTCTGGCTAAAAGCTGTTATGTATAAAAATTATATCCCAGCTGTTCTTTACAGTGTTACTACCTGCCAGGTCATGCCTAACTGAAGTTACTTTACTCTACTGTTAAGCAAATTAAATAAAAATTATTTAGGAACTCTCATTTCCTATGCTCAAGAAGAAAGCAACCTTCTTATGTTCCCTTTTCTTTTTTCCTTTTTTTTTTTTTTTTAAGCACCATACAAAAGACTTCCAAATTCTCAGGAACAGTTGCTGGTTTTAATGATATATTGCAGATCCTTGTCAATATCTCTGCTGCTTCACACTTTTACTTCCTTAGGAACACTCGGCTGAGTACCATCTGCTCCTGGTGATTTACTGCTCTCAAGCTGAAGTTGCTCCGTAACTTCGTCCTAAGAGACTTCAATTTCTGTTATAAGGCCACACTCTGATTTCCTGTGGATAGTGTCCTTGGGACAGGAATTTCCTCACCATCCTCTGTGGTGAAGATGGACATAGGAAATTTAATTTAGTTTCTCTGCTGCTCCACTTTTTCAAAAGAGGTCAGAGACAGGGCTGGATGGCCTATAGGCACAGGGGACTTACAGGTGGCTTTTTGTTTTCTACAGAGCCACTTTTTCTATACTTCCTACAGTGCCTGGTACCTGCATCTTTCAGATAATTTCTGCACTTCATCTCAGGAGCCTTTAGCTATAACCGAATGACTGCATTTTCAAATTTTTTGAAGGAAGTGTTTTGTCTTAAAAAGGCAAAAAATTTGGTATTTCTGCTGCATGTATGCCTAGGACCCTGCTGGCATTTCCATCATTTAACAACAACACTTCCAATTTGGAAAAAAAGGGGTTTTTCCTCTCTTGCTGTGTGAAAAACCACAGAAACAATAGGAAAACAGACCAGATGCAAAATAATTGAATTGTATGTACACAATGTACAGGGCAAATACGCACAGGGCCTGATCTAAAGCTAATTACAAGCAATGGGATGTCACCCACTGATGCCAATGGAATCTGGATCAGGCCCAATGGAAGTACACAAAAGAGCAGAGGGAGTTTTTGTCTCATCTTTCAGTTGCAGTAATCATAGGTGTTGTTTGTAACAGTAGTAGGTAACAAATTTTCCAGTAAAAGTGTGATTTTTAAGTTGACTGTGTCCCTTTAAGCTTATGCACTTCTTCACTTAACTATGCCAGATTTACTCTCCCCTTTCTACTTTTTCCTTGCTCAGAGGTATACATACCATCTGTGCATCTAATATGTTGTTCTTAAATAGCCTCCAGAGTGATTCAATGCTTCTTTTTTCCCCCTTTTTCAACTTTCTCTTGCTTAACCCTTTTCCTTGGTATTTTAGAACCTCCTATTTCAGAGCTTCTGGTCTTTCTTCTTTAGGATGAAGTTACCAGCTTCACACATTAAAGTCAGGAGTACAGATACTTTTTCTTTTAATTGTTGTGCATTAGTCAAAACTCATGGGGAGTTGCCTTATCAAGGCATTCATATTGATAAATTGCTTCTGCAAACAGAGGCATGAGACTGAACCGTTTAACAATAGCCAAAGTCAACCATTATTAATACTACACAATGAAATAATTCCAACCTTTCTCCCCATAAATATTTAAATGTCAGTGCACTGTTTTATTCTCTAGAATAATCTTTTAAGACTTATATTTAGTTCTAGGAGCTCTCTTCCACCTAATTTTTAGTAGCAACGTGCACCACAACTGTGAAAGCCTGGGGGCTAAATTAAAAATAATAAGAGCAATTGAAACCGAGTTGTTGTTTGATTTCTAACTCAGTAGGTTTCCCTTTTCATTTGAGACTCCAAATTTCAAGGGAAAGAAGGGCCACAGGCATACAGGACACTGCAGTGCTGCATCTGTCTATGTGGTAAGCGGGAAATTACTGGATTCGGCCAGTCTAGTGGAGATGCTGAGCCCTCGATGGTTTCCCAACTCCCCGGGAAAGCTGCACTAGGCTACCATGCCCCACTAGAGACCCCTTCCCTCACAAGGCCCAGAGGAGGGCCAGAGAGATGCTCTGCTCTGCTTCTGAAGTACATGGACAGCAACAGAGCCACGTCTGCCCCTTGTCCCGTGTGTGCCAGGACTGGTTCCTGCCTGAGCATCTCCACCAGCCCCTCTGTGTGACAGACACAGGCTCTGGCCTCCTGCTTCTTAGGCAGAGAGTAAACAAACCAAAACCATCTGAAGACACACACATATGCACACACACGCTCCCCACCCCCAAACCCACTAAATATTTTATTACTGTTTCTAAATATTGTTAAACAGATGAGTACATTTATTTTAGATACAAAATTGCATCAAGTCTGACAACTCACAGTATACGCTTACTTTCAATTTAAATTCAAATAGGTGAGTTGTAAATGCTTGGGTTTTTGACAGAGCACAGCTGGTCATTTCATTTATCTGGTCGCCAAGTGATCAAATATTATTGGAGAAACTATTTTCTATAGGAAAGACATTTTACATTTTCAGACTTTTGCTCTATAAAACCCACCTCATTCTTCCATCAAGTTTAACACTGGCACAGTGAGCACAGCTTGATTTATGGCAAGGAACTGACTTCAACTAACAATCCCCAGTAGTACATTATCCTGTTCATCCAGCAGATTATAAGTTACATCCATTTGGCCTCGCCTAGCCTCATTTAAACTCACAAGGCCAGACTCAAGGTTAATGGGTGTAAGGGCTTCTTCAGTCTTCCCATAAACCAGCAGACACTTGCAAACAAACCCAAAAGGGATGAAACTTTCCTGGCTAGAAGGGGCCAAAGAGATAGACAAAGTGATTTACTCCCTTGGTCTGACTCAGTTTCATCCTTGAATTTATTGCAAGATTCCTATGGCTGATGGAGAGGAAAGTCGCCACACTGGGAGAGTAATAGAGTGATTAAATACAGACCGTCAGTTGACAAGAAATGTCGCAACACCACTGAACTGCTGCCTCACCTGCACAAATTACTTCACCACTTGAGAAATGTGACAGCAATGTCAGCTCCTGAGACACTTTAGGACTAGAAATTACCTTCCAGCTTCAGCTGGGCCCCTCAGGTTTTCTACTGCTGCCCACCATGTTACCCTGCCTGGGCAGAATTTTCCCTCGTTAATTCCAATTTCTGTATTCCACACATGCTTTTAGAGGGGTGTACAAATTGTATTGCTCACAACATTGTTCCTAATCCAAACACATTTTTGAAAACCATATTTGCTTAATTTCGGTTTTCAAATAAAAATATATAGAGTGAAAAAAATATTCAACCTCCTTTTCAATATTTCCCTAAGTTAATGAGCTGACTGATAAATGAACAGATGCATTAAGGCAATAATTTATTCAAATGTCATGATATTTTTGAACAAACATTTAATATGCATTTCTTTATTTGCCCAGCTCATATTAGTATTAATGATTGATGTGTTCATTAGGAAAGGGAAGAGTGGCACCAAATATAGTCTGTGCAAATTAGATTCACTTTGGAGATCTACCCTAAGTTTTTTTCAGAATAAAGATTGTTCTTGATGCTCATTCTGTGTCGAGCATGTGAAAACAAAGCTGGAAGGTGCCTAATTTCATACAAAGCCAAGATTAATCTAAGGCAACCTGAGCTGAGACATGAAACAGAGGAGAGCAATATTTTTTGAGCAATTGGCTAGCTCACATAGGTTGGAGGCAAAGGGGTTCAGAGGTAAAGGAAGCACCAGTGTGTATTATATCTACTCATTCTCTGACTGCATCATTGTTATTCATTTAAACTCTTTAATCAAAAACCCCTTGGTGATGTAAAAATGTCCTGGATGCAGACCATGAAGTCTATCTTGCCAAACTTTTTAAAGGAGCAAAATGTCTGCTTATCCTCTAGTGTCCTCCTCTCCCCTTCAAAAATTCATCCTAAGTGATTTAAGACCTCAGTAAAGCTCCTTAGTAACTTCCAGAAAAATGGCTGCTGGCCATATTTCTCCCTCAGTCACTCTCTGCAGGTAGCAACTTCTTTCACTTCTCCAATACCAAGGTGTCAGAACATCTATTTAAATCCAAATCATCGGTCCAAACTGCATTCACCCAGGGTGCAAAAAAACTTAAAAGCATTTCCAGTCAAGTCCTAACACAATTAGTGGTTTTTTGTTGTATCATCTGTATGTAAACAAGACCTGCTTCTGGGAAAAAGGAAAAGCACAACGGTTGAAGCTGTCCAGGACTGATGTGAGGACACCTTGCATAAACCGGTGGCTTTGTTTGAATCAAATGCCTGCCCCACAAGAGGCAGCTGTAATTAGCATATTCATCTTGATATAACCAAAGCATCCAGAATGCAACACGACTGATGTAATGTGACACGGTGGTTAAAATTAAAAGTGAACACGCCTTTTAATTGGGTTGGATACCTGCTAGTAATTCAGACAATGGGAATTTGATTCAAATTTATAGTATTAAATGGCAGCAGATGGACATTAAAATGTCCATTGAGTTTGCAAACTGACAAGCACGCTGGGTTTGCCAGATCCCTTCATTAAGTCACTGGTGGCATCAGTCAGGTGCTGCTGCCCATTTCATTGTTAGCAATGGCAATACATTTTGCTTTGCTGTGGGTGAGCAGCGAGATATTCTGACTGATGGCCTCAGTAGGTTAATTTGGAATTTCATTTGCCTCTTCTAATCATGAAAAATCCTAGCTCTGGTTTAGGGAAGCAGTTCTATGAGATCTCTGGGTTTAGCATCCTGTAAGTAACAAGGCCAGCTGATGATGGCAAGACAATGATGCCAATCTTCTTTCTGACCAATGCCACCCATTTCTTTCACAGCTCAGTATTTTCTTAATATTTCAGTCTCTGTTCCAGATTCTTGGTCACTATCTGCAGCCTTAAACCCTCCACAAACTAAAAACATCTTCTGAATGAGGTTATTTCCTTATCCCTCCTTCTCCAGCCAGTTCCTCAAAGAAGTTTGCAATTGTGCCCCAAGCCTGAGCTGTTTCCTCTGCAGACTCAGCGTCTCATCTGCATTCACTCATCAGCGCTCATTTATATCTCAACAAAGCAATCACAGCTATGGAGATGTTTGTTGTCTTTATCCCCTCTACCTTCAAGCATTTGCAAGAAACCTTTTTGCTTGGCTGCTGTGGCAAATACGCGCACGCACACAGGCAGATGTGCACACACAAATACACGCACGCACGTTCTACGCAAACCCGCAGCAGCAGGAGCAACTTTGTGAACCATTTATTAAATCCTGCTTTTCTCTACAGCTCCACAGAACCAAATATGGACAATTGCATGCAAAGAAGGTGGGACACCTGCTCTGCACTGACCTTTCTGAACACCTCATTAATGCAAGTTAAATCTCTAGGAGAAATAGACTTTCTATTCAGAGCCCCATGTGTTTCAGAACATACTATGGAAAGGGAATTGAAAGGAACAGCTAAGCTTTTTTTTTTTTTTTGGTCAGGACATTATTTGCATCAAGTTGCTTTAAGCAATTTTCTGAATTTCAATGAATAACGATCATTTTAAAATTAAATTTTGTAGATGCACAAGAAAGAGATGAAAGCAGCTTTTTTTTTGCCATTACTCATTGACTTAACAGTGAGATTGTTAAATATCTCTCATGCACTGTTAGGCCGCATAATTACGCTTGAAATCAAGAGAACTTTCTCTGACAATCCTCAGTAATAATTCTGGGGAATGATAGCTGCTGTTTACTCCCAGTTTATAGTACATGTTTGTATATAAATTTCCGTATTATCACTTAGTGATAGATATTAATTAACCAAAAGATTATGCAGGCAGGAGCGCTAAAGCTTTATGATGTTGCATGCTCTTTATCATCTTTAAATATAGCGTGAAAATGTGAGGAGTCGTCTAATGTAACAGAACTCAGGACTAAAATGTGTATGACTTCTTACAGCTCCATTGATAGTTCACATTCATTTTTGCCACACAGATGAGATAACGGACCCTAAACCACACCCCCTGTCTGCATTACCAACACACAGTGTTGCCCATCCCTATACTTTACAGGGAAAAAAGTGTCATCCTTGTTTACATCTCAAGGATGCTAAACAGTAGTTTACTTTACTTTTTGATTTATGCCTTTTTGTTTATTAGTATGAATGAAATTGGACTGCACCGTAAACAAAAACATCTATCTTTCTTTAATTGGGAGGCAGTGCAAAACAGGGACAAGGTCAAGTATAAAATACTGCTTGAGAACCTTGCAGTCACTATGTCTCCAAAGTCTTAGTCAAGTCAAGTAAATTATTCTTTAATGTATCTGTGAACAGAGTTTATAACCTCTGTGAAGTCAGTCCTAATTCTATGTTTGGCTATTTGGTCATAATAAATTTGTTTTCTGACCCATTGAGTCAAACAACTTAATTTCAAAATTAATCTTTTCAGGCTTCAGACTCACTGGATCCAATTATGAGTCCAACCATTCCCTTTAAATTTCATATTCTGAAACTTGGTGGTCTACTGCTTTTTGCCCTTATATGACTCTTTGGTACTTAACTTTGTATTAGTTGGCCTATAAAACTAAATCTAAGAGGGGAGCATCCAAATCTCACATCTTCAGTTACAAACATTAGTACCAAATGCTCCCTTTTTCTGCAGTGGTTCCTTTCAATCAGTATTATTCTACACAAAATGTTGTCATTGTAAAGTATTTGTTATGTGTATTTGACTGGGCAAACTGGACAAAACAGGAGCAGGAATGCAGATTTGGATTATTTTTATTTGGGGGTGGCAGTGGTGGTATTTTTAGGTTTCTTTATAAATTGGATCTCATCTAAATACTTTGGGTTTTGCTTAATGGGATAAAAGCCTCAATTTTTTGTTCACTTATCACTGATAATTTAGGTAAACTTACTCTTTTGGGAGAGCCTTTATCATTTCAAGACATATATATTTGTATTCTTGCAAGGCATGGCTGCTGGCTGATATAATTTTATATGGTCATGACTTCAAAATACCTGGGGCAAAATTTGCATTTCTTACGAGAAAAGCAACTTAAGGTTGCACCAGTCTTTTTCCTTACCAACCTCCCGTTCCAGGCACGAAGCTCCCTGACAACCCTGGCTATGTATGGATGCAGAGGACACAGGGGCACAGCTTCTGGAGCACAAATAGACATGACTCCAGCAGGACAAAAGTTAGGAAAGCCTGATGGGCACCTCTGACTTAACTGCTTGGGTTGAAAAGCTCCCAAGGCCAGGAAGGTACCAGCTTATTCCAGCAGCTACTCCTGCTAAACCTAGTGCAGGAGAGGGCTGGGAAGGACTTAGAAGTTGGGAGCAGCCAGTGCCCAGCTGACCTGGGGCTTTCTGGAGCACTTTTAGGGCACTTCAGTGTGGGCTCGTGTCAAGTCCTCTCCCAGTAGGGAATCTGTGGCATGAAGCCCTGCAGTGTGCATTTGCCCTGTGTATGGGAAAAGATTATTTTATTAGGATGATTACAAAAGTCCTCATTCTGAACACAGCAATTGTCATTCAAGGATGGATAATTCACAGCACTACTTAGTGCTGTTTTGAGGCATTAGTGATGACTAATTCTTTACTGCTTAAATAGTCCTATCATTTGAGGCAAGCACTTATTACAGCACTTCTTATCTACGGGAGGGAGGGAAGACTGCTTAACGTGATCCATTAGGAAATTCAAGCTTTAAATAAAGTGACCACAAAGTCCTATCAGCTCCCAGAAACGTAGCAGCTGTACATATTTAATGTAATACAACACTATATTGTGGCAGAGATCCACTGTTTCAAACATGCATAAGGCAGGTGAAACGTGACTGTTTTGCTCTTCTGTTTGAAAAATGAGAAAGTGTGGAGTGGCAGAACTCCTTAAAATACATAAATAAGCATTAGACTCATGGAGAAGACAGGTACGCTGTCGGAATAGCAGTAACAGAGCAAAGGTCAGCAGTTAAATCTGAAACTATTGCAGCCTGGTTCTTTTGATCTTATTCCTCGAGACCCCACTCTGTTACTAACAGGTGAAGTGCAAAACAAGAAGCATGAGGGTCTGCTGAGTTCTACTGTGCCTGTCTTAATTTAACAGCAGCACTTCCTAAATATTCTGTCCTCTGATCATCTAATGCCATAAACACACATGCAGCTACTGATTTCCCCTGCTCTGTCAGATCCTGTGAAATTCCAGGTTCCACAGGTCCAAAGAGAAAAAAAATTTAACTCACTGGCTTAGCTTTGAAGCAGAGCCAATCAACATGTTATCAATAATGTTTTCTCACCATGTTTTGCCAAGTCCTCCCATATGACATTTTTTTTAGTTTGAAACCTCTTCAGTGAATAATAGGACATTTCACTGGGATATGCTGGTATATGAAAATATTAGGAACATCTGTTGTGTTTATATGTGTATATATATTTACACACGCACGTAAAATTTAATGATTACAGAGAGCTTTCTGGATGGAAATATTCAGCATCTTCCAGAAGAAGTTAACAGAGGTGTAGGAAAGGGAACCAAGGAGAATATGAAGCTCTAATTCAACCTTTCTCATAATACAAGGACAAAAAGGCCACCAATAAAGCACAAGGGTAATAAATAGTAAGTCAGGTGAAAGGGAACTTTTTGCTATACTGCCTCACTGATTGAATTCATGGTCATAAACCATTACTGAATCCTGCTACTAATGCATTACTAGAAGGTTGAAGTACACCTATGCATTATGTTAACATGCATTTTTTTTCATATACTGGGGATCTGAACCTCCTATTTCAGGATCTAAGCTGTAGGTGAAATAGCATACAGCAAGTTCTTTCATCTGCCTCTCCAAAGTTTCCCAAATTATCTCGTACTCATCAGTTCTGGCCACCTAACCAGGATCACTGACAATGCCTCCATTACTATGAAGTATCTTATCCATGTAAATTTGTGACTGGAAGTCACAGGAGCATCAGCTGACAGAGATCTGTATCCTGTCAGCCCAGAGTGTCTGGACTGTGCCTGCCACATTGTAAGGCACACTGAACTGCATGTGCATAAATGTGCACGTGTGCACTTGCACATACGTTCATGCGAATTTATTTTCAAATGAGGACCATCTAAGGAGCGTGTATTTCCCTCCTTTACACCTTTTCTAGATAAAAAGAATGTAAACAACACTCTTCACAGAAGACTCATGTGACTTTTACTTGCCTGTCTGCTCCAGTAGACACTATGAGCTTGATTCTCCAAGACTGCCACTAAAATTCCACTCTACTAATTTTTGCAACCTAATTCTTCAGGCTTTTTTTTTTGCCTTTTTTTTTTTTTTTTTGACAGGATGATGTGACCCAAATTTATAAAGGAGGTTAATTGGCTATAACATTGCATCTTGAGTCTAGAATCATATGTACTTATTTGTTATTATAACAGATGTAAGAGACCAGATTTAGAGACCTGAAGTCAGTTTGAACTTGACAGGCTTGGAATGTTCTGAAGCATGAGGGTAAATGGCATCATTTAGGAAACCAAAATGTAAAGGGTTTTATGAATGGTAAACATTTCTAAGACAATAAAGCTACCCAAAGACTCACATTATTAAGCACAAAAGGACACAGCTACTTTTTTAACAACTAAAAATTTGAAGTGTTTCTTCTCTATTTTTCTTTAAATGACATGTTACAAATTCTGCTGCAGAAAAGCAGCTGCTGAAGTAACCTAGAGGGCATTTTCAGGCACTGTGCTTCAGTGATTACAGCAATTTTTGTAGACATTCAATATTAGGATTTCTTTCTAATTTTAGGCAGAGTTAAATTTAAATTGAGTAGGAGGGATTTTCACGTTACTCTAGATGTTCTAACATTGCTTACCCCAACCCAAAAACTGTATAGTGTCTGAATTTTGTAACAATGATAATTTATTAAAAATTATACACTTTTAAAGAATGAAACTAGAGCTCACTAGCAGGAGTGAAAAGATGTCCACTGTTGTGATGGGACTGGGACTTAGGCCCTAAAAGCATTTACCCACTGGCCATGATCCCAATGCCATGGGATTTGGTGGCACTGTCATACACAACCTTTCTCTAGTTCTTTGATACCTCCTCTTAGTTGTGTATATGTAGGAACTTCCTGAGATTCTAAGGCCAAATTTGGAGTCTTATGTTAATGCTTATTAGTATTTAAATTCCCTGACTCTCACAAAACCCAAATATCAAGCTGAGAGAAACTGAAAGAAAGAAGGTTAGCAAAGTGCTGACAGTCCAACAGACAATACAGATGGAAAGTGGAGGGACTAGGTGAAACAGAGAAAACAAAAGAAAAGAGTTTCTATTAGATGCTAAATGAGACTCAGGCTGGGCCTGATTAAAGCCATGTCTATGTAGGTTACATCTTTCCTTATTTCTCTTACCTTGTTTCTCTTGAAATATGCTCTTCGGCAAGCTGCAAAGCACTTCTCGCTGCAGAAGCATTTCACTTCACTTCCCATACTCAGGGAATAGCGCTTGATTCCAACTTTCTGGCACCAGGCACACATTATTTGTACATTTGACACATCATCTTCTACAACAAAAATATAAGAACAATGTTTACATGAGATGCAAACACCTTCCTCAGACATCTGCACACTTACTCTTAGATACAAACAGCACCAGCTCGCCTCATTTCTAACTCCCTCACTGTCAGAGAGCAGAACTGTGCCTGCCTGTGATCACCAGCTTCGTCCTCAGGCAGCCAATGACCTGGGCCAGCCAGACTCAGAAGACTGGCAAAGCATCTAAAATGGCTGGAAAAGATGATTAGCTTCAAAAATGGTGCACTGCTGAAAATCTCTGGAAACCTCAAGAACTTTTTTAGCATGCCTAAGAGCGCATAACTCTTTATTAAATGAGTAACCAAGACTGAAGGTTTAGTGGGTATTGCTGCTTTGTGCTTGTTACTTACAGTCTGCTGTAGTGAGTCCCTGAGATGCTCTGCTCAGCAAGCTGGTGATAAAACACAGCCACAAGGTGCTGCACCAAGGCAGGTCTCTAACACGAGCCCTCTTCTAAATAAGAAGGAACGTGAAACATCCCTTTTCTGCATTATTTTGAAATAATGACTAGCACACAAAACAGGGAGCTTTTGCGTGAATTTAGCAGTCACAGAAACACAGACTTGAGCAAGGCAGAAGATGCAGCACTGTGGCAAAATCTGCCAGGTTACTTTTCAGTCTTTATGTTCGTTGGTCAAATTTTAATTCAAACAGTTCCTGAGACCCTGCTGAGCTCTTCTCTAATGTGTGTTACAAATGTGGCATGTGTGCCTTCTGCCATGCAAAAAGACCCCAGAGCTTATTTACTAACGTGCAGCAATATTGTTGTGTGGTCATCATTCCCACCTCAGCTTCACGGACAACAGCAGCAAGTAGTTAAGTCTACTAAACAGATCAAGTCAATAAGTTAGCAGGAATCTTTCTGACTTAAAACACAGAATTCTTCAGTTCTTATGTCCAGTTTATGATACTGGATGACCTTTAAGTTACAGACAGCAGCCATTGTCTAACTTCTGGGAAAAAATATCCCTGGAGAATAACTGTTAAAGCAGTTCCTGGTCCATGAGCTGTGGAGAATTCATAGCTTAGAGATTCTGTCATGCAGCCATCCTATTTCCCTATAAAGGATTTGTTTTTGTAGCTACGCTGTCATCGTTCTGTAAAATTATTGGCAAACTAATTTTTAGCAGAGTGATTTGGCTCCTTTCCCTGACTATCATAACTCAGAACTATGTGCTGCATTTTACTCACCTTATTGGAATAAATATTGCCAGTTTAATAACTTTTTTTCCTTCCACAAATTGTGTCATGATTTACAGCTACAAATGAAATTCTACAATGTAAAAAAATGACCTTTTCGTTTTAATCAGACTGTCTACTTTTAAACCTATATTTAAGGCCAAGTTATGGCACAGATTTGTGTTTAATGTATTGTATCACTTACCCTTTAGAGTGGGATTTGCCAGTGTTATAAGCACCTTCACATGCTGAACACGAAGGGAAATCAAAACAATTTGGCCAAAATTATCACCAGCCATCTCTAGGGTCAAAAAGCCTGCCCTGAGCTGGCTGTAACATCAGCCAGCCACACACCACACAGGGTGCTGCTATGCTGGTTTTGCATGGGGTCACGGCAGCTTTCTCTGCAGACAGGTCTTGTCCAGGATGCCAACTACTCCAGCACAGCCCTTGAGCTATTCCCCCCATTCTTACCCTGAGCCATTTGAAGTGCTTATCTTTTACAAAGGCACCGCGATTTAGCTACTTTTGCACCATAATAAACCAATTCCTTACAGACTGAACCTGCCCCTTTGAATGTACCAGGACAACAGAAGATCCTCTGAATCAAAGGAACCAGACAGCGGACTCTTGTTTCAGATAACAGCAACATACATTCCCCTGCTGATAAGAAGTATTTTATCTCTGGAAAAGAGAAGATCTACCAGTGATACCTTTCTAATAGCCTTCATTTCTGGTGAGAGGAACTCTCATAAATGAAAAAAGAATATTACAGAGCTGAAAGAGTTCACTGGCAAAGTAGGCGCTGAAGTGCCTCTTTTTGAAGCAGGTTGGCTTGTCTGGGGCACAGTTTTTAAGGGGAAACACAGAGATGCACCACTGGGATTCTCAGGGGCTTTCATGAGTGATTTGATAGGGGGAACACCTCAGCTGTCATTCAGTTCTTGTTCACTGATTCACATGAACTGTCTCCCATGGATGATGAGAAAGACCCACACAAATGTTCATTTTTAATTACACAGGCTCCCAGCAGCAGCTGTTTACATGGAAAAGCCACGTTATTCACTTTTCTGCACTTTTCTGCAGGCGGTTATGCAGGACAGTCAGGTTCAGTCCATCTCCTTCTACCCAAGACTTCCTCTAAGACACATCCTGGCAAGGGGAGTAGAGGAGAGGGAGAGGGACCTTCTGTGTCAAGTTGCTGTCTTGCCATGCCCTGTCCAGCAGAACTTCACCACCACCTCACAGAGAATCCTTTGAAGCAGCATTGCTTCACTTGTGGTCCACAGATCTGATGGTCAAAAAAACAGCAGAGAATGGTCTACAAACTACTACTTCCAGCCACTGTACGCACTTCCAGGAAGTGATATGTGATATCCAGGAGCATCATCAATTTTAGTCAAAATGGTCATCATTCTGAAAGAAGGAAGGGGGAAAGGAAGGGAAATAGTCTAGCTACTTACAAAGAACTTCAACTATTTCTTTATTCTACTCCTTTCTCACCCTAGTTATCAAACAATGTAATCCTTTTCATTTCATGGTAACAGCAATAATAGATTAGATGCCTTTTCAATTTAATAGACTCAGGAACACTGCTACAAAAGGATTAACTGAGTATGGCCATGTGAAGCAGCCAGGAAATAGCAGTACTTCAGATGGGGGTTCACACTACACACTTCCTGGGACAGGACACTGATAAATCACTTTTTAAGTCATCTTTGCTCCCTCAGCTGTACATTTGCCCAAGTCAATTTTTGACGCAACTCTAACTTTTTGTAATGCAGTTCATCAAGTATCACATGTCTGTGGACCATCAACTGAAGCCCTGTCCAGCCCAGCAGGAGGAAACACTTGGTCCAAAATCAAATCCTTTATTTCAGCTACAAGTGAAGCTAAGAACAGCAGAGAAAGGAACCCATGCTTGGTACCTGGTAGAGTACAGAGCTGTGCTCTATGGCCTATGGGTGTGGGTGACAGCTGGGGACAATGATAAATGTCCAAACCTGACTGTGTGGTTTCCTTCTTTATATCAGTTGTGGTAGAGATCTGAGCAGACCTTGTGAAAAGAACTAATAGGCATGTTTTGTTACAGTGTATTAAGCTTAGCAACCAAAAAAGAGGACTGCAAGATTAGCAGAAAGTAGTACTTCATGTATTTCTACCAGCAGTGAGAAGAAGTAATGTAGCCTCAAAACATTAAGACTGTGTGAAATAAGAAAAGACAGAGTCTTGGGATTTAAGTGCTGTCATCTGCTAAACACGAACTGGAATATTTTGAAACCAGAAATTCGTATCTTGCATTCTATTCAAGATAAAATTCCTCTCTCTTTTTCGTAGACCTTTGTTTTTCAAGGCCAAATTCTCTGAGAATCACTTTACCAGATTCCCACCCTGCTTTCAGGAAAATGTATCAAATCCCTGTTCCTAGAGTGCTCAGATAGAAGAACTTGCTGCTAAGAGATCACAGGGAAGCAGGAAATTTCAAATCCAGTAGTTTAAGACTGGTTATCTGTCTTCAATCTTTATTCTAATCTTTTCCTGATTAGAACTGCACTAAGAAAGCTTCTCCACAGTAATTACACCAGTTTATTACATCGGCAGTGTTCTCCTTTGCTCACAGTCAGACTTTTCCTGGTAGTCTAGCTTAGCATATCTGCTTAAAATAACATGAGCTCATCCTGACACCATGCCTACATCCATCATGTGAGCTCTCACTGGAGCAGCTCTTCTGATGAAGATCATTCACCATCACTTTAAGGACTCATATAGCTATGCTGACACATGCTTGTAAAGAACAAAAATATCATTTGCAAGTCCTGGCACAGATCATTTTGAAGTTAAAGAAAATACTTTTCAATAACTGCTTTTTTCCCCCCTCCATCTGGGCCTGCAGCTTTATGACCTGCTTTTGCAAAGTGTTTAGCATGTTCTCAGATCTGTCAGACTTATGACAGGTAGTACGGGCACTCTTACAGGTGAGACAAAGAAGAGATGGGACTGACACAACTGAATAGTAACAGGAGGGCATTCAGCAGAACAAACATATTGCTGTCCTCTGTAATTAGACCAGGTAGTAGAAGGATAAATTCTTTCTACATACTGCACAAGACCTAAATTTCCAGGCTCTACTTTTCTGAGTTCTCAACTCTTCACAGGGAGAGATATTGTGGGAGTTACAATATTGTGTTTTTCTGCCTCTGGGTTGTGTCATTACAGGTGGAAGAAGTACTCCCTGCACCCACCACACATATACTGTTCAGTTACATCTCCTTGTGGTTTTTAGCCCGTGTATTTTTCATAATGAACAATGCAATAAACACGGAGTGTTTGCAGTGTTAAATCATGTTCCCAAAGGGAGTAGTTTGTATAACAAGATAAAATTATCACATTATAATAACTAAATATGCATCAGTCTAAAGCATGCTTCAATTAATCATCAAAAGTTTGCACCGCCTCTTTAAGTCTTAATTAAGCAAGAATGTTTGGTATTTTTTTTCCTTTCAAACCAGTGTGAAGGAGCTGCAGAAAATTGTTCCTCTTAAACCCAATGAGCAGCAGTTTACACTAATCGATCTTATATGGAGCCATAATTTAAAGAGGTGGGGGGAAGTGAAGGAAGGCAGTGAGCACAATGGAGCAAAACCATCATGAACAGCCCTGGCTCTTTAAGCAAACCAGCATGACCTACAGGGTTTAATGCAATGTTCCTAAAATCCCTACAATTCTAGAGTTAAATCCTGATCAGTTTACTAAGTTTTAGGTTGCAACACTCTACTGTTTTGAACTAAGATGTATTTTCAATTTTAACTCCTGCTTCCAAAAGTTGGGTGAAACTAAATGCAGCTACAGCTCTAATCCTGCATATTATGATCATTCAAGGGCAGATACTTCGAATTTTCCGTATTTCCTTGCAAGAAATTCAGCAGGAGATACTCAATTCTTTTGGCAAGAAGAGAACATCTCTCCGGAAGGTACTCAACCACAGTACTGTTGTGCAGAAGGAAGGCCAGGAGGACAGAGTGTTTGGGATTGAGATCCCAAGTACGGCACCTGGACAGAGTGAGCCTTTGTGAAACCTGTACCTTGACTGGGGTTGTATCCGTGATGTGATACAGAAAATATTTTGGCATCCCATCCCTCCTCCATGTCTCCCAACCAACCAACTCATCTGTGACATGAGCTTCCTTCCATCACACTATCAGAAGTCCTGTCTCTTCACTACTGCTTTCATCCACTTTCCTCTTTTTTTGTCTTTGCTGCATTCCAGCCCCTCACACAGGCAGTTTGGATCCCAGGTTTTTTGGGTAGGGAGCTATAACAGCCCTTTTACCTTGAGCTGGGAACTGCACTCAATCACTATTACTTTCTAATGAAAAGCTGCAAAACTTCCTTTTTAAAGACTTTAGATCTTAACTTGACTTGAGTATCTGCAGCAATAACAGTAAGGGCTCACTGTTTCCACTGGGACCTGCCAGGATTTCAGAATTGGATAATTCCGAGTTACCCGCCTGCTGCTCCTGAAATCCCAGATTGCCATTGAAGAAAACCAAATAGCATGTATTCAGATTTTTCAACCCAAAGTAGTTCCTGAGGTTGTTGATCCCAAGCAAGGCAGAAGCACCACTACAGTCAATTTTCTTACACCCAAAATGCTTTACCAAATTAATTTCAAACTACACAAGGTGAAAAAACAAAACTCCTGAGACATTGCTGCAGATCCCCTTGTGAAATCACCTTAAGTGCTGATCCTCTAAACAGATGGGGCATGTGACAAACTTAAGGTAGAAGTGCCTTAGAAAAAGTAATTATCAGAGGAAGATTAAAATACAGGGCTGACAATAGAAAAGCTTCCTGCAGCCATCGCTATGGAAATACCTCAGAGCCTCTACAATGCATTTCCTTTTAAGGACCACTCTCTTCAAGTTCACTACTCTGCCAATAATGCAAAATGTCCCAGTCCCTTTTGAAAAAATAATTTTGGGGAACCACGGCCTGCCTACGTTTTCTATGCATGAGCTGAGGCACATTCTTATGCATAGTTCAGTAGGGACTGAATGCACAACACAAAAGCTGGCATTTAGGCAGGTTTTAAGCACGCAAACAAAAAATGCACCTATTTCAGCTAAGAGAGGAGGAACTCCCTGTGTACTTTGAATATATGCTATTAAGGTGCATACATGGACTTTATGATTTTCTTTTTAGCACAAAGGAAACACTTGGCCCTCCACAGAGAGCAAAAGACATCAACAGCGGGCTAGATGGGGCAGGCAGCATGGCAACCACTGGCATTTAAAAATCCAGGCAGTAATAACTCTACGATCAGTGTAAATTTGATGATGTTTCAAACTGAAAACAAGAGAAATAATTTGAAGAGTAGTGACTATAGGATTTGTTGCAGTGGTCTTTATCAGAGGGTGAAACCTACAGTTAGAGAAATCGTAATGCTGTTCAGCAACCAGAAGATACTTGTGAAATACTGACGAGAGATGCAGAGCATAGTAAAATGAAAGTCTCCTCCATATATAGACTTAACTACATCTGATAGTATGGTCTTTACTTGATGGAAAGTGCCACTGGGTTCTGTCTGGAATCAAACTTCTTGGTACTGTAGTCATAGATCCAATTCCTCAGTGAATTTTGACAAATGATCTGGAATTCATTTTTAGTAGCCTGCTAACTACCATTTAAAACATCTTTTATGCTTTCAGATTCCTCCAATGCAATTTAAATACTGAGAGAGGTTACAGCAGGCAGTTCCAGAATGTTTGTAGGGCAGGAACTCTGCTTATTCCCATATGTTGCACAGTTATTAATCTACACTTGTATTTTCAAAATCTCCTATAAACTTTAATTCTAAAGCAATGCTAAACCATAACACAGAAAATCACTCATTCCTTTCCATAAAATAACTAAATGCTTGCTTTAGTATTTGAATCTGAT
This sequence comes from Daphoenositta chrysoptera, assembly GCA_013397915.1. NCBI lineage: Eukaryota > Metazoa > Chordata > Aves > Passeriformes > Daphoenositta > Daphoenositta chrysoptera. The sequence goes on along the minus strand of VZRO01005541.1, from coordinate 193,059 downwards.
ATTTCTTTGCCAGCTTAGGTCACAGCCTGATTTTACAAGGTAGTCAGCACTGGAAAGGCTTCTGCTTCTCCTTTAAGACATTTTGCCTCACCAGACACAGTTCCTCCAACCCAGTCCTCCTTCACTTTCACATGCTTCTGATAACTTCTGGTACAACTCCAGTCCTTATAATTTGGAAATCATTGAACCCAACATTATACATTCATCTGTGGGTTGTAGGATTTACGTCCCCTTTCCTTCGGTATCTTGCGAAAAACCTTGGGGGAGAGCATTATTTTTTCCCTTGTACTTTTTTCCTCTGTGGAAAGCTCAGTCAACGGCATGACATCATCTGTTCTGCCTCCCCTTCTACTGTGTCCCTTGGCAGTGACCTCCCCTCGCAGCACAGCATCGCAGGAAGCTGGTTCTTGTTTGGGACGCTCAGAGCAGCAGGCGCACTCTGCATCACCAGTACACAGAAGGAGACAGGAAAGGGAAGGATTTTGTCGACCCTCATGCTCAAAGGATAGACCAACCAGCAGTTGTATCCCCCCACCAAGGCACTGCCGTGGGGATCACAAGATAAAAGAAATCAAAGAGCACTCAAAGAAATGGGAAAACTGAGACACCATAGCCTCCAGCAGGTGCCAGGGGAAGGAGGCAGCTTGTTCTCACCCACATTGAAAGAATTTTTTGCATTCTTCTTTGACTACTCTTGATTTCAGCTTTCCCTCATCCCAAGTAACAAGAGTTGTCCCAACTTGCCTGAGCAAAAGGGCAGAGTCACCCTAAGTGCCCTCTCAAATTTACTCTATCATTAAGGGTTGCAGAATAACAGAAGGTTTGCACACTACATACTAAGGCCATATACCCTACACAACTGTGGTGAGGTTTTTAGTTCTGGGACATTCCAGGCTATTGCATTTCTGTTCCTCGTGACTTCTATGTAACTTTTAAATTGGAAAAAATAACCAACCAAATAAACAAAAAAACCCACCAGCCTTCTTTACGTTGCTGTGCAGAAAATATGAACCTTCTAACTCCAAGCAGAACTAATCTCAGGATCAGTTTGTTGCAATAGGCTGTACTCAAGACTAGCCCTGAAGACCACTCAGAATCTGCTGCCAGGTCTAAACATAGTTACCAGCCTGCTGGGCAAGATGGACTCTAATCAGCCACACAGAGACTCTTACAGCAACTCTCTGGAGTCTGCACTGATTTCTTATTCGCTTCCAGACGCAGGTTGGATGGCTGATGCTGACTTATAAAGTCACATCTGATTTGGGCACTGCTCGAGTGTGGTCTATTTCCTTTGTGCTGCAGATCAGGGGAGTGTTCTTGCAGATAGCCTCCCCATCCGAGTAACTTGCACTCTCCTGGTGGAGGCTTCCCATGACTGGATTTAGCATCCTCCACTGACACACCATAACCTGAGTCTGTAGACACTCAGTGCACCACACAGGGCCCGTGCATTTAATTCAGCGGTTTTTTGGGTTTAACTATGAGGTACAGCCAGGAGAAAGTGCCTTTATTGGAGTTGTTTATATTTGGTTAGGAGCACCCTAATGTCTTGAAGAATCGTACAGGCAAATTGGAACCTAACATTTCATTTGACTAAAACAGAAATCCGAACAGCTTGAAGATAAAATTTTCGTCAGACTGCTCAAAATTATTTGGTTTTCAAATAAAAACAAAACAAAACAAAAAACACTTTACTACAAAATAGGCATGAAGGGAAAAAAAGGTAATTTTGTTAACTGTTCAAGGTTTTAGCCTGGTCATACAAAATATGAATGTAGACAGGATACTGTTTAAAGCTTTCCAGCATGCACAAGGAAAACCTAATCTGCTGAAATCTTCAATGACAGCTTCCTAGACAGTTTAGAACCAGCACTTCTTCCTCCTCTTTTTCAAACTGATAGCTGTTTCTGATAAAGAATCACATTTGCCTTCCTAGAAACCCTGTTTTCCTTGGCTTCCTAACTGTGTCTTTTTTACCTCTGCAATTGCTATGTCAGTGCACATTGCAGAGTATCCTTCTTGTTTGTCTCCAGGTTTGTGAGCATCCCCCATGCTCTCCTCTCTCTTCTTCCTCTTGCCTGTATTGAATCTTATCAGCAAAAATTATTCAACTAATAATTCAATGGATCTGCTTATGCTCTTCAGACCATTACACTCCTGTCCAAATGAATACCTCAGCCTGTCTCTCTGACACCTCTTTACTCATGCTGACCCTTCTGTTCAAGATCAATACAGCAAGAATTAAAGTCTTAATAATTTCTCCGAGTGTTCACTCCGTATTATTTGCTCAATAAGGATGGACTGCACCATCTTTCCTGTCCTTCAGGTTCATGATTTAGGTATCATTTTCACCTGTGGGCACTCCCTTTTGAGCTATATTTAAGTCTTGTAGATTTTTCTCCTGTACAGTATCTAAAAGCTTTCCTCATCTATTCACAAACTCTGGATGCATCCTAATTCTTAGCCTCTCAGTCACTACAGTGCATTACTACCTGATGTTCTCTCTGGCCTGTAATGTAACCTTGTCCTCTGTGTGTCCACACAAAATCTGCTGCAAAGATCCTTTTTCCTGCCCAGCATTTTAACCTTGAAGCTTTCTCTTGGCCTCTTTCTGCCTCTCTCTCCTGTCCCCTTACTTCATTTATCCACTCAAATGTGGATAAATGCTTTTGTGTTTGTTGTAGGTCAGTCACAGCCTGTCTGTCCCCCATGCTGAAAATGTCAACCTTCACCTTATTAATGATGTGAGTCTAATCATGTGCCTGCTCAAGTCAAAGAAGCACCTCTGTGCTGTTTCCAAAGTCATCCCCTGTGCTTGCGAGGGACTCCGAGAAAACATCCCCAGAGTTACTCTTGCCTGGCTTTGTATCACTCTGAAGTTTTCTGCTTTGATGTAGTGCCCACAAAATGGTGTCAAAGCGCAGTGCCAAGACCACTGCCTCACACACTGGCTCTCCTGGCTCCTTTGTACTCCCTTTCCTACCAGTTGTTTCTTGCCAGGTTCTTTGGGGTGATCATGACTAGGGCACCTACGCCCTAAGATGAAACAAAACCATTACTACCCATGCTTATTGCAAATCCCACAAAGTTTCTGGTTCTCCTCCCCCTCCAACCCTCCCAAGCTTTGGTCTCTAAAACAAAGGTGAGATGAATACATTCATCTGCTCAGAAGTCATGGTAATCTAGTCCTCATTACCAATCATGGGATGAAGTCAGAGGAGGCAGAGATTATGCATTCGTATCTCCTGGGCAGGTAAAACAATGATATTCATTGTTAATGACTTAAATAAAAACCTAAAGGTGGAAAACACTTACGAAAAGCTCTCTCCTACACATTACCCATTACCCTTAGAGGTACATTTGAACACAGGATCATGTGTTGTAAGTGGACAGGCAAAGAACAGAAGGCAGTTGACTTGGCCAAGATTCCCTTGTGTCCACTTAACTACTGTTGCAGTAATTTGTTTTTCTACTTCATAGTTCAATCTCCTCCTGCTTTTTGGTGTCATAAAAATCCAGCAACTGTGGCAATCTGCACAATGCATGCTATAGCCTTGTGTTCACATACCACAAATTCAGCATTCTGGATTCATTCATGACTCAGATTGGAGTGGAAAATAGCTTGGGATGGCACAAGCCCTTGATTAAAGCTTTAGGGCCAAATCAACAACAGCTGAGGATTCTGCCCATATGGCCTGAGATCTTTAGCTGTGTAAAGGCTGCAGGAATGGGCCCAAATAGCTTTGGTAATTAGCAAATATCATATAAAATAGATTGAAAGTCTTTGGCAGGGAGCGCATATTGAGTAACATTTGAAAATTATTCATAGCATATTATGTACTTCTTTAGAGATAAAACTCAATGGCATAACAATAATTTAGGAGGGGCAACTGCAGTCTATTACATGACCAACAACAGGAAAACACTTTCTTGGATCAATCAGTATTTCACAGCTACCTTTAGACAATTTTACAAAAGGCAGAGGTGACCACCTAACACCTGGGACCTGATCCTACAAGCAGTTCTGCCTCTGCAGAAGCACCCTTGCACCTGGTGGCATCTCTTTAGTCCTGTGTGTGAAGAGATGATGTTCTTGGGTAGGAGTTGTATGCCACCATGTATTTCTCAGTGCCTTGGTCACTCAAGAACAAAAACAACACCACCCAGGGACATCCATGGAAGCAGGACTCAGCCTGCTCCTATCTGGATTCACCAATTTTCACACGGTGTGGAGCAGTAAACAATAACACAACAATTAATCACCCTGGTGTAGCCCTAAGAGCTCCTTTCACAGATTACAGTAAGCAGCATGCAGAGGGGAATAAATAATTTTTCACACAAACTCTGAGGAATGGCATGTTAGAAAACCACTCCTGATAAAAATCTAATGAAAATGTAAAACATCTCAGTGCAGTCTCCCGGGCAGAGTTAACATCATATTAAACCCTTGAGAGACAGCGGTCAGGGATTTCAATGGGAATCAAGAGACAGTTTTCCCAGTATGAGCTTGTTAACATGATACAAAGGCATGATATGATTTGATGGCTTTGTCTCTCTCACTGCTTCCTTCATGCAGCCTATTTTTAATGTAATAATCTTCCATTAATTTAGTTAAAGGCTTTGTTCACCAGAACAAAATCTTTGGGTTTTTTCCTAAAAGCAAATGCTGTTGAAGTGCTGAGAGCACAATTCAGCATGAGGAGTATCACAAGCAGAGCAAGTTTGTTGTCATTGCATTTTCAGGAGTTTTTCAAGAATACTAAAGTGACTAAAGCCATTCTCCCTTTTTTTTTTTTAAGTTCCCTGTGACTGGATTTTAATCATTTTGAAATCATCCCTCTTGCTAAGACACCGTGATCCAGCAATCTCAGGACATTGTCAATAACCAGTAACCATTTTTACATGTTCATTAGGATTTACCTGCTGGTGGCTTTATGAAAGGTGGTGGAATTAATGGGACAATAATAGGTACATTCCCGTGATCCTTCGACCCTGCTGGTGAGTCTGATAGTCCATTTCCTGTGGCAAGCCCTGGGTAGCTTGGGTTTATGTTGTATGGTGAAATAACACTGTCCTCAGGTAATTTTGGTTTTGGCAAAGAATTTTCTGTAAAACACAAAGAACACATTGAACAGTATGACATATACATTTCTTAAATGGCCTACATACTTTCACCAATCTCTTCATTAAATTACTTACCCTAATATAAGAAAAGTGCACAAAAACCCTGGCCAGATATTTTCCCTTTTAAAGAAATTGATACTTTCCAGTAATCTTCAGAAATGCACCATTTTTTTAAAAATTAAACTCACACTTTCTTTTTGCAGAAGGTAAAAGGTGGGATTATTTTGTCATGCATATCCTTAGGATGCCTGATTTAGTCAACGGCATCCTACTCTTGTATTTCATTTCTACTGTTTGCATGGTGATCACACTCGGTGTACTGTGACTTCACCAGTACAAGGAGCATGAAATGAACAAAAAAAGAATTCCTATTCTCTATAAATAATATGAGTAGTCATAATGACAAGAATTTAAAGAAAGGAACAAAATATTGAAATCACAGCAAAGTGTGCATAAAATGATGACAGTTATTATTCTAATTCTTTAATCCCAAATCACCTCAGGATTCTTATTTGTAGAAATTTCTCTAATACACCTCAGCCACAGGGCATGACTTAATTCTTATTACTCCCTCTTCTCCCATCTCTCAGAACAAGACATGTGCTTTTTCTTCTCCCAAAAACTGTATACACCAAAAATTTCTACCTGTCATAGGCATTTGACATATCTGGTACATAAAACATATGATTTGTATCACGTGCATATAAAAGTATGTCACAAACTCCATCAAGCAGAGACTGGAGACAGTAATCATTCAGTAAAAGATGTATTTATTAAAACAGAAATAATTAAGTGCAATACTACACAGGCACAGGTTTCTTCAAAGGTAGCTTAATGACATTACATTTTCAATAAAAAATAAGTATCGATCACCAATGTTGTCATAGAACTAACAAGCTGCAAACATTCAATTTCAACACAATTAGGTTGTTTCACCTTACCTCTAATTTTTTCCCCTTTTTCTCTAGCCATCTGTCCCTCAGCACTGGTCTCTCTGGAGTCAGTACTCATTGCAACACTCACTGAACACAGTGCTGCTGCTGGCTATCAGAAAGAAAACCCAAACACTGCTGTCCACGAACACAGCGAAAAGGAGCACTCCAAGCACATAAAAGCTGCTGGAATTTCCTCTCTTTACCTCACCTTTGAGGAACTTCTGTTGGATAAGTCAAGATGCAGCAATTTTCTACTCTTCTGCTGATTCTGATGATAAGCCCCTATCCATTCCCTGAGACTGAGGAGTCAAAAGGCAAAAACTGGATAGTTCAAGAAACCAACAGGATCTCATCCTTTACATTGCGAATTACAAAGATTCAGCAATGTCTCAAACAAATTCCATCCATGGAAAATTTCTACCACACCGCAGAAGACAGTATAGTACAAACATGGATGAGAAGTCTTTCATGAACATTCACACTTGTTCTTACATGTGTGAATATTCCAGTTTAAAATCTTTCAACATTTTAAAAAGTTGTAGGCCAACCAGCCTTAGTATGGGAAGCAGAAGGGTTCCTTAAAGCCACCCTGCTAAGAAAGTGCTCCCTCCTTTCTCTAGTTTATTGATACCACACGTACACAACTCAACTGACACATAAAAGGCATTATTTGTGAAGATATATATCAATATATAACAATATATCAATATACCAACAGCAAATTTGTTAAGTGACTTTCCTCATAGCCTATTGGCTTCCCTGTACCACAAGGTACTCTCAGTTATTTTTATGTAAAGCAACCAAGACACAAGCAGCAGAACATGCCTCGCAATCCACACCGATTCAGACAGGTTGAGCTATTAATCCTTCTTTACATGAACACAGAAACATGTCTCGTTACCTTTGAGAACAGAAATGTGCTGGCGGCTTTCCCCATCTGCTGAGTAGTTCCTGAATTCAATATCTTCTCCATCTTTCAGTTCTACCTTATCATAACCATACCAGCCAAGGAGCTCATTCATAGTGTTTTCAGCAAAGTTCTGAAAGAGAAAAATTACCTACTTATTTATGTAATCAATAACCATTTGGAAGGAAGGGAGGACTGCATAAATCGAACCATATCTGTGCTACATGAGGAAGTGTCAGGTTTGGCCCACCTCCTCAAAGACTAATGTTCATTTCATAACTCAAGTGCATAAAGTGAAATGCATTTAAATCTCCGACTGGCACATGTAATTATGACAGAGACTCATATGTCTGTAATTTAAAGAAAATGAAAAGGAGAGTTATTTATGACTTTTGCTCTGACATTCAATGTCAGAAATATTTTAACATACATTCCTCATACAAACTTGTCTGTGTTGCCATAAAATATTTAAGACTGCAGCAAGAGAATAACAGAAAACCAGGATTTTTTTTTTTCAACCAGCAGTTAATCAATCTTACTGCACTACAGTCTTTTCAGCTGGAGCAGGTCACTGACACAATTACAGTTCCTTGAGGTGCCCATGAACCAAATCAAATAAAATCACAGCAGACGTTTTTCCTCAGTTATAAGCCCTTGCATAGTCGAAGCACTTGAAGATTCTTCACTGTGAAAGCATTTGACCATCATTTTTCATAAAAACATCTCTTATATTTGTTTTAGAAAACCTTTCTCAATGTTGCCGTATTTATTTTCAAATCAATTTCCAAGCAGCTGTGTGGTTACATTTTATGTTTGTATGGAAATGCAAAGTATGGAACATGACTGTCATAACCCTCAATTTCTATTAAAAATATGTCCTCCAGGTCATGAGGCAAAAGTATTTCTGTAGAAAATGCTCATTACTGGGCCAGGAGATTTAGTGGAGTAAGCTAAGAAATCTGCAGCCAGGCAACAAAGCTTTCTGAAACCAAATAGTGCCACAGAGCTCTACAGTTTATGGATTTAGGAAACTACCAAAGGAAACCAGCTAATGAATTATTGTGATGGTAAAGATCACTTTAAAGTAGTATGAGAACTATAAGTTGAAACAAAAAAGCCACACACAGAGCCCTTCTCTTTGGTTTTCGCAATTTTTTTTATTAGCACTCTTTTAAAACAAATTCCAAACTTCCTATTCCTCCAAGATCTTGACTTCTAAAATAATGCTTCTGATAAGCACCATCTCCCAGGACTCTGGCAAAGGAATAAGGAGAATACAACACCAATTCAAAACAAATGGTACATGTCAAATTTGCAGGTTGCCAGATTTTCTCTAGTAACGGCTCTAGCTTAATTTTTGAGTGGGAGAAAGTCTAATGATAGAACACAGAAATTCTCCAGTCATTTAAACAAATAAATAAAATTAATCAGATGATAACTGCTTTCGAATTCAAAGCTACAGCAGGCGCTGTGCCCCAGAACCTCGGAGCGCTGCACTGCTCCTGGCTCATTCATCACACCAGATTACATAGGTGTTCCTGTCACTCAAGGAGCGCTGTAAAGCAGCTCAAAGCAATAAACACAACCAATTTGTACTCTTCCAAGAGTATCATCTCTGCAATTATGCTACAAACACATTTCAGGAAAGGAAAACCCAAAGCAAAACCCCAGAGCAGACCCCTGAATCATCCATTTCCTTTTGGTTTTTTCCCTTTGCATTTTCACCTTACCATCTGATGGAAGTCACAACTCTGTGGCTGTCCTGTGCAGCCCCAAATTGCTGGAAAATATTCCATCATCCCACCTCTGCTTCTAGACTTAGCATTATAAGTATGATACCTGAACTATGCCGCGACTACAGTTTTCAACGAGTACAATGCAGTGTAAATGTGGCTAACAACTACCTAACTCACTTGAATGATGCAGCGTTGCGTTTTGAATACTAGCAAAAATGGGGGGAAACTTTTCTAAACTTTGTTTTTCATTGGTTTTTTGGGCTTAGGGGTTTTTTTTTTAAGCTTTTTAGAAAACTTCTTTCTTAGCACTGACAAGTCCCAATGCACTAACCCAGTTTGTAACCTGTGGGAACCCAGTAACAAAATGACCTGGACCTGGGGAGTCAAATCTCACCACTGCAGCTCACCCAAAATGACCTGACAGGGCCCAGGGAGGCCCAAAGGCAAGGTCTGCCAGCTTCCCTTGCTTTGCTAAATTTCAGCTATGGAGACAGCCCTAGAGACTAATCTAGCAAGGTAGAGACCAATTGACAAAGTCTTACTGACTTAAACCCCATGCAACCAAATTAATTGAGTAGCTCTAAATTTGCCTCCTGTGGATGCTTTGTGTTTTATTTGCACTGCTGATCAACTCAGACAATGAATAATTTCTAATTGCTTGTCAAGGAATATGTAAGCAAGGCTGTATATATGTTTGCTTTTTCCTGAAAATTCATACATGTATCTGTCCCTTCAGAATGTCATCAAAATGATGGTTGGGTTTGTAATGGCACCAAATTTAAGTACCTTTCACATCTCATTTAAACTATCTATGGTAAGTGATGTACCAAAATGAACACTCATGCTGACAAAAATACATTGGATTTCAAAATCACACATCACCGAGATTTGACTCTTTTACAAAATAATAAATCAATGGGGTCTTTTCTACTAACTTCAATGAAAGTACAATGAGATTGCATGTCAGCAGTAACAGAAGTAAGCACCTTTTTAATAGCGATTTCCCAAAAAGAGTGTCTTGGGTCAAAAAAAAAAAAAAAAAAAGAAAAAGAAACAATTAAGCTATTCTTCATAATTTATCTTACCTACTACAATGCTGCAGGTTGCCCTTAATACCATTCTCTCAGTGGCTAACAGCCAGGGCTTCATTACACCACACTTTATACGCAGAAAACAGAAAGCATGACCCCATCCTCAGCAAGCTGAGAAATGTTTTTTTCCACACTGAGTCTCTTGCATAGATGGGTATCCAAAGAACAACGACACCACCTTCGCTCAGACTCCTGACTGCAACACCCATTTGCAGTGATGTCTAACGCCCTGACAGCTGAGATCATGCTGAAGCTGCTGCCCTGAAGCTGACCACTATTAATTCACTGTTTTCATGTATTTTCCCTTCTTGCATTTCAATGATAGACACAATACACATGGATTCAAGACATGGTAACAAGATGGGATTTGTAAAGACCAGTGTGGTGGCAATAGTCAAAACACAAATTATGAGATGAGATAATTTTTCTCTGTGTGAATGCAGGCGAGGGGGGAAAAGAATAAAAAGAAAAACATAAGAGAGACAAAGACCAATTCTTGGTGAAGCTAAGGAAAGGAAGAAAGCAAATTAATACACAACCTGTACATGCAGAGCAGAACCTCATTGAAAGATAAATAAGTTTCAAAGGCTTAGTGAAAGGAAGGGTCATGATTTTAACAGTGAGGCTTGAGAAAAGCAGGAATGTGGACTCAACATTGGAACAGGAAAGCAGAGGCAGCAGTGATCAAGCAGGCTAGACAGGAGCCAGCAGAACTGCGAGATAATAGACCTGACAAAGACCAGGGAGGAGATGTGAAGGCAGGTGTGGATGACCAGATTGAGGATGTGCGAGGAGCTGCAATTCAAAGCTTCTGCAGGAACAGGACAGCAGCGGCATTAAGCTAGTCCATGCCTACTTTCAGACTCATTCCCTAAAGGATGTGGAGTGTCCGCAGGGATGAGGCTGCCACCCCCATCCGCACAGCTGTGCCAAAGGGCTGGGATGATGAGAAAGACTAGCACAGAGAGAAAACCTTGCTCATAATCAATAAAATCCTAGGTCAGCAATCACACTGCTACGCTGGGATCCTTACATCCACTCAGCCCAAAGGGGAAATCTGCAGGGACCCACAGATTTCATTGCAAATGTACAGCATGGAGCCTAACTTCACCCAGGTGGGGAGGCAATATTCAGTCCCCTGTGGGGAAGCAGACCGAGCCCTAATGCCACCCACAGTGCAGGTCAGCATCCGAGCTGAGAAGACAACCACAGACATCCTGTCCCACGTCCCTCCGTGCCCATTCTGCCACACCATGCACCAAGCAGACAAGATGCCACAATGGAAAGAGACCACAGGAGACCACAGTGGAAACACCAATCCCCTCTGCAGCTGCCAGCGCACCCAGGCACTTGGTCAACACCCCATGGGAGCCAAACCTCCTGCTCTTCCCTAGCTGACAGAGCACCATTTCGGCTGCTGAACTGCCAGAGCATTCACTGCGGCTGTGGCACAACCAGCTCATCCCTGCCAGAGAAACTGGCCCAAAAACACTCCTGTGGCCCCAGTCACACACCAGAGCCAAAGCCCTTCCTTCCCAAGAGATGGCAATTCAGCTTTTGCCCACTGCTAAGTCCCAAACCACTTATCACCACTGTGGGGCAATGTGTAATTTGCATATTTTAACTGTATTATTTCTCTGTTCTTGTACTACACAGGAATACCGTCTCTCCTGGAAGAGCCAGGATAAGTAACTGTTATGCTCATTGGTATTTCTACTTGAATTTGCTACCTATTCCTCTGAAAGATGAAGAAGAGTACGTTGACTCGCTAGACTGTGGTTTCCCTCCTTTCTGAGTCTGACTTATATGCTAGGCAGTAAAAATATAATCACATTTATTCCCATTTTAGGATTCATTTCATTGTAACAGTACACCTACAGTTTGATTTTTTACATTACAATGCATCATTTCCCCAAGTCTTTGCTAATTAATACATTCTCAAGCTATGCCATGTGTCTCTTTCCATCTTAGATCTCCTGCCTTTCCTTCTCAATGAACCTTATTCACAGGGGGCAAGGCCTGGCTTCACCGAATGAGGCCTGGCAAACACGGAGGCAGGAAACACAGGGGAGAATGAGTCTGTCAGACTCATTTGCTTCTAGGTTTTACTGCTGAATGTTTATTTCAGATCTGGGAGGAAGCATAGTGGCTCCATTCCATTTCCTTGCCTGCATAACCCACTTGGTGCAGAGCCCCACAAATTCACTTTTCACTGCATCAAGGAAATAAAAATGTTTCTATAGGCACAATACAAACTTGGATCTTTTTTTCCAGCCCTCACATTCTTTGCTTGTATATGTTGTTGCCATACTGAATTCTATGGTTAGACCTTTATGCTATCAGAAAGCAAAATTTCATGATGCTTTACTTTCCTTTGTCCTCTCATGTACATTTGGTTCTGTATTACCCACTTTGCTTGGGGAAGCACCATTTCTGCAGCACCCTGCCAGGTGAGGCTCCCTGTGCAGACAGGCAACCCCCTCTGCAGCCATCCCACAAAACTCCTTCCACGCAGACTCCACAGAAAAATCTTGGTCTTCTGAAATAATACAATTGATAAAGTCTGTCTGCTTTTCCACTTTCCCAAGGATATTTTTTTGCTTTTCAGGAGAGAAGGGAGGAGTTTCCTTGGAATCTTCTGAGCACGCTGAGAAAACTGGCTCACTCCAGGCGCAGGGCTGCTACGCCTGCTTCACCTCTTTCCTCCTTCTGACAGCAGTACTCTCAAATGCCAAATGGGGGCTATTTAGACACTAAACTGAAAGATATTCTGATGAGTTTACTATTAAATGGTAACAGATGGGGCTGCCCTAAGCTTTAGGCACCAGGAACAAAGCCCAATTTTAGATACAAATTAGTTATTGAGAATATTTATAGAAAGCAAACTCCTTGGGCACATGGGGCAGTCCTGTGAAATTACAAGGCAAATTAATTGCTTACCTTTCAACTGCTAGAGACACGTGGATACATTGTCTTATCTGTACAGAAGAACTTCCAGTGCAATTCAGTACTGGATGTAACCTCACTTCCCAGCATTGCCGAGCACCTAGCTATCCCTCCTGAGCAACACTGCTTCCTGCCAGCAGGATGGCAAATGGAAATAAGCTAAGGAGAGACGGATGGGGGATCCACCACTGTGCCTCGACAAGTGCTTTCATCAACTAAACTTTTAAAAATATTTTGGTCTTAAAATACTAGTGGGTTCCCTGATGGTGACAGGTTTGGATCTATGAGGTGTCCTGTTATTCACCAGCAAGTGAAAAATGGCACCAAACTGAATTTCAGAATAACTATCTGCTTTTCTTCCAAAGCACGAGGTGAATGCTACCTCTGGGAGAAAAACCGGACAGTATTGTCTCAAGGAGGAAAGAGGACAAAAGAAAAATTACTAGAAAATATGGAAGAGTGGCTGTAAAGGTCACAGTGTAACAAAACAGTTCCTCATGAATATATTTTTCACTGAAACGTAATATCAGAAAACTGTGCAGACTCATGTACTTTTTGCACACAACATTGTACCAAATTAAGATTTGTTATAACCATCGTGTACATTAGGTTAGAGATAACAAAAACGTAACTCAATATCTGGCATAAGAAAAGGGCAAGCAACCTGAATATCCCATCCAGTCATGTTAAAACCAAGCTGTGACACTACTGTTGGAAAACACCAAAGCAAGCAGTTAGGTGGTGTGATCCTTTTCGAGTAAATATCTGACTATCAAACAGCAAATCTCGAAGGAAGTCTCTGTGATGAGGTAATATTATTGCTCATTCATACTGCCTTGAATTTGCTGTACTTAAAATAGACACTTGTACCAATGGCCTTTTTATTATCCAAAGGGGGGAAAAAAAGAAATCACATATACACCAGTCCTTTTTCTTTCTGCTAGCAAAGGGAGGCAATTCGATCCAATGTGGGCTGAAACCTGAGTAGGTCACTGTACACCACGATAAAATTCCCTAACCCCTGAGCCAAATTTCCCTGAGGGGGCCCTCCTACTTCTCCTTTACTTTCCAAGCTGACTTTTCCATTCCCTCTCTCGTCTTTTCCTCCCCTTCATCTCTTTCATTTCCCCTACCTTAAAGCCTTGATATCTGATCTGCTGCTGATACTCAGGTTACAGTTTTTACAGCTTAGGCTGTCTATTGCTGTATACATTCCTTTCTTTCTGCTCTGCCGTGATTACTTACCAGAGCTTATTTTACACTGGTCCAGATGAAAGCAGTTCAGATGAAGGGAAACAGTCAGCCTGTTTGAACATTACAGATACAAACCTACACAAGGGCACATTGTGCTCCCCCTGTCATTTCTCTGCAAACATTTTGCACACTGTAACCAATTTGTTACATTATTGTATTCTCTGGGTTTATTATGAACAACTAGACATCTCAATTCATCAGTAAAGAAAAAGGGTAAATGATCACAACAGGATTTTAACTTTCTCAACCAGTCAAAAAATTCAAACTACTTTTTTTTCCTCCCCCCTCTTTTTCCCCTTCTTAGATGATAGCAGCCAAATGTCCTACTAAAAATGCATAGCATATATAGCATAGTTTACATTGAAAGGTGGGCTACGGAAGGTTCTGCCATCAGCTATCACACTCTCAACCAGAAATTGCATGGGTTCAAAATGCCTTTAGTTTTTAAGTCAGCTGAAATCTCGAGGTTCCTAACCTCAAGCAGTTACCCATGACTAAAAAAGAGAAACTCTCAACATGAAGGTTAATGCCAGTGCTTAATACCAAAGCATTAGTTTAAAATTGTGTAATTTTTCTCCTTCACACAATGTTGTTTTTGTTTCTTCCTCACCCTTTCAGACAAACATCTGTTATACTGTAGAAGAACAACTATCTCCCAAACCGCTGAGTGTGCCTGCAGCCAAAGTAAACAAAACAAACCCAGAGGATCCAGCACAGTCAGCCTTTATATCCAGCCAGGATAACATTTCACATGTTTTGATTAAAATTAGCTAATTTGTAATTCTAGAACCTATGAAACTTAAAAGCTGCAATCCATATAGATCGCATTAGGCGATGCTCTGAGGGGCCAATGCCCTGTACTACAGACCTCTGCAGTCCTCAAAACTATGTGGGATTACAATGAGCAATGACTCTCCGGTGGCTGCACAGAGCTCTCTCCGAAAATAGGATGTGTCACATATCTCACAAAGAAAGATCCCGCTCCTCTGGACTTGAAGCTACTACAGTTTGTTTCCAAAGAAATGCACCAACACGTTATTTTGTTCGTGCCCCTAATATTGCTCTTGTCCACATTTACACTCGAAGTGCACGCAGAACCGTGTACACGCTCATTATGCAGGCAGCAGGAGCAAGAATGCCTGCCTTAGGGAGGAAAGGGCACCTAACTGAAATTAGTGGTGTGCAAAAGAGGGGAGAGGGGAGGGGACTGTGCATTCCCGTTTAATTTTATATGGGGAGATCAATGTTCCGGAAAGCAAAGATATTTTTACTAGGTATCATGCATATTTATACACTCGCCTATATAGTATACATACTATGCGAACGAGTGACATTTTCCAGGCAGTCTTCCACTTACAATCAGCCTTTTAATAAATGACACATTCAAATTAAATCTCAGCAGCTTTATCTCGTAGCCAGACTATGCTGTTTTAGTCACTTTATCTGCGTATTTAACAACAACAAGTTCAGCTGAAGTCTAGCAATACATTGTTACCAACTTTGGAGAATTAGAGACATCAAACAAACAGACATGGAACAGACGCGGAAAACAGGCGCAAAAAATAGGACCGGTCAAGCCTGGAAGAGCGACCTAATGATAAAAGAAGTTCCAAAATAGCGGTTTTGTGCCACCGCAGCCATCCCAACATCTGGAGCGGCCGCCAGAGCACAGCTGGACTGGCAGCGGTTCCTATCGGGCAGGACAGCCCTCCGCGCGGTAAATACACTTCCATCAAAAGCAGCCCTCGGACAAGCCACCTTCCAGCGACACCTCTGCGCTGCCATGAACCGCGGAGCGAAGCGGTACAGCAGAGGAGGAGGCGAGAGGGAGAAGGAGAGAAAAGGGGTCTCGGCGCTGAACTGCCAGACTGATGCACGGCTCAAACCGCAACGTTTCACTTTGACAATTTAATTACACAGTTAAAGCTGGCTACTGAAAAAGGACATAAATACAGTGTTCAAAAGAGATCCCTTTCTTTCCTAACTTTAAGGGCTTCGCAGCTACCTGATGGGGTGGCTACAGAAAGAAAGAAAAAAAAAAAAAAAAAAAAAGGCTCATCATTGGCACCCGAGGAGCTTAAAAGCCCAGCGAGAGAGAGTTATTTTTAAAAAATAAATAAAGCTGGTCAATGAACAGGATTTGCAGCCTGTGAATTCGTCTCTGTTTGCAGCCCAGGAGGCGGAGTTGAGACACATTCAGTGCATCCTACAAAAAAAAAAAAATGACAAGAGA
>VZRO01005541.1:33131-176169 GCA_013397915.1 Daphoenositta chrysoptera | reverse complement strand
TCCCGACCGCTCCCGTCCCGTCCGGTCCCGTCCCGTGCCCGCCGCCTTCAGCCGAGGCTCTTCGCCCGATCGCTCCTGTTTTTCCCTTTATCTGCGGCGCGGAGGTGCGGATGAATGGTTTGGTGGGACGCGCTTCAGCGAGGAGGTGCCGGATTACAGCACACACTGTGGGCGATACATTGATTATTCCTAGGCTCTGCTTTCCCGCTTTCCCTGGCAGTCCCTGATTACCCGATACAACACATTACGGCACGGGGGTGTCCATTGTTCCGATAGTCAAAATTGTAATCGTAAGGCGTTTCTCATTATGACTGCGGTACACCTTAAAATGATACAGTTTTATATAAAAACACCCAAACCCACAGTCGAAAGATAAACTGCGTTCCATGTGGGCATGAGTAGGCTCCCCATAAAAATCTCTGTTTAGCCTGTCAAAGACAAGTTCGGTTTGCGTGCAACAATGTCTAATTTACGTTCCATGCTTCCCAAGCTTTAAATCACTGGCACTTCTTAGCATGAAAAGTTGAGCACAACTTTTTTCGTTTCGTTACTTAAAATGAGCCTTGCCTGCCTGCCTGTCAGAGCGATTAGAGACATGGGGCACATTTTCCCTCGTGTATTTGAGAAAAAGAAGAAACGGGGGTTTTGCACAGTCTCAGCTGTTAGAGCATCGAGCATCTAAAGGTAAGATAGCAACCAGATTGAGCCTGTAAAATCCTAGAGCACATCCGCAGTGGTAAGGTCACGGCCGCTGCGAGGCGAAGGTGCTGCCACTCCCCTCGCTGCCTGAAAGAATCAGGCAGATGATGGAAAAAAACCCAGCCCTGATAGTTTGTTTTTCGCAGAGCAGCAGGACCTCGCAGAGACCCTCGAGAAGGCTCTGCTGACAGCAAAGAGTTGCAGGAGTTCAGCTGCAGCAGGGTTTGTGCTGTGGGCTCAGTCAGTTCTGCGCACCCCAGGAACACAATGTCTGGGCTCAAACACACCAAGCAGGAAGCATGAGAAGAAACCAAGGTTTATTTTTTCTTGCTTGCAGTATTTTAAAATACTGTGATTTCTCAAACTTGTGGAAGCTAACGTGTGACTACAGGTAACCTCCAAAGGATCGTGCTTAATAAGGAGGTTTCCCTCCTCCTGTGCCTCACCGCCACTGGCAACCTCACCTGTATTTTGTGCTTACCGTATTCTATTACAAACAAATCGGTACAGTTGAGCTCTCATTAAGTACAGGAGATAGTCGCAGAATCTCAGTGTATTCTTTCACACAATAAGACAAGCAGCACAAGGGGAAGTTGCTTTTAAACACAGACTCACATAGCTCTTTGAAAACTTTGGCTATTCTGCTTTGAACCGCCACCACTTTGCTTATACATTAAGTTATTCTAATGAAAAAGGCAAAACTAGTTCTTGTATTAGACATATTGCTAGTTTCTCTGTAGAGTGGATGGAAGAGTTTTAAGGAAAACCTTAGAACTTCTGCTAAACAGAGTATTGCTTCAAATGGCTCTTGTTCAGGGAAACATCAGAGGACTACTTCTCAACATTTACTATGTGTATTGTAATAAAGCACTGGCACTGTTTCACTGCATAAATTTAACAGGTTTGAGTTGCAATCTGATGAAAAAGATTAATCTCAGACTCCCTGCATAAGCAGAACTTCCTTTAATGTTGGAAGATACTTTGGAGAAGGTATTTGCAAGATGATGTGCATTGACTACAGCAGGTTACCGTGAGTAGAGCAGAATGAATTGTCTTCAGGATCAAGTCTGTCATTCCAGTTTTCCTGACTAACATCTGAAGGTTTGGCTGCAAATTGAACCGCTTCCCACCCCTCTTACTACCAGTTCTGAATGCTGATTCTCACTTCTTGATCACCAAAAGTAGCGGCTTTCAGTTGGAATTTTTTCACAGTATTTTTCTGAATGCTTTTGAATGGAGATGTGAACTTATTTCTCCTGACAGTAGGCTCGTTTTCTCAGCTACTTCTGGTAAGCTCTTTAAAAAGAACCAGTCCCCCAGTACCTTGTCAACCACCAGATGAAAGCCACAATCTTAAAACATACCCGGGTTTTCTCAGTATGTAATATAGGACTGGGACAGATACAGAAGTTCTACCTCTCTGTGTCCTAATAATAATATCTCCATCTGACAGCAGGTTATTTCTGCGACTGTCACGATTCCTACTTTTCTAGAGCTGTTACTACCTTTATATATTGCATATTATTACACTGCATATTCTTGGGAAGTTGTTCTTCTAGTGATAGCATATGGAGGACCATCAGCTGTCAACCCAGAAGTTCATGCATTTAGAGTGCTCAGACATTATCTGACACATATTGGAGGTACCAAAATAAGTTTTGGAAACCATCTAGTTATTCCATTTGTAACTAAGGGGGAGGGAATGACTAACAAAAAGGAATGCTTTCAGGTTTTAGTGGTAGCTCGTGAACTCGTAAGGGGAGACAGAATATCAGAATATATGGAAGCCCACACAGTTGTCAGCCATACAATGGCATTGATCTGAGCATCTCCAAAAAGCTATGAGAAAACAAATCTGCTATTTACATTACAGGCATCCTAACATTAAACACATTTATTGAACTGTGGCAGGACCACATATTTTTTGTATGAAAACCTGTATTTTTGGTAAAGGATCCCAGCTCAGTAGTTCTCAATATGTACTCTGCAAACATCTTAAACAGGTGAATAAAGGTGACTGATTGGATCAATAGAACTGCTCAGATTTATTCCACCAGACAGAGATACCAGGGTATGTGGTATCAGGAAGCAGTTTGCAGCCAAAGATGAAACCCTGATCCTGTGGGAATCAGAGAAGATTTTACTCCTGAGTTTAATGAAACTAAAGTCCTTGTGAAATTTCCAAGGTGATTTAAAATCAATCTATAAGAGTGTGTGCTCTCTCTAACCACAGTGCAGTAGAAGAAGTCCCTCACTGTCATGATAGTTCAAGGGTTTGAAGTTGGTTGATTTTTTGGTCACTTTCACAACTGGAAAGAAACTATGGGATTCCATCTCTTGGTGGTCTCTAAGTCCTGACAAGAACCTGAGCTTTTCCTTCCATTGCCCAAGCATATGCTTTACACCCAAAGCTCCATATTTTCCCAAGCTCCATATTTTTGTTCTATCACTCATTTGTTTCCGGCTCTGAATTTGCACTTGGGTTTTTGCAAGTACAGTAATTTGGACTTCTGAAAAACAAGTATCGTTCATAAAATGACATGTGCAAATGAGTTGCCTAAAATAAATCACCCCAGGTTTAATTTATATTCTATTATTCATAGTCCTATTTATTAGTGTTTACATGTTTTAAAAGGAGACCTATCCACATACCAGAGCTTCTTTTTAGGTAACACAAAAGAAACACTTCCCTCCAAGTTCTTCATGTTGGCCTTTATTAACGCATAAGTCGCTTTAATATTATTAATGAGCTATTTCTTCTCCGTTTTTGCCTGCTGGGGAGGACGAGATAAACAAGCAGGCCTGATTTTTCCAGCTGCTAAATATGTAAGCAGCACGACGGCTTCAAAGCGAAAGGTTTGAGAAGGCAACAGCAACAAGCGAACGGTGCTCTGGGGGCACTCTGGGAACAACGTGACGGTTTCAGGGGNCGGCGGCTGCGGCGAGAGCTCCCCCTCCTGTCCCGCTCCTTCCCGGCACGGTGGGAAACGCATCATGGAGCCTCGGACACCGAAACGTGTTTAAGCACCAGTCTGCGTGCGATTGTGCACGTATAAACCCACACGTCCACCCACACACACAGGGGGAAAGCTGAAGGTAAAAAGGGAGGCTCTTGTCTCTTTTTTTTTTTTTTTTCCAAGTAACAGCCCCAGACATTGCAGGCCAAAGTAAAGGTGCGGCTCGTAACTGGGTTCTCTTAATATTGCTGATAATTTACCTTACTATTCCCTGCTTGCCAAGGTGTTGTCAGCTCTCCATCAGGTTGCATGGTAATGCCAGTCACCGCGGAAAACATATGTCTATGCAGTCTTTCACCTGTATCCGAGGGGAAGCCATAATAAACAGCAATTTAAATTCAGGTATTTGGTTTGCTGAAGTGTTTAATTAAACAAAGAAATTCATTATGTGAGTTCACAGAAAAGTTCCATTACGTTGATTTATTTTTTTTTTCGTTTGACTTGAAGTGGAAATGTTCCTCTGACTTTTTGTGTGGCACGCTAAGATGATAGATTATTTATGCCATCATAAGTAAATATATGCAGTGAATAATAAAGTATTGGCTCCCAATATTTTTTTTATAAGTAGACAGCCATTTTCATACACATGGAAAACATATATATGAGCTACTCTCTTGCTTCAGTTCCACCCAAACCCCACTTCCACTTCAGTGATGTTTTTTCACCCATACCTTGGAGAAGGGGTACATTCCACTCATTCCTGAGCTTGGACAAACGCCCACAGCATTACTCACACACAGTAGTGTCTGTAGATGCCTTTCTGCTGTGGATACTAATCTCAATCCAGAGTTTCCTTAGACGATTAGAGGCTGTTCTGCAAAATGTCAAAAGGTAGCCTTTCCAAAGCAGACACAGTATGGCAGTTGAAATGGGAGTAGTGGCGGCTTTCCAAATACAAAGGTCTGGAAATGTTTGGAGATATTTTAATATTGATGAATATTTCATTTTTTGTGCTGCTTTAGGGTATCAGTGTCAAATCTGTATGGATAAATGGCAAGACAGTGCCTTAACACTGTTAATGCTTTTGAAACTTCTGGCAAAAAGAGAGAAACTTTATTTAACTTATTAAATTATTAATAACGATTGCCTTTTTGGCCTGAATCCTCACATAATTTGATAAACAGAAAGAAAAGTTAGCTTGTTTCTATGATTCTTTGTTAAATACTTCCAAGTCTCCTGTTAAAATGCCTTTTTGTTTCTTATTTATTTTCTCATGTTCCTTAGAACAAAAGTAAGCAAGAAGAAATCTTTAGCACGAGAGAACACCCATGCTATTAAAAATCAATCAATATTAAACCTTTTTAAAAGGTAGCAACGTATTAAAAAACAAATTAGTGAAAATATGCCCCGGACACCAGTATTGACTTTGGGGAAAAATCTTTATCATCTGTCTACTGCTACACTCTATCTATCCACTATGCTTATTCAGTGACTCTTCTGTGATGCTTTCATATTGAATACAATGCCAAAAATCAGGTAGAGAAAAATAAATGACCCGTGGATGAGCAAAAAACTCACGACACATTATACCAGACTTGAACTTGGCTGTGACAAACTTTGAGTTTGCAGCTTCATTATGGTTAAGGTCTGTCCCCCAGAATTAAATTAATCTTTTCAAAAGACATTTTTTTAAACTTTTAAAGTTTCATTTGGTCCAAAACAGTGCTCTATTTGCTCTGTCATACAGGTTGGTAAGAGCACATACTAAACCCTACTTCCTTGACGGTTTCTTCTTTCATTGAGGCTGACACCCAAAATGCTGATCTCCAGAGGCTGCTTTGGAGAAAGTCTGAGATATTGAGGCACACTCCTATTCTGTGTGTGCCATATCCCTGTTTCTTACACACATCAAGAGCAGAGAACTGTCAAACTCAGAAGTAAAACTGGTGACGGGTGGAGACTTTTGCTCTCTGCAACAGACATAAGATGTAAACCTCCCTCTGAGGTGAACTGAGAATGTTTACAGCCAAGGCATATTAATTTCTTCACCTATCATTTCTTGATAATGACTGTTTCCTCCCCTTCTGATTCTTTTACTTCCCCATGTAGAAGAAGGCAGGAGAGAGTCTTCTTGTTTTTACTTTAATACCTAGGTAAGTCTCCCAGATCCTACAATGGTAGGAGAAGAGGGGGAGAGATTGTGTGGGATTGGGATATAGCAGAAAGTTCTCCCTTCTTTTTAACTTCATTCTTTTTTTTTAAATAGATGAATTTTGCTGATGCCTAAAAATACTGGTACAGTACGCCACATCAAGTTCTTCCTAAAAAGTATCCCTCCTCTTTTTGTCTTTCTGTGAAGAATAAAAGAATTTTTTACAATAATGATAGTGGTTTATACATTTTCTCATAATCCTGTATTTGCCCTGTAAGCTTTGTTGCATGATATAGTATGTCAGTTTAAGTAACATCTGTCAAGGGATGGAAAGCAATTGCAGGTTCTTTTCATTCATAAAGTCATTCTGGAGTTTCTTCATCCTTAATTTTCTTGTCATGCTTTCAAAAACATTACATCATTTTGTCCAAATTACCCCCTGCATTGCATATACAAGATACAGTGGGTTATTCATTTCTTTCCTGAACCCAAAGAAACATGTCAAAGTATCTACACTGATATATACTAAATTATTTAGAGTTGGTAAAAGTTGGGCTTAGACATGTCATTATTTGACAATTACTCTTCTACTGCAATGCTTGTTTTCCTGCCAACAGCTCCCCAGAATCCTACATGACATGTGATTCAATCTCTTGATCTTCTCAGTTATATTTACATTAATTTTACACATCCTAATATATAATGGCAATGCCTTCACATTGATGTGGTGAAAAGTCTGCCAAAAAATCCAAACGTATGTTGGGAATGCATAACAGAGATATATGCAGGAGTAGGATGGGGCATGTATTTAGCAAATCAGAGTAGCTGAGATTGGAAGGCACCTCCGGAGATCATACAGTCCAACCTCCCTGCTCAAAGCAGAGCAGGTTGGTTCTGTGTCCCGGCATGTCTTGAATAAGTATGGAGACTCTATAGCACCTCTGGGCTGCCTCTTCCAGTGTTTGACCACATTCATAGTAAAAAAACCATTTTTCTTATGTTTACATGGAATTTGGTGTACTTCAATTTGTGCCCATGTGCCTCTTGTCCTATCACTAAAAAAAGCCTGGTTCTGTCTTTTCTACATGTCTCCCTGCACTCAGGTATTTAAACACATTTATCATATCTCCCCTGGGCCTTCTCTTCTCCTCACTAAACAACCCCAAATCTCTCAGCCTCTCAAACATCAGATGCTTCAGTCCCTTCATCATCTCAATGGCCTTTCACTGTCTTTGCTCCAGTGTGTCTGTGTCTCTCTTATATTGTAGAGCTCAGAACTTGACCCAGAAGTCCAGGTGTGTCTCACCAGAGCTGAGAAGAGAGGAAGGATCACATCCATCAACCTGCCAGCAGGTGCTCTTCCTAACCAGGTGCTCTTCCTAATGCACCCCAGCTATCTTTGCTGCAAGGCTGCACTGCTGGCTCATGTTCAGCTTGTTGAATGCCAGGGTCCCCAGGGCCTTCTCTGCAAAAGCTCCTTTTTAGCTGCTTCCCCACCTGTGTTACTACAAACATTCTGATCTGTGTGCAGAATTTCACATTTCTTTGCTGAAATTCATGAGACCTTGTCAGACTATTCTCCTGCATCTTATTAAATTTGTTTTGATTTATGATCTTTTAGGTAATTAGTAATACTATTAGCTGGAAATATTTTGTTTTCATTAACTGTGTGGCTTTTCCTAATTAAGTCATGCATGTAACATTAATGATAATAATCTCTGTGTCTTACTGTAAGTAGATTTTGCTCAAAGACAGTCCTGAGAATCCTTCTCTACACAGGCAGGATCTTTTGCCTTAAAACATGATCAATGTTTGTATCCTTCTCCATCCAAGATTCTTGAAGTCAAGTGTGGTTATCGATTTCTTTTCACAGTGCTACTGGTTAAAGCAGAATCGACATTTTCTAACCACTCCCTTTCAGGTCACCAGAGGGTGTAGATGGGAGACAGTCACATACAACTTCCATCACACCCAGATGGCTCAGCGAAGGCTTGCCACAAGATTTCATCTTTGGACAGCTTCTGGGAGCAGAGGGTCAGGAACGCCATGCTTATTTTGATTAGCATGTATTGAAATCCTGCTCACACACATGGCAAACTCTGCTATGCTGACATTTATTATGAGTATCACTAGAGGTCCCCAGGTGCACCACCATTCCTGCAAGCTCAGGCAGCAGTGGCTTGCAAAGCCAAGGCTCTGTATTATTTCTTCTTCGTGGCTCTCAGGACAACATGAGAAGTTGCTTGCTGCACACTCTAAGTGTGTCACAGCTGGTGTCTCTCGAGCCCTGGTGAGAGGAGCTGTAGACTGAGGTTTATTGGCTTTGCCCGAACTGCCAACACTAAAACCAGGTCCAAGGCCAACTCCAAAACCTTGCCACCCATATGATTAGTTGAGGTCTTCTTGTCTGTTGTTAACTAATGTTACAACTACCAGTTAGTATTACAGCTATTTCACAGATGAGAAATCACCAGGAGAGAGATAAAGTGACAAAACACATGTACTTGAAGAGACTCATGGCCTCAACTAGAACTCAGCTCTTATGTCTTGTAAGACAGTCCTGTCACCATTAGAACATGTAATCTAACCTTCTTGGAAAAAAATGAAATGTGAGCCTCCCTTTGAACCAGTTTGACTTTGAGCTCCCTCAGGAAACACCAACAACCTTTGAAAGAACACTGGGATGGCACCATTGACAGATTTTGCCTCAGCTGGTTGCAAATAAAGTTATTTGAAATAACTGCCAAAGCTGTAATTTATCAGACTTTTTCACAGATTCCACAAAAGCAAGGAAATTCGAAGTTGAAAGGCTTTCTCCAGGCAGCACATGCCAGGCATTTGTGCATGAATTGCAGCAGGGGAAACGATATGTTTCTTTTAGAGCTGTTGTTGCCATCATGGAAAGCGAACAAGCATCTGTGCTTTGGAAGTCAGTGGATGGAAGGTGTTCTGTGAAAGGAAGCATGTGGGAAAGCAGCTTAAAACTGTGAGAGTGTACGAAAGTAGCAGGAGTTCTGAATGCCATTGGGGAGAAGAAGTGGAACAAGGCTGACACATAGAAAGGTGGCGAGAAAGCAAAAAGAAATGCAAAGAGGAGTACACTGAAGGGAAAAAACCCACCCACTTTTGGCTAGAGAATAGGTCTGAACAAGTTCCAAGAGAGGAACAGAGAAAGAGAAAAAATTATAGGGTAGATAGAAAGTGTATCTATTAGATGACTGTGCAGGTAAAAAATGTAAGTTAAAGTTTTGGTGTTTTACTGTGGAAACAGGTACAAAGCTGAAAATCAGATGTTCCAGCAGGACTCCTGATATAGCTCCTATAAATCTGTACCTCCTATAAATCTGTACATTTATAGTATGTGAAACCTGTAGGACGATTCTCCTCTGTAGCATTTGCCACTGATCCTGAAAAAAAAATGGGAAGATTCACATCTAGAAATATTTAATTAAAGAGTACTACTTACCTTAAATCACCATAAGTAAGGGTTGCATTGCTAGTCCTAAGGTTCTTAATTTCACTCCAGGGCTGATGATTTCCTGTGTCACTACACTGTGAAGCTGAATCCAGAGCAACAATTTAATACTTAAGTGCCCAGAGTCAGGCGGATGCTTTGCATAAAAGTGTTCTCTTGTGCTTGTGAAGTGCCTGCAGCTCCCCCCGAGAGCTGGTGGGTGCTAAGCACCTCTGAAAACCAGGTCACTGTCACTCAAGAGCTCAGAAAGCGACTGAGGTGCCAAAGTTTAAGACAAAACTTACAAGTAAGTGACATCATTGTGGAACAGTGTATCTCTGAAGGACTGCTGTGCTTTTGGTCAGTTGAATTTTAGTATGTGATAGGTATGCATTTGTAAATTAGATGCCCTTATAGCTTGTAACACCCTCCAGAAATTAGGATAATAGAAAGAGGACATGAGAGAGGAAAGAAGGAAGATGAGGGGAATTAATGAAACAAAAATGGATGGAGATGTTGTTCAAGATTCTTTTAGACTAGTTTGGGCATGCCTCATTGGTTCTGAATGCAGACAGGAGGCTTAAAATAAATTTAATGAAGTGGGGTTCTTTCACATAACATAATAAAACGGGGGAACACAGCGTCCACAGGATTTGTTTGGAGGGAGAAAGGTCTAAACAGCTTCAAAGAGGAGCTTGGAAGAGCCAGACTTGGAAGATCTGAGAAATAGCTCCATTTTCATTTATTAAACATGATAGACTTGACAGAGCATCTGGCTCAAGAAGTCTCCAAAGTGCAGTCAGGTGGGAGTTGGATGGACATGCCACAGGACATATTTCTCCATATTTGCGTAATTTCTCATTCTGTTGCCTTAATCATTTAATTCTGGCTCTTACGGGAGACAGGGTGTACTACTTTAAGTGTTCATCTGGCTCAATGCTCTCATACTCTATTTCGCATTAGTAGCTTATGTTTTCCCTTCTATAGGTTACTTAACTCTGCTGGCCTAAGTCAATTGTTCTTCCTCTTGTCCTCCTGCAGCAGTAACTATGACTGCTGTGATGTCCAAATGTGAACTATTTTAGAGCATGTACTGAAGAGGCAGGCAGGCATTTTAATTACAGGGAATGAAAGCAGAACAGATGCAAGTGAGTCGAGTGCTAGGGAAATATAAATGCATCGCCCCTTGTACCCTGAGAGTCATCACTCTTTGTCTCCAACAGATTGACATCAGGATAAATTCAAAAGCAGTGGGCATAGTACTGGAAAATACTTATTTTTAACAGAAGTGTTCACCTGGACTGGGGTAAAGTGTATAGATAGCACAGTATATTATAGATGGATACATTTTTAATTTCCTCTAAGCCATTTAGTCAGTGCTACTTAAAATACATTATTTTGCTCAGACACAGAATTACAGGGGTGGATTCAAATGGTTTTAACTTGAGTTTTCCAACTCAAATTGAAAAAAACATTTTCTTTATCATCCATGTTCCCTCTCATATGTTGAGGCTTGGTTCCCAGACTGGCATTACTCTCCACCTGTGAGAAGTGAGTGGGGAAGTGAGTGGGCACAGAGGTAGAGAAGTCCCTTAGAAAACTGTTTCCTCCAGAGCTCTGGGCTTTAAAGTTGATCAGTAAACAGCAAGCCAGTGCTGAGTCTCTGGTGCAGAGTGCTCGTGCTGTGCAGCACTGCTCAGGAAGTGGGTAGTGGCTTTCTTGGGAACTGGATCTTTCAGGCATGTTTCAAAGGGGACACATAAATACAAAGGTACAGAAACCCAGGTGGAGGTAACAAAGACACTGGTGACTTCTGCAAAGTTTACTTCAGAGGAAATGTGCAGCCAGCCTTAGCTTTCCAGGCTAAGTAATGAAAAGAGAAAGACAGAAAAAGGTGTCCAAACTCACGATTACCAGCAGAAAAAATGTTTAGAGTTGTATCTACTCTTTGATTATGCATGTGAATAGCAAGCAGCAAAATATAAATAACACTTCATAAAGGACATATATTTAGTCCCTGCGAAGTAAGCATTTTAACTGAGAAATGTTTCCATTTATTTATTTAAATCCACATAAAATGTGCGGGTTGTGTATGTTTGCCAGTTTCCTGGCCGTACTATGAGTTTAATCTCTAGTTTCTATCACTACCTGGTAACTGTTTCATGATTTAGATAGAGTTTTTCAAACCATTTTTCACCTAACATAAACATCTTTTTTTTTTTCTACAGGACTGTCAGAAACCACATCATCTACTCTGATTTTAAGGGATACTGAGATGGAACTCACTGGAAAAAAATCTATAGAAAAGCTAGAAATTCGTGGGGTGGGGAATTTAATAGAGGGTACATGGGTAAGCTTTTGTTCAGCATGGCTGTCATTTCCTCTTTGCTGCATTTCACTCCTGTCCAAGCCATGAATTCCTTAGGCAGGAGACGATCTCCTTTGTTCTGATTTTGAAATGTGTCTGGTTGGAGTTTTCTACTGCTACTAATGTTCAATTAAATACAAATAATAAATAGTTAATGGTTTGCTGAGCTGCAGAGGTGGAGCTAATCAGCTGAGACTTCATGGGATGGATTAGGAATGGGGGAACTGATAAAGCTGAATATTTAAAGACTAATATTGTACAGCATGATGTATGTTTTGTCTGCTTTGATTGCGTATGACCAGAAACTAACAATGTGCTTATCTTCCTCCTTCTTCTGTAGATTACTCGGCCCTAAAACATTGCTGCTCTGAGTCCCTGCTCCCGAATTCCCCTGAGTGGAGCACTGCCCATCACAGGAGATGGCCTGAGAGACTCTTACAATTGAAATTGGGTGGAGAGGTGAACAAACAGTGACTCTACGAAGGGGGCGCGTTACCACCTGCACACTCATCTGCTCCTGTTCATACTCAGCTTGCTGAAATGAAGGGATTTCAATTGATTTTGCTTTCTTTTGCAGTGCTGACTGATGAGCCAGTGAGGAGGGAGCTGCATTTGGAGGGCATGGGGCACAGGAGGGGTTTGTCCCATTGCCTGTGTGGCACTGCTGAGACCCAGCAGGAGCTTTGGTTTCTCACCTGTGCCATACACCGATGAATTATTGTATCCCTGATGAGCTGCTGTATCCCTGATCCCGGTGTGCAGAGTGAAAAGAGTAACATACACCTTCTCTGTGAAAGGATCCCCCTGTATCACAGCTATATTTATTTGTTTTGGAAAAAAACTTAGGCATTTGTTATCATTTATTAACCAGCAACACATCAAGTTCTGATATTGATATTTCAGTAGGTATAATTAGGCTTAAAAATTACTACCTCCAAGTGTCAAATTCTGTCCAAGGGACGTGACTCCCACTGAAACCAACTGATGCTAAATGATGGTGTTTTTTCAGGATCAATACGGCCTTCGCCCTTGTCAGTAGCTCTGTCAGCTGCTAGGAAGACAGGCAGCCTTGTAGACAAGACACAGACAACGAGGTCAAGAGGAGTGGATTCTTTTCTCAGTTTGCCTTAGGGCTTTTGCAAAGCCTTGGACAAATCACACAACCTCTCCATTCAACCTCCTGACTTCCAAAATGGAAATGATCGTAACTGTCTGCTTTCCCAGGATGCTATGGAGTAAATCAATTCTTCGGAGGAGAGAAAGCAGGGAATAGGGGTGTGTGGGAACAACAATGACACGGGTGATTTGGAAGAAACAGACGTATTTCTATTCACTTTTATTCTTGTAAACAGTCTTAGAGTGCACCTTGGATTTAGCATATTCAAAAATTAAGCAACATCTAGAAGATTTGGTTACATAGACAGATTAAAGTTACTACAATATATAAACATTGCTAGTCTTATTCTCCTACAGACATCAGTTATTTTGGATAAGGCCAGAGTAAGTATGAAAAATTGAAAGTTCAAATGTTCCAAATCAAACGACAGTGCTCTGCAATTGTTTTACTTTAGATGGCGGACAGGAAAATATTTCCACGTTTCATGTGCTGGAAAAGATATCCAGAATCAGCATTAGTAGTGGCTTTGATGTATTCTCTGGTACATTGGTCCAGAGCATGCTGATGTAAACAGAAGTGTCTCTTAACCTGTCATCTTTGTTCTTCAACTTTGATATTGGGCCCCTCCAGTGGCTTCTTTCTCCTCCTGGGGAGGCTTTAAAAAGCCAATTGATACAGAAAAAGAAAGAGCTTCAGTTTTCTTCTCTGCTGAAGACTCTAAAGAAATAGACATGTCTATTGTACAGTCACTGAAGCTCTTGGAATAGTGTGGGTTTTTCTCTCCAATCCTGAGGGGAAATGAGCAAAGGAAAAAACAAAAAAGCATGTGGTTTTGTCCACAATTTATAATATGGTAAGTACATCCTACTTTTGCTTCTGATGTGTTTTTTGAGAGGAAAACTGAGAAGCTCTGTTTCAGAAACAGAAAGTGCAAACAGCAATGCCTATGGGTAAGTTGGTCCATCATTGCCTATTATAGAACCCTGGCATTTGATGCCTGTAACTGTCAAATATTAGCTAATTTGTAATGATTTTTTTTTCCTGTGATTGGTGTGTCAGCCTGAAGCTGATTTTTAAAATAGTTCACTCAGTTTGAAAAATGAGGTTAGCAAAAAAATACATTCTCCTTGTGTTAAATAATATCATTGGGTTTCATGACTGAGAAACTCTATATGCTCTAAACTTGAAACTGGGTAAAGGACTTGCCAAGGATTTGGTGGGTCCCACCCAGAAACATGTATGATGAGAAGAGCCCATGAATAGGATGCAGGCTATGCAGACAAGAGGGTGATTGCAGGGTGAAATGAGAAGGCTGTGACAAGACTGAAGGAACAGTAGCCTGTAGGGAGGTTGTGTGGGATTGAAGCAAAGGACTGAGGAGATTGGGAGAAAGAAACTATGAACTTGGACCAGAAGTCAAAAATAAACTACTGAAGTAAGACTCTTAGGTTGGTAAGAGAAAGGAAAGGGATGAAGGCATTGGGCTGAGAGCTAGGGACAGAAAGTCCTCAGGTATTACAGTACAATCTTCTCAAAGAGCCTCTGTGGTCAAGAAATAGTAATTAAAAAAAGCTGGAAAACGACTGAAAAAATGTTTGCTTTATTTCTCTAGCAATTGCTGCTTTTAAAGAACATCAACCTACTGCTGGTGAATCCTGAGGAAGCCCTAGTGACAGTGTGCAGTGTTGTGGATATCAAGGGTCTAGCCCTAGTTCTAAACCATTTGGACTTAGAAGAATTTTACATAAAGAGTGAAGACACATTCAGTTTTTTAGAATGTAGAACAAAGAGCAGCAATTTTAAAAAGTTGAAGTCTCACATGTTAGGAGATGGTAGGTTTACTACCCATAGAACCCTAATTCTCCTCAGTTTATACATATTATTTTAAGCAGACTTTAATTGTATAATCATGTTAAGTTTTTCACAGAACAGTAACCACATTAAGTGCAAGAATGGATATGGCTCAGGAAATGAATTAAGGAACTTGTCACCATTACAGGATGAGGTGCCTTGGTAGCTCCTCTTAAGTGCATCCCTCCGGCAATTTCATTAACTTAGGCTTTCTGCATAGAAACATGCCACTGCATTCTGTCATTTCTAAACTGCGTTTATCAGCTGAAACTCCCTATTTAGCAACAGTTTGTTCTGTGACACCAGCTAACTAAACTGCCTCAGTGGCAGCTCCTTCAAAGCAAAGCTTTATTCTCTCAGAGGCAGGCAGCACAGAAAGCAAAGATTTTACACCAGAAACTTAACTCTTAAGTCACCTTTCCAGTTCTCACAGGTTTTCTCTATTCTAGTTTTTCCCTTCTCCATTTGGAGAGGCCACTTATGGGACGCCACAGGCATGTCCAGTTGTTGTTGACTCCACAGTCAAAGCCTTTCCTTTGGACAGTAACTTTTACAGTTTTGGAGGGGTCTCAGGTGTCAGAACAATAAACATCTTGTCACTGCTATTGAAAAACAGGTAAGGGTTTTTAGCAGCTTCTCTCTTGCACCTCCAAGAGTCATATTATGCTTTCCTGGACATCTTTCTCTGTGATGGAATTGTTTTCTACTTGCATCTTCTTTTACAGTATCCTTCAACATAACTCTTTAAATCATGTGGAATAATGCAAACAAAATAAAGTGACCCTTATCTTGTATTTCCAAAAATAAGACATGTAAGACCCTCATTTTCAACATGGATGTAGTTAACAGGACAGTTTTCTCCTCAGAATTTTGCCTGATTTGTTGCAAGAAAACCTTGAAGCTGTAGAAGAAATGGATGTCAATGATTGTAAAGACAGAACAGATTATATTCTTGCTGAAGTATCTGTGGGTGTGAGAAAGTCACTTAAATCCAATTTCTGAAGATGGCCTGTGAATTTTCCTCCTCGGCTGCACAGAAAGTACATACTCTGAATTCACAAAAGTTTTGGGGGCAGGTACCTGCAAAGAGACATCAGTGATTGCTGCGCTCAGAATTAAGGAAAGACTGCATGATATA
Source organism: Daphoenositta chrysoptera (assembly GCA_013397915.1). NCBI lineage: Eukaryota > Metazoa > Chordata > Aves > Passeriformes > Daphoenositta > Daphoenositta chrysoptera. The sequence continues at coordinate 160,433 of VZRO01005541.1, read as the reverse complement.
CAGCAGACCACAATGTAGAATTGCAGAACCCAGAAGTCTTCACTTGGGCCCTCCAAACTAGCTGTCTCTTTTGATGTTCACTATTGGTTTGCAAGTACTTCCTCAGCTCACAAGGCGGCTGTTCATAAACCCATCAGCTGGCTTACAGCAGCGCACCATAGAACAAAGCTACAATGCAAGGCACAGCATGCAGTAAATAAGGGCTGGTGATGCCATGTCCCAGGCAACTCCGGGAAGAGGCAAAAGAGAATATCCGTACACTGCAATTATAGAAATATAGCATGATCAAGGTTGGAAAAGACCGCCAAGGTCAGAACATCAGCCGTCAGTCCGAGCATCAGACCAGCACTGTCGCCCCTAAACCACATCCCTCAGCGCCAGAGCCAGGCGCTTCTGAACACGGCCACGGTTGGTGACTCCACCACCTCCCTGGGCAACCTTTCCCAATGCCTGACCACTCTAAAGCAAAAAATTTCACAGAAATCATGACTGCGTAGCTAAAGACTCCAGGCCGAACACTTTAGGTGGGACCCTGACCTCGCTTCCCCGCCGGTCCCTGTACGCGACCCTGGGCGCAGGCAGAGCACATCCCGCTCTGTGGGGCACCCCCAGCCAGCCAGCAGCCCGGGCCAGGCGCGGGGAGCGCTCCCCCTCCAGCAGGACCCTCGGCATGGCTCTGGGAGGCGGCAAGCAGAGCGTGGGGAGCAGAAGCGGCGCCCCGGTACGCCCGGACAGGCTGAGGGCAGCGGGGAGCGGGAGCCGCTCTCTGTCCCCAGCGCCCAGCCCCAGCCCCCGCCCCGCCGCCCGCGCTTTACGGCCCGGCGAGTTTTGCGACGCGCAAGATGGCCGCCCCCAGGGCACAATGAGAGCGCTCCGGCCGCCGCCGCCGGGGGGACGCGGGGCGCGGGCAGGCCCGGTCGGGGCACAGCCGGGGCGCTCTTCCGGCAGCGGGCTTCGTCCGCCACTGCTCGGCGTGTAGAGCCCCGCCGGGGCTGGTAGCGGGAGAGCGGAGCGGCCCCGGGGAGACGGCATGTGGGGCGGCCTGCTGCGGCGCGGGGTGCGCGGCACCGGCGGGCTGCGGTGCCTGTCCTCGGGCGGCCCGCCCTGGAGCCAGGTGGTGTCGGAGGCCGAGAAGATCGTGGGGTACCCGACGTCCTTCATGAGCCTGCGGTGCCTGCTGAGCGACGAGCTCAGCAACATCGCCATGCAGGTCCGCAAGCTGGTGGGCACCAAGCACCCGCTGCTGGACACCGCCCGGTAAGCGCCGGGGGGAGCCGGGGGCGCGGCGGGCCGGGACCCCGGCAGCGCTCGGGAGCCTTGGCACAGCTCCGGGAAGTTCTGGGCCGCGTCCGCGGTCGGCATCGCTGCGCGGCCGTGCCGCGAGTGGGGCGTCCCCAGGGAAAGGCTGCCCCGGGGGCGGGAGGTGTCGCCTCCGCTCCGGGACCCTCGTTTCCCGTTTCCCTGCCGCAACAGGTTTTCCCTGCGCTTCCGTCGTTCGGAAGTTGCTTCGTCGTGGCGCCACGTGCGGCGCTTCCCCTTGCGGTGCGGGGAAATAAAAAAATCCCCTGAAAAGTTCGGCTGCCTTGCCGACAGTTATGTATTCTTTTAATATTAAGAACTATGTTGCGATGAAAGAGAGGAAAAAAAGCAAAGAGAATACTCAGCTTAAAAGCTCAAAATGACACTGCTCTGAACATGTATTTCGTTACCAAGTGTTTTGGAATATCCAGCTGGGAGCTGCGAGTTTTTGTGTATTGTTGAGAATTGTAGGGTTGCTAAGCTGTTTATCCACTCTTTCATTTTTAAGGCAAACTAATGGAAGCCTTGCATTCCTGCCAATAAGCAGAAATTGGGATTGTTGAACATGGTTTTCTTTGACTGTAAAACACGAACTGATTGGCAGGGGGTTTTTTATACAATAAAACTCCAGACGCTTACCAAAATGAAGGTGGGGGAAAAAAAGTGCAATTTTCCAAGGACTTTTGCTTGTTGGTTTGACTGTTTCGGTTGTGTTTTTTGTTTGGTTTTGGGGTTTTTGGTGGGTTTTATTTGTTAGAACTGTGTTTGCTGTAACTGCTGATGCCCTGGTGCTTCGAGGCATCACTGCAGCTATAGCAACATTATAGAATCCAAGTTTAGTATGCTCAGTACTTTTTAAAAGGTGTTAAGACAAAAATGAGCATTTGTTTAAAGCAGATGTTCTGCTTTTCTTTTAAGGAATGGAAGTTGTAGCTCTGTAGCGGTCCTTGGCAAATCCACAGTTGTGTTGTAATGATATAAAAACAAGATTTGTGTTTCAAGCTCTCTGTCTCTAAATCTGGTTGTCTTGAGTAAACTAAATGAGTACAGGGGACAAACAGCTTTTTTAAAGAAACATGATTTTCAGGAACGGGGGATTTAGACATTTGCCTTCAATAGACTTTTCTGGAAGAAACAAAAGAAATTATTAATCACAATGGAAAATACCTGACTTTAGAAAATGGTGGTGGAGGGGAATTCGTTGTTCTTTTTATAAATGAAGATTGTGATATTATGATAAAGAGGAGGGACGAGAAGAAAATGCCCTTCTGTCTTTGTAACATCAGTTGATGGAATGGAGGAAATAGGAGGAGTGAAGCGCAGTGTATTTGGGCTTTTAAGTTTGCACTGCAGACACAGAAGTGTCACAGAGACCTGCAGTGCTAAAGTGGAACTTTAGAGTGCCTGTTCAATGTGTGGTAGTTGCTGGTTTGTTTGTGAATTAAATTTAAATGCAGCATTTTGGGGCATGGTTAGAAATTTTGTGGTGGAGCTGTGATGTAAGGATTTGTTGGGTTTTTTTTATTATTTTAAGTGGGCTGCTTCAGGTTAAATTCTGTAAGCCTGTGGCTTGTGGAACACCACTAGGAATATAGTCATGCCCAAGCTCAGCAGGGTTCAATATATTCATTTTTAAAATTCATATATGTTTCAGAGTACACTACTAACCTGATGTGTTTTGCTGGGAAAAAAATATATATACTCACATAATACTGAAACTCTGTGCCCTTACTTTGGATCTTCTTATTTGGCTTCACTGGTATTTCCAAGGGCTTTGTTGCAGATGGAGTTCCAATGGCCTTGACCTTTGTATTATGAAAAGAGTTAATATCCTGCTGACAAGTTTTAGTACACCTATAGTAATGCACAAATTGTACCTTACTCACCTTGTTTTATGGTGTGATTTTGCAATAAGGTGAAATTTGACCTTGTTCGTTCTCAATAATCTTGGTAATTTATTTCTAAAATTTAAGTCTTGCATGTTTCAATGTAAATGTGAGTGATTTTAGTTTTGGGTCTGAGATCTATGCCCTGACTTACCATAGCAATTTAGGGAACAGGTCATGATTTTTCAATACTAGGATTTTTTTGAATACTTTTAAATCTGTCTCATTACTCATTCTTGAAAAGTAACAAACGTTTCCTGTTGTGTGTTCAGATGAATGTTTTAAAGCATAGGTATCTAAAATATTTTATTTGGTGATTTTTTTTTTAAATACTTAAGTGATTGATCTACAACACTAATCTTTGAGACTCTGAGTGAGTAAATGCTATATATATCTGAGAAGTACCCAAACAATTAAGGAGATTTTTGTATTTCTGGAAACAACTGAAAAATATGTGCTGTAAAATTGATTAGTTGCGTGTGCTGTTTCTCAAGTTTCTACTCATTTATTTTTGAGGTTATAAGCGGTGACAATCAAATTGATTGCTTGCTCTCAGGTCTAAACAATTTTCTTTAAGTTCCTTTGACTGGTGGCATTTTGTCATCATTGGTTTTGTGTCTACCCTCCCTTCCTGCCTAAAGGCTTTGCCAGCTTTTGGAGTCTTCCTGAGACCATTAGGGGTTTCTTAAAGCAGAGGGCTCTCTACCAGTGCTTATCTGCGTGGAATAGGTTCTGAGCTGAGACAGCATAGGACGTAATTGCCACCACACTGAAAGCCTTCAGTGTAACCGTAGTGTTGATGAGTGTTTTTAACATTTTGCCAAGCTTTGGCTCACTAGGCTGTTTGCAATGCAATGCCTGTGCTGAGAGCCTTGAAGAAGGCAGCTGAAAGGTATCTGTGCATGTGAGACAGGACATGTGGAGAAACAGCTGTTGGGCCAGTATACGTTTCTCTGATGATCCCATCCATTTCTTCCTCTTGTTTGGATGCAGCACTGGCAGCTCCTGGGTGTAAGTGCCTGCTGTGAATCAGGACTGCAGCAGGTGTTCTTCTGGGATGATGTGTGACCCTGATACCTCCTACCAAGCTTATGCCTGGCCAGCAGCTTTAAATGTGAGAGCTATTGCTGACCCTCCTCTTGGGAGGGCAGAGACGAGTAACTGAACTCCACAGTGATGGATTTGGGAGTTTTGTAGTCTGTGCAGTAAAGTCGAGTTTATATTTTATAAATTTTTGTTTTATTTCTAAGGTTTTGTTTCTTAAAAGTCAGCCACGTGATGTGAACCCTGTACTAGTTTTGCCAGACTTGTTAGTAGGAGGGCCAAATACAAGGAAGAGGTTACATTTCATTTTAGAAAGGCTAATGTCTAGTGGTTAATGGGTCTTTGGAAGATGGGGTATCTGGATTAGATTCACAGCTGTGCTTTTGGCTCTCTGACTAGACCAAGTCACTTAATTTTTCATACTTGCATTTACTTATCTATGAAATGAATAATGTGGCATCTGTTTTCTGGGGATGTTACACTTCATTCATTGCAGCCTGTATCAATCACTGTGATCTTTCAGTGGAAAATGGTGTATAAGCAATATTAACAAAGAATACTTAAAAGAAATGCAATCATTAAAGTATTTGCTTCTAGTGGATACTGTGGAAACAAAATTGCAATCTGACTACTTCTGGATCTTTCAGTTTGTAGTCCTGTGAGTCACTGTATAGTTTTTCAGAGCTATGATGAAGTGTCTTCAGCAGCTACTCAAAACTAGCATTTCTTGGTTTTTTTCTCTTCAGGCTTTGCTGGACTAAAGCAAAACTTCTTTCAGTGCATGATTGTATGACCTACTTTTCACTTGAGAAGCAAACAAATATCCTATCTTTTCTCTTTCCCCTCTCCTTTCTAGGCTAGCGTACATCCTTGTTAGTATAGGAAAGAGTCTGTAATTGGCACAGTGATCTATTTTTCTCAAATACATAGTGTGAATAACATTTTCTTGATTACTTAATCTCCCTTGAGAAGGGTATAGCTTGCTACAGATTGTAAACAGTAAGCGTTATGGCCAATGCATCACTTTTATAATATCACTAAATGAAATGGAACACTTCATACACGTAAAATTATTATGGGGTACCATTTAGCTCCAGCCATTCTCTCATTAGCCTGCGGGAGGAATGATTATATTTTAGTTCTGTCAGAATTGTTTGTTGGTGATAAATAGACATGGTTACAGTTTTCCTGGATTATTACAGAAATAAAAAAGGCTGGCTAGGCCAGGTTTTGTTCTGTTGCAGCCAGCTTGGTGTAGATCTCTAGACATTTTAAGGCCCAAAAATGTGATCCAGAGCACCTTCAAGATGATATGCTTTTTGTTGAAAATGTCTGATAACACTGGCTTCCTGATAGTTCTGTTTCTTTATCAGCTGGAGATAGCTTAGTTCAGTAACACATCTTGTAACTCCAGGTGTGGCATGCATCTGCCTTCCTATGCAGATGACCAATTTCAGCACAGACCTAGGCATTTGTTCCAGCCTGTTGTTGATGGAATTGTTATTGCGAGTTTTTATTTTGTGTTATCAGAATGGTGACCTTAAAATTGTCCTTTTTTTATAATTGAAGGTGCTGTGACTATGAGTAGCTTTTTAGCAACATGTTTGAAATGTTAATTAATTTTTATTTTCTGAGCCAGAAAAATGATGGCGTCTATTTATTTGACAGTGGCTAATGAGGTGCCTTTCTCTGAAAACAGCAGGCAGTTGGACACTCAAAGTGATAAGCAGAAGGTCTGGCCAACTCTGAGCTTCTAGTACAGTCTTTTAAGTTTTACCGAGTTGCTTAATCTGTAACGGGCATGGGGTCATAAAGTCCTTCTCCTGCAATTGCCAGATTAGAAGTTAAAACACATTTGCTTTCACTAAATTTTATTCTATTTTCAGCTTACTATAACACTTTGTTAAAAAACATTTTTGCAGTAGAAAGATGTGATTTTTGTAATTGTGGTCAGAATTCCTGGGAAGTTAGCTATGATATGGCAGCAGTGTCATTTCCTGTGTTCACTGCAGAAATCTGTTTGACTTCCTGGAAGCACTGGCTGCCACAGCTGGCATTCAGAGCACTTCTGCAGAAAGTGTAAGCAGTGATGTTAGAAATGCAGAAATATTTTACCTGCTTGACACGTTTGATACTATTTGCAAAATATACCGGTGGTTGTAGGAAGTCTGGCTTTGTCCAGGAAGACTATTTCCCAAAGCATTGTGTATAGCTGATAGAAACAGAGGTATTTTCGGGAGAGCTCCAGTTGATTGAAGCACTAGAGGTAAATTCTTGGTTTGCCTCACCCCATCAAGAAACGTTTGTGTTGCAGGAATGCTGGCCCCTCCTTGCTAAGTTAGGTTTTGTGAGTATCTTCCACTCAGTTGTGATAGACTTCAAAAACCTTAATCATGTTACATAACTTAGAAATGCTGGTACTCCCTAGGGTTTTCTGCTACCAAACTCACCATCAAGTAAACCTTTCTTAGACACCAAAACCAGTTTATTGTGTATTTTGGCTGAATGAACTCATAAAGAGCTATTGTGGTAAAGTTAACTTTGGAAGGTAAAAAAGATTTGAAAGAAATGAAGCCATTGCATGTTCATATATGGACTGAAATTTCCTTCTGATTACTTCTGTATTATTCCTTGTTCCTATGGCCTTCAGTATGGTTATCAGTCAGCCAGCACTTAATACTCTCTTGTAAAGTTAAGAGGAAGAGACAAGCCGTTTTTGTAGGTCACACTCTTCCTTTATGCTGTAATCAGGTAGAATGGGATGAATAAATATGGGCTGTTTGTTCTCGTTTCCAAATGTTATGTTTCATTTCTCATCCTGATTAACTTTCACTAGTGTATGTTTTTTATTAGTTTTCTCCACCAACAATATTACACTCATATACTTAAATGCTCATATCCATCCGTTATTGATGTTCTTTTGAGGAGCTGTCAGTAGATGAGAGTTGCATCAATATTTGTACACTTGGGCTTCAGGTTCACAGTTCATGTTTAAGGGATCTTAACTTTCTTTTTTTAGTTCTTTTAAACATTACACTTTGTTGGGTTTGTCAATGGTAATCTCATACTGGAAGGTAAAACATATCTGCCAGTTGTGTGTGTGTGTGTCTGTCTGTCTGTCTATCTATCTACCTAGCTATCTATCCACACACACAGTCTCATTGTATTAGTAAATCCTAGCTCAAGAAGTCAAGGTAGCCATTGTCAGGATGATGGATTTTCAGCTGCAGTGGTGCTGAGTTCTTTCCATGTCATTCATTCGTAGTATTTATGTGGAAAAATTTATGTAAAGGGTGTTTAATTGTACATTACAACACTTAGTTTTGCTGAATATTTTGCCACCATAAGCAAAGTAGGATTTAGTAGGAAATCTGCAGTATGAATGTGCAAAAGCTAGGCTGCAAATTAAATTCTCTTGCACTTGAATAATAGGTTTTTTGCAGTGATTCTCATTTAAATATCTGTGTTGAATACAGGTTTCTGTGCTTATGAAGAATGTATTATTTCAGCATGTAGGATGGTCTTTGTAAACAAAGTGTACTCAGTAGGTGGTGGTTCTGTTTGGGATTCTGATGGGATTATTTATAGTGAAAACTAATATGCTGTCATGATATTGATAATTTCTGGTATTTTGTATAGGGAGTCTGAAAGTTTCGGCAGAATTTCAAGTACAACTTGGTCTGATTAAATGAAAGACTGTGGGAGTTCTTAAGCTTGAGTTCTCAAGCATGTGGCAAAGAAACTGAATGTATAATGCCCAGATCCAAGTGCCAATTAGCCTTGAAAGGATGTAGTATGCCACACCTAGAGAAAACTTTGCTTTACTTTGGGCATGCAGTAGCCTAAAATGAAGGTAATTTTTAAAGTTCACATCTGTTCTTTCCTGCCTTCAAGTACAATTGATTTATACTGCATGTGAATATTGAATACCAAGTTTAATGTACTGATGAATGACTGTTAGGTCAATGTTTGCTCAACGCAGGAAAAGAGTACTGAATAAGTGGAAATAGTTTCAAAATAATTCCTTCTGTAACACTGAGGACAGTTGCCAAATATGTCTTTCTATAAAATGAAAATAAGAACCAAGTTCAAAGAGTAATCAAAATTAATATTTGGGTTACTAGAAGTGGTTTTCACTCAGTGAATCTTCTAGTTGGCAGTGGTAAATTAACATCTTTACCTTACAGGAACAAGGGAAAAAGTTCTTTACCCAGGGCTTTTTCTCTTTCCGAGGTCTGTATGTTGTAGCTTACAAATAGTGTTCTTCCCTGCTGTGCTGCCTTTTTTGTTGATGCTGCCTCTGATTTGATTCTCTCCTCCCTTTGGAGGTCCCGGCAGTGGCAGGAGATACCATTAACCATGAGCATTTTCAGCGCTCCTCCAAAAACCATGGGTAACACTGTATCATCTGCAGCACTTTGTAAATCTGTGGAGGAAAATACAAGTTCAGGGAGGACAAATGTAAGCTCGAGAGTTAGATGTTTCCATACTTACACTATTGCTTTGTCCTAGGGGTGGCAGACCACTGTCTTAAATTATTAATATCTTTCCTTTACCCCACATCTGAGTGTCTTAGTTTCCCTCAGGGTAGGCAGACTGTCTGCAGTGCTTGCCCTAAAGGAACTCCTGCTGGAGACAAACCTGACAGACTATAAAGGAACACTATGAATTTAAAAATCGGATCTATTACAAAAAATAAGTTTAAAATCTGTAGCAGCTGCTTTGCTGTCCTTGAATTGTCCCTGCCAATTGTCTGACATTGACAATCACTTTAGCTTGATTTTTTTTTTTGTTCTCTGTTGCTGTATGAAAGAATTTCATTTAAGGAAAGAAAAATTGATCATATAGGAAAACTGTTGAGACTCATTATATATGTGAGCTTTTATCAAACACATGCTGTGAACTACCTAGATTTTACTTATGATAGACAAGGCTTAGAAGTTTGCCTCAATACTTTATTTAACTGAGAAACTCTAGGACCTTTTCAGCCTGCTGGTGGTTCTTTGGGTGAGCCATAGTCATCTTTTCTTCAATCCTCAGCTATTCCTAAAGAAACATCAGAAGCTCCAGCTTTTGCATTCATCTTATTTCTTTTCCACGTAAATTACAAGTGATGGTTGTTCCCATTTCCTTTCTCTTTCTCCCAGTTCCTTTCTTCAAAATAGCAGTAGTTGGTTCTATTTTATGGCAGCTCTTCCATTCTGGAGAAAAACAAAAGAAGTCCTAAAGGCAGTCCTCTGTTTTTTAATAAAACGAAAGTTTATACTTTGTTACATCTAGTTTGTTTTGTTCCTCTCCTTTTTCCCAGCTAGGGAAGCAATACATACACCTTGGCACCACTGATTAAGGCTTATTTTTCTAGTTAAAAATATGAACATGCAAACCCTTTAGCCTTCATCCCAAAATTGTTTCAAAAAGTACTGCCTTTAAAAGGAGCTGTGAAATTATTTTTGATTATTTGTTGTTTAAATGGTCCTATAAGCATGAATTGATTGACTTGATAGCTGCCACTAAATATGCACAATTAATTAATTTTATAGAATCTGAACTCTTTAAAGAAAAAAATCATTCTCCCTAACAGCTCCCATTACTTCTTTTCTAGATCTTCACACTCATGGTTCGAAGTTAATGGTATGACAGCTATCTTTTTCATTAACTGCCTGTTCAGCACACTCCTTGAAACAATCATAATCAAAGGGTCGATGCATCTATATGTTGTCATTGCTTCTTGAAATAGCTTACCTATTGCACCTTAAAAAAAATAGAAAGAAAGATTCCATATTTCAGTCATAAAGTAGGACTGGGTTTGTTGCAGGCTGTGCTTGTGTAGACCCATCCTGCAAATGCATAGTCCTGGTTAAGGCAATTTGAGGGTAAATAGTTTGTGCCAACACTCTTTGTGGTTGGTTGTCATCTGAATGATTAGCCAGTAGCAGAAGCACCATAACTAGCTGATTTGGTAAGAATGCTTTTAATCAGACTTAACAGAAAGTTCAACTTGTTAAGAGCTAAATGAAAATTGTTAGGTGGACTACACAGGCAAAATCACAAGTGGAAAAATTGCCTCTTTTGCACTTTTGAAAAATGAATGTGCTAGCATACGTTTGTTAGTGGGTATTTTTTTTTCTAAAGATCCATTGTTTTCCTGTTAAATTAGTGTTGAACTTTGAGAGTGAATATGACAGAGCCACTGTGTTTTTTATTATGGAAATTCATATATTTTCATAGGCTAGGAACTAAAGGTTCCTTTGATATATCAGTGCAGCTTATGTTCATGCTTGTTATACAGGGTTAAAGTTTTTACCCCAGTAACCTTCCAGTCTCTGATTCCCAAATGCTTTCCATTTAATGAGGTTTGTGAAGACAAAAGTATACTGTGTGCATATTCTAAAAGCATTTTGGTGATGTTGATGCTACATTATGAAGTTCATATTTGGTTTTCTTTTAGAAGTTGACTTCTGAATGTGATCTGTCTGGTATGACTATACTTCAGTAATTAAAAATTAATCTGCAGGAAAAACAAGTCTTCCCCAAATCTGTGTTGCCTCATGGAAGTGAAGATGAAGTATTGATGGGCCTAGCAGTCAATTCATCATCTGTTCTTCATCCTGAGTTGTTAAAACCAGAAATACCAGGGAGGATTTGTATTCCATGTTTTATTGTCCACTGGAAGAACTTGTCACTTCCTGATTATTTGTAAGTTTAGATAGTATGGGAGTCATTGACAGGCTCTGCAAGAAATCCAATGTCGTCTCTCAGTAGGAGTAATAATGTGAAAAGACTATTTTCAGAAATAAGGCTCAGAAAACTTGAGAAAGCTGGAAGTATACAGAATTTTAAGGGTAATTGGGGGGGGAAGCCCTCCTTCCAATTCACATTTATTCAAGGAATGGAAGGCATTAAAGGAGTTTCTACTATTAGAATTTACAGTATATTTTATATATCTTTTGTCCATAATATAACTTCATAAAACTGAAACAAATAGTCTTGCCAGTTGGAAAGTAGGAAATGAATCCATGTAATGACTATAACGTGTCATAGCAACCAAGTTTTGAAATAGTCAGGTTCCAAAATAATGTTATAAAAATTACATCAGAGGAAAAAAAAGTATTATGTTATAGCAACAGAAACATGGCCTTATTTGTTTATTTGTGAATCACTTGGGATCACATTTCTGCCTGTGGATTTTTGTGAGGGAACAGGGCTGGAGTTTATGTCCTAACACACAGTGTTTGTTTGAGAGGATGTGTGAGGTTGTTTTTTGTTTTTTTTTATTTTGTCTTCCTCATTCCCGTGACAGTTTGAGAGATCTGAAGTTAATTTTTCCTGGTTTGAATTTATTTTCAAATAAAGTACCAACCAAATATTCACTTTCTTGATTGCTACTTCTAAGACTTTAAAAGTTCCCTTGAATCTCTCAGAGTCTTTTTCCAGGGCTTGTCAGGGAATGATAAAATTTTAGTAGCTGAAAATTATGAATGAAATTTCAAGAGGTTGGGGTTTTTTTTCTAATTAATGCACACATAGCGTTGTTGGCAGATGCCATCCTGCAGCAGGATGTTCTGATGCTTCCCAGAGCAACAGTGAGATTCACAATGGGAGTAAGTGCATCCCTCACCTCTCCGCTTCCTTGCATGTGCATGGTGATGCAAGCCCGGAGGATCACCTGGGACTGAGCTCCCTGGGACTGAGCCAGGCTTATTCTCTACTGGAGAGCTGAGACCGTGGAGATCTTTTGTAAGGAAGCAGCTCACAATCACAGTGTATGTCCGTAACTCTGTGAATGCAAGTGGTTGGCAGCATAGCTCTGTGTCACATTCAAAGCTGGACCCAGAAATGGGATGGGCTGTCTTGCTCTGCTTGCGCAGATCTTCTGCTTTATGAGATTAGTGCTTGCAGTTAGCTCCTTTGAATATGTTTTCATCTGGGGGCTTTGATTTCTAATTTAACAGGTCTCATCCTCAGTTCCCAGTGTTCTTTCATATATACCATCTTCCTAATACTTAATTTAGAAAAAAAAACTTTTTCAGGTAGCTGCTAAGATGTAAACATGCATTGCAACTACAGGTTGAGGTGTCTTCATGACTATAATTGTTTCCTTCTCTTTCCTTCTTCTGTTGTAATTGCTAGGTGACTTACTTCCTAGAAATATCAAATCTGGATTAATATATTGTCCTTGGGTGGTACCAGTGCTTCAGATTACCTTGGTGTGCATGTAGGTATTAAATATTGAAAGCTGTTTTCCTGTTCTCATGTGACGGAGCTCTGTGTAAACAAGTCTTACCTACTGAACAGTTTGGGAAGCATGTACACACTGGTTTGCCTTAGGAAATCTGCCATTTAAGCCTCTGTCCTGATTTTCACTGGCTATGGTAAGTGGAGTGGTAGACAAGGAACCATAGCAGTGAGTGTTACTGAGAGGAAGCCATTGTCCTGACATTGTGAAGAAAATCTCTTTAAAGCTCATGAATAACTGAAACGCTTACCGACTACTGTCACTAATCCTCATGAAACAATTTTCAATCTTTTTTTTTCCAAAGGCATTCAAAAGCAAAAGTCTCTGATGTTGTATAAAGTAGTATCTTTGCTTTCAATATTTCATGTGTTCAATCTGGAGACAAACAAATGTAAGCCCTTCTTATAAATGTAAGCATTAGGAAAACAAGAAAATAAGTTCAAGAAGTTTGAAGACAAATTAGTACTTTGGATCTACATAGAACTAATGTTGTCAAGCTGTGGAGTGTAACGTAAACGTGAAACCTGTGAATGGTGTTGCTAATACCTGTGAGAGTGTAGTTGTATGGTTTAAAAAAACCCCAAACAACCAAAAAACCCCTACTTCAGGGAGTGATGTTGTGCAAGTTTTATCTGTTTTATAATTTCAATTATGTATTATTAAAGACAGGAGATGCTCAAACCTAATATATGTTTAGTCTTAGCTTTATTATGAGTCATTTGGAGATGTTTTTACACTTCCATATCAAGAATGGAAACCCCTTTCCTCATTTGAGTGCAAAAAAAACATTTCAGAGCTAGTCTAGCTCTAGACAGAGTTAAGGAAAGAGTCAGCTATCTCTCTTTTAGCTTTAAATTTCCCTTTTATGATTTTTATGAATTCACAAACTGTTGAATATTTATTTATTTTTGCTACAGAGACACAACAGGCAGAAGCCTGCAGGCTTATTATGGCATGGGTAGCCTATTGTGTTTCCATACCTGATGTAATTTTATTTAAAAATTGAATTTTGCATTGATTACCTCAAAAACATCATCATTTGTTGATGTGAAGAATTTAAAATTCTTCCCTCCCCTGTGAATGATGAATTATTCTTTCACAAGAGATCTAAATTATTTTAATTAATTACTTTAGGCTTTAAATCTTTAAATTTTAAATTAAGTTACAGGTGAGTTAAGCTGTTCCCTGAGGAGGTTTTACTATGTTAGCAGTGGAGAGGGATAATATTTGCTGCATAATTCTCTAATAGGCTGTTGTAGGCTGCTTGATTGAACAAGTCTGCTGTTTTGCTTTTGATTTCTGGTTTGTGTCCAGCATTTCAGGGATCAGCTTGGACAGTTAGAAGATATCACCAGAAACATATTTTCCTGTCTGCTGTGGAAGAGAAAGATTAGGACCCATTGAAATATATTGCTTCCTGAAGCTGAGGGCCACAGAAATTTAATGTAAAACCAAACAAGGCACTGATAACTACATATTTGAAATTTTGTAATGGACATTTTGAAAATGGACAAAATACAGAGCCAGATTTATTGGTGTTAATTTCATATCCCGATCTCAGTACGTATTCCCTTTGCTTAAACTATTTCTTATGTATGTATATAACTTAGATACAATTACAAGAAGGTAACCTAATAGTTGGCTTGTGGGCTGCAGGGATTGAACCAATGCTTATTTTCCTCTACTCGTGTATGATTACTTGTTGAAGATGTGATACATTTAGGTCATATTTGGCATGTGTTTAAACTGAGCCCAGGACTGATTTATGAAAAAGAGGGAGTAACAAATCTAAATAGTGTTTTCCCATGTGTGACTATTGTAGCCAAGCTGCAATTTATTTTGTAGTGTCTTAAGTTACAGTTCAAGATACATTCACAAAATAAAGTAGGGTAAAGAGTTCAGCCATTAAACCTTTTTTTTTCCTCTCTCTCTTTTTTTTTTTTTTTTTAAGTTAGCTTTGATCGTCGGGCCTTTAATTGTGTTAATTACTTGAAAGAATTTTTTTGGAGTCTAGTTGAAGAACAAGAGGGAGGAGAAATTGCCTTAAGCAAAGACTTTTTTGTGAGAACATTCTTACAGTATCTTATGGGAGAGATATCACTAAAAGAGTCTCTTTTAAAATCCTCATCTTCATACTTTTTTTTAAATATGCAAGTATTTTTAGTTTTTAATAATCTTCCAGAATACCAGATTTCAATGCCTGCAGCCAATGGGAGAGAGTAAAATTATCCTGTAATTAAAATTTTATCCTATATTTTCAATTTTTATATCTTTTGAAAGTGGGATGGTAGAGTTAGATGAGTTCAGTTGTTGAATTTGGTGTGCTCTCCCAGTGTTCAATGGTTCAAGTGCTGGCTGCTCACATAAGAGGCCCAGGCTGGGTGCTTCATTTTGTCTGCGTGGCTGTTGGCCAATCTTTTTCCTGGGCAAATTGTGGCAACTTGAAGTGCACAGCACCATGCTGGGGGTATGGGCTCAGAACCTGGCAGGAGCGTAATGCCCCAGATACCTTGAGATCAGAACACATGTCCATTCTCTTCCCAGTCCGTCTGTTGTGGAAATCCCCCTGGAGAGCCAAAAAAAAAATGGATGTTCTAGTCTGGAGCCTCTGCTTACCCGGGTGCAAGAGCTGAAATATTAACTGAAAAGTTTATGAAAAACGTAAACGTGGGTAATTGCATGTGATTGGAACTTGCCCGTGATGTTATACAACTGATAAACTTCAGTTTTGTTGAGATGTTTTGGTGATTTCTTTTTAACGTTTTTGCTATCTGCTCTTATTAATTCCTCTGTTCAAACACTACTGGCAGTTAACTTGGAAAATGCTTAATTTTTTTCCCTGCAAATGATATAAGATTGTTTTGGCTGTTACAAATTCAATATAACTAGGTTATTAATGTAAATGCAGTTTGGGATGTGAAATAGTGAAAACGTTATTTATGGAGATGTTGAAAGTCATAATGCTAAGTAAATGGGAACTTTTTATTGCCATCCTATGATATTGAAAAAAAGGAAAGTATTTGTTTATTTCATATGTAAAGACAGTTGCTTCCAACCTGATTTTTTTTTTTTTTGCTTCATGCACAAGTGGCCTTAACACATTTTTAGACTGAGGCAGAAGGTAATCTCCAGGTAACAATATTCTATGCTATTTTAGGGATGCATGCCCCACTGATGCTTTTTAAAGCACAAAATAATGATGACATACCATGCAGAGGTCTTGCTTGCCTGAGGCAGATAGTCTGAATGCACTAGATGCAGTTCTGTTTGCTGATGAAAGTGTTGAAAAGGTGCTTGGTTTTATTTTTGTTTGGTTTTTTGTGTTGGTTTTTCTTTTTAAGTGACAGTTAACTCTCTTAATTTTCTATTAATTATACTGCACTCAATTAACAGCTGAAATATTTTACACAGAATAAGAAAAGAAGCACAATATCCCCTGGGAAAAAAAGTTTGGTGCTCAGTTTTGGCAAAAGTTGATTCAGTTGATTGCTTGATAATGGCAAAAAGAACACCAGGCAGTTTGAACAAAATGTACCAAGCCAGGGGCAAGGTAGCTTTTCAAGCAAAGGAAAAGTCTCCTGACAGATTTCCTAGCAAGTGGGGAATTGGAATGTTTTCCACTAAATTATGAGAGAAACAGTTAATGAGGGAGGAAGGACTCAAGAAGGCTAAGAAACGCACGGATTTCAGAAGGAAAAGGAAGAGGTGTATGTTACAGAAGTCAGATTGAAGAGGAGTCAGGGTGGGGTGTGTGCACGCTGAGGGCTCATCACAGTGAGGTTGTTAAAAACACATGAAACAATTCCAGTTTGCATCTGGAGTGTTCCAGTGGTTTCAAGAGGTTTTTGGCTGTGTTGTGCTTTTGAAAGCTAAGAACCATATATGTTCTTTTCATAACTTTAAGTTGAAGACAACAGAAAGATGTAGTTCAGTGGACAAGCAGCTCCCCTTATGGACAACAGTTCACGAACCTCATTTGTCTTGCAGTGCGTGTCTGAATTGTGCATACACAGTCTGACAGCCTTTCTTCAGCATCAGCATGTACCTGTCAAGTAAAGCTGGAAATACTTAGTGTTCTTCATACTAGTCTTCAGAGAACATATGATACATAAAGGAATGCAATGTAAAATTTTTTAATTCAAAAAGAATGTGAGTAATATACTAGAACTACAGGGAAGAAGCACCTTTACTAATTAAAAATACAGAAGTACTGGTGGTGTCTGAGCATGCAAATGACGAAGTATTAGCATGTTGCATATACACTTTCATGCAGGAATTGGAAATGCTTTCCTAGTTGGATGGGACTTAAAAATATTTACTGTAATGGCTTTCTATTTTGTAATGAGGCAACTCAAATTTTAGACTCATGATTTGCTGAGGGATTTAATACTTCATCTGAAATCTTGTATTGGCTCTTGTAGCAATTCTTTCACTTAAAACTTCTACAATGCTTTTCCTTTGGCAAGGGAAGTTTTTGGTTATAGTGGGGTCTGATAAGTTTTATTCCTTTTTATTTTTGCCTTAGTTATTACATTATTGCTTATCAATCTTCTGGTTCAGAAGAGCACTATGGGATAGGAGAAATGGGACAGAGTAAGAAATGTACAAAGAAATGCGATTCTTGCGAAGAACAAATGAAAGCTGTACTGAAATGGAGGATTATTAGGAAAAATGTTGTTTTTCAGACCACTGTGTCTGTCACTGTGCCAATGACCCATATAGACACTAGAGTTGAGAAATAAACCAATTTTTTTTCTTTTCTCAGTTTAGTATCAAGACCATTTGTTCTGTATGGGATTAATACATATGATAAATTTTTTTATTGCTGTATTATTTTTATTTGAGTTTTAATTGCCTCTTTGGGGAAGAAAAAATTTAAGGCAGAAAAAAAAATCTTTGCATCTACAAGAACATGACTAATACTTTTGTGAGGTTGTTTTTTTAGTGATTCAGGAGAAACTTGTAGATAAACAGTTTTATTAACTGAAAATCTTTCTGGATATATTGCATAATTATTTCAGAAAGAATGCAAGAGATCTTTTTGTTTTGGTTGGCTCTTGAGTGATGCAGTAGTATAGTTTTAACAAGAGGCTTAAGGCTCATTGTGTGGAGTGCAAGAAGCAGAGTTGGCCAGAGAGGTCTTGGATTGTGGTTTCACAAGCAGCCGAGTTGTTCTGCTGGTCACTGCTGCTGGAAGGGAGAGATGGTGCTCTTTTCTTCCCTGCTCTTGCCTGTCCCTCCTGTGCGTTGGCTATGTATGATACTGGTCTGACCTTTCTGTGAACTACTGTAACTCCCTAATCCAGGAGGAGAAAAAAACAGGTGTTTTATTCATTTTGGGTTTGTTTTCTGTTGTGGTGATCTAATTCACTGATGGAGGTGGTTTATTGTGCACTCTCAATGCATGATATTTATGTACCTTAGCAAGGCTGCTTTGTTCTGGAGAAGTGACTACTTCCCTCTTCGTGCCGGCAGTTTGTAAGGACACTCTTGTCCCGGCGTCTGAAGTAGCAGCTGAGCTAAACTCTGCAGCAACACCTGCGGTTCCTCTAGTTCTCTGCTAGTTTCTCTTTTAGCTAAAATGAAAAAAAGCTTAAACAGTTCTCTGTTTCTCTCCTTGATTCCAAAATATGGGTGAATGGCCTTCCATACTGTAGTTATCCTTTGCTGTTACTATTAGTGCACATTGGTTTCATTTATTAATGTAGTTCTGCAAACAGCCAAAGAAAGAGAACGTCTAAATAGTGAACTCCAGTTTCTATCTAGATTTTCTCTGTTCACCCCCTCACTGCAGGACTGAGATAGTAGGGAAGCTCAACTGTTGGTATCTGGCAGGAGCAATCGTTCTCTATTTCATGATAATTTCATCTTAATGTAGAGATCAGTGTAGGAAAGGATGTGTTTGTCTTTCACAGGCTGTCTAGCCTTGTGAGGTGAATAGGTGTCAAGTATGCCTTGAATATTTTAACAACTGGTTTTGTCTTGGCCATAAAAAGAGAAGATTACAGATCTATTTTCTTTCTAAGGATAGCTGAGGTCACGCTCAGTCACTTCTATATGTTTTCTGAAATTTAATTTGCCTTGGCAACTAAATGCATTTCAATGCTCTTTTTTAAATGCCTTGTCTGAAGAATCTCAGATAAGCTGAGATGAGAATGGCTGCCCTCCCAGACAGGGTAAGTGGGATGCTTAAAATCTTCCAGCTGTTTGTCAGATACTTAACTTTATGCTCGGAAACTGCTGTGCCATCTGTCTAGCTAAAAAAGGTGCACTGAGCAAGAAGAAAAGTGTCTTTCCAATTCAGATGAGTCTGCTGCATCCTGTGAGATAATCAAGCCACAGATGATTATAGGAACAGTGAATTTTAAGTTTTATAGGAATAGCTTCATAGAAAGCATGAAAGATGAAATTTGAGTGAATTAATCTTCCGGGTATCTCAAAGGAACAACAACGCACCGTCCTAAGTTTAAAATCACATTTCTGTATGCGGTGTGAGTTTATTTGTTATTCACTCTTATGTGTAGATAATAGGCTTTGTTTCCTCTGTTAAATATGCTATTTTACTTAAATTACTGATGTTATCCATCCATTATTTTACACTGCCTATGACAAATACCTGATACTTGGTGAATAAAAGGTTGTTTTTTTTTTTTTTAAAGTTTCTGACAAGATCTGAAAGGTGCAGCAGGAGGACAGGGTAATTTTTGTTGATTTGAAGTAGTCAAGATGGTTAAAAGATGAGTTCTATGGTCCAATTCAATGAACAGGAAATGAATGCTGAATAGAAGACCTCCGACAAGAAAAATATGAAAGGAATTTCTTAGTCCCTAGTGCCATCTGCAGGATTACTACTGGAACAGGCAGGGAGAGCAGAGAAACAGAAATCTGAGTGACAGTTTGCTGTATTTGATAAGAAAAGAAGAAAGTGTCACCTCCAACAAAACCTGAAGAAATACAATTTCTTTATCCTGCTGAGTTACATAAAAATGTATGTGTCAATTTGTTTTCAGCTTGTGAGCAGCATTAGGTTTGTTGAGAATACACCGTGTCATGAGGTTTCTCCACACATTTTGTTTTCTGTTTCTGCAGTAGCAGGTGGCTTAACCAGGCTTTCTTTCTTTGCACTTCTTGAAAGAAACATCATGTAAAAACACACATCCACTAGGAACCATTTTTGGGATGACTGGCCCTTTGGCTGTGCTTCCTTTTAGAAAGCTGCTTCTTCAGAGAGGAATAACGGACCCTAAATATTTTCCTAGTATTCCTTCCATCGGCATTTGTGTAAAGGTGCATATCAGAAACAAAGATGTAAATCTGCAGCTCCCCTGCTGGGTCTCTGGTATTAGAAAGGAATTCTCTTCTCTTCAGACCAGTAGGCAAGCTGACTGTAGATGTGTGTTGGCAGTGGGCAAATGATGTATACATGAAAGGATAGGATGTAAATAACAACCAAGAAGAATCAAAGTTGAGGGTTTGGGAAAGAGGGAGTGTAAGCTGAAACCAAATGTGGGTAAGATGGAGGTGATAATGATGATGGTATATGGAAAATTGTTAAGCCCTACGAAGTTTTGCCGTGTGTGAAGAGCACATCCCTGCTGTTCAGCTTGTGGCTTTGTCAGGAGTGTCCCCATCTGCTCTACAAGAGCTTAGCATTCACAGTGTTGTCTCTTGCCTCTCGCTGACAGAAAACTCTCCCTTGTCAGAAGCTGACCTGACCTCAATTACTTACCTATTCATCACTTTTCTCCTGACTATTGTAATGTGATACTCCTGGGCACAAAGCCTGCAGTTCCTCTGAAGCACCAGCTGGTTTAGGGTCTTGTGTGTCATGCCGGCAGCACTGGCTGCCACAAGTTGAATCTGATCTTTCTTTCTGTGTTGACTTTCTGCAAAACACCAGACTAAGGTGTCAGTTCTTAATCTTCAGAGTGCTTGCTGTTTGGGGTTCAGCATGTGTAAAAGGCTACAGGAAGCTGAAGAGGGAAATCTGTGGCTGCTTGCCGTGCTTTCTTGCATACTGGAGCCCTTTGGAAAGTCGTATGTAGCAGAACATTCTCCAGGACTGGCCTCTCACCAGAGAGGTAGGTCCCTTTGGGCCTAAGGACTTCTCAAGCCTTCGTTGGCACTTTTCTGGTAGGTTGTACGTAGAAAATGAACCATGTAGATTTTTGGAGTATTGTGGACTTGGGAACAAAAGCTTCAGCCTGTGTGTTTACATGTCTGTCAGGAATTAGTTTTTTACTATGTCAGTATCTGTATCAGAGCTTGTTGCTGTGGGCAGCCTTTCTAATGAGCATAGGGAAATGAATGCTTCAGAAAGCACCATCTGTGGCATCCTGTGCTGTGTAAGTTTGATGGTTGTCCTTTTGAGGAGCTATGCAGGAGGGAAATGAATGGTGCGGGCTGACAATGTTTCAGGGCTGCAGGCATCACTACTGAATCTAAAGTTCAGTAGTCACTTTGTTTGAATGAGTGGATCCCTTTGGATCACTGTAGGGAAGTGGATATAGGAGAGAAATACGAGAAGTCCATTGAGGACTTTGCTGCTACAGAAGTTGAGATCACACATATGATCTGTAAGTCAGGCATACAGAGTTGGTCTTGTAAGAACTTGAATTGAGGGATTCTCTTAATCTATCTCTTAAAAAAAATTGAGCAGATTTTTTTCCCCAGATATGTGCACCACCAGAGAAGGGACACCAAGACTTGTACAACAGAAGCTGGGTTAGTAAAGTGGTTTCAGCACTTAAAGAGTATCTTTACTAATGAAGCTGTTCTGATGATGAAAGCCAAAAAGAAGCAATGTAGCAGGACCAGGGAGGGGGAAAGGCCTTGCTTTGTAAGGACTTTCTTCCAAAGTAAGCTTTTGTTTGTTTAGGAGAAAGAAAAAAGCTGTAGTACAACTACATGTGCATGTTATTGAAAAACTATGCTTCTCTGGCCTGATTAACCTAGTATTATGTTTCAATTTTGCAATTCTGCATCAGTTCTTTTCCTTGGACCAGGCTAAAAATGAAGTTCTGAAGTGAATTATTGCTCCTAGAAGCCACCAGAGGAAAGTAAACAAATAGAAAGCTTAGCTGTATTGTACGTGCAGTCTTTGTACATAATGCATATTGAAGAAGTAGACTCCTGGTTTTGAGTTCTCCAAGGAATGCTATGCCTTCTTATTTTGCCCTTTTTTAAAATGAAGAATAAAATATGATAAAATGTGAAAGTGAACTTCTGATGTAGATGGGGCATTATCACAAAGCAAGGATGTGTAGAAATGGCACTGATGCTAAATGAACAAATTACAGGAATGTTGCCATTGGGCACTTTGTTATTCTTCACATTTGAAAGGCAGAAACCTGCTGATATGAGAGCAGGTGTGATGAGATGTTTCCACATGGAAGCATCAGTCCATTTCTTGTGACAATATTTTAATCTGCAGGATAATGCTGTGTGCCAGTTTGGCCAAATTGGAGGAAAATATCCTCTGAGGGAAGGCAGGTTACCACCACCCGTCCCCCAAAACAGGTTCGGGAAAGAAAAGAATTTTTCCTCAAAGGAAAGTGAAGGATATAAACACTATTTATTTAAGAAATACACAGACAAGGATAATAATGCTAAATAATAAAATCTTTCACTGTGGAGAGAAACCTGGGAAGATTTCAGAGTCTTTCTCTGGATGTGGCCTCTCTCCTCCTCAGAGCTGGGTCAGTGGGCCCCTTCCAGGGGGCCTCAGAAAAGAAGTTCTCCCCCGGTGCCCTCCGATGTTGTAAAACAGTCCCGAAGAGAAGAAGAAGAAGGCAAAAACAAACAAACCCAAAAGTCCCAGGAAAACTCTCTCCAGAGAAAAGAGCTGAGAGCTGGCTGGAAAGCAAGGTTGCTTCCTCCACACTCCCTGCTGCCGAGAGCCCAGAGAGATCTGTGTGTGTCCTTGAGCAATTGTTTAGAAAAGTTCGCTCAGTTTTTTCTCTCACACCCAGGCTTAAAGGCACAGAATTCATCTTCTGGGCATAGAGTGGTGATAGGGGATACACATCATAAAGTCACCCCAAGACATGCAGACTCTCATTGTCACTTGTGTCCTGTTTATTTTGATTCCATCTTTGTTTAGACTATTATTGGTGTTTAGAGAGCATGCAGGGATATAGAACAGTCTCAAACAGTAGGTTGTAGTATGTGACATCTGTTCTGCTTCATTATAGAAAAAAAAGTCCTTTCGAATATTTTAAAAGTCTAAAAGAAAACAGTATTTATTCATTTTTGCTTATTAGATCTAAGTAGGAATCATAAATGGTTTGAGATCAGTAAAGAAGTTTGGGCATAGCAGAAGGTGTTTCACTGTTTACGGATGTGTACTGTTCTTAACTGTTCTTTAGCTTTATGTGTGTATATAAACTCTCTCTCAATTTATTTCCAAGGACTTTCAGAGAAGAGAATAATTCCATTAGGCAAGTTCTTGTAATGAAAACAGATGTACTTTTGGCCCAAGTTCTCCCTTAATTTGAATGATTTTCTTTGAAAAGAATTTGCCCATGAATGTGTGCGTACTGAAAAGCAAGGTTAGTATGAACATAAAAGCAGATGCCAAAGTTGATCCTTGATTAGAAGAGTTTTCCTCTCAATTTTAAGTGACTTAATTAGTCCTTCACAATGACAAGGTGGGGACGGTTTTCAGTGCGGCCTGCAAGAGTGCAGCAGTTAGTGTTCACAATGGGAACGGTGTAGTTAAATCCTCACGCATTGTACTGAGTGTCAGTCACATCACGTCGGTTATTAAGGTATGAACCTACTGGGCAAACTGCGAGACTTTCAGAGGGTTGCTCTAGACATTGTTAGGACCAATAGTTAGTTTTGTAAGTGAGCTATACGTGTATAGTTATTACCTATTCTGTGCTGTGCTTGGATTGCAATGAATGAAGTGACTTTTTAAAAAATCCATGCAGTAGGGTGCTTATGTAGCAGCTTAAATAGTCAACATTTTGATACTTTTCTTCCAAACCAAGAGCATAGAGGGAGATAAAAGATTTTTCTCTTTAACTCTGGTAAGATCATTTGACAAAAAAGAATTACTCTTCCTTTCATAGCTGTGAAAGAGACTACCTGGACTGAGTTCAGGGGTTTGGTTTTATCTCCTAGCTTCTTTGCATCTTTATTCCCCTCTTTGTCTTTTCTTGTAAAATAAAGAACTAACTGGCTGAAGTGCCTTTTTATTATCTTTTTATACATATATTTCTAAATTGTTATTTTAACTCTATTCATGGCTGCAGGAATCCTGCTAGTAGTGAATGTCCTGAAATTGAATTTGTTTTTCTAATGTAGGGCCACTTTCCCCGACACAAAGCTTTCACTCAGCTGAAGAGAGAAGCACCAGCTGATAAAAGTGGAAGATTGCTCTGTGGCCAGGAGTCAGGAAAACCCTGGAACCTCAGAGACATCGAGATTTCCCGGTGTGGATTCCAGTTAAAATGTAAATTGAGGCACTCTCATTTCCTGTTACTTTCTCTAGAACCCTCCAAGAGACCCTTTATACAGAATTGTGGCCTGATGGGATGGTGTTTTGATGCATTTCTGTAAAAAGAGCTATTTCTTTTGGAGACAAAGAACCAACTGCCTTAAGACACTTCTTAGTCCTCAGGGGTTTTTTTACTTTCTTCCCATTCTTTCTTTTTCTTCTTTCCTGCAGCACCTTCTGCTGTGTAACAGTTGCATACTGTTCAAAAGGTTTCCCTAACAGCTTTCCAAAACGAAAAAATGAAGACCTCTGTCCAGGAGCAGAGGAGATTTTTCTTGGTTGTGGACTACTGAGCTTATCTTGGGACCTCCAAAGACATGTGTGGATCCATATAGAATTAAATACTTATAAAATGGCATTTGAATCTTACAGAGTTGAAGGATGCTTTAATGGAAGAAATTCTTTTCTCTTTAAGTAAGTGGAACTTTCCAAGCTGTCATGAAATTAATTTCAGTGTTCATTTGGGTGCAGGTTGTAGGAGTATCTGACTTGAAATGATAATCTACATTTACAAAAACAGTGTCATTTTTGTACCAATTCAACAACAAAGTAAATTTAAATCCTACATGAGAAGAGGTGGGCAGATGTTAAACAGACTCTCAGTGGCGCTTACAGTGGAAATTCTGTAAATTCCTTCCATAGTTTTAGCATGTATTTAGCTGCACAATAATGGCTTTTTTTTAAGGATCAGGAAAGCAAAACCGCATGCTAAATTTTCAGGTCCTGGCCATTGTATTGCCAGTGGTAGTGTATTGTAACTGTATTTTATCTCAACACATGGGATTGAGTCTTAAAACCTGAATTGTTTATAAAGGGTATGCAGTGAGGTTACTGCTCATAAGATGAGCTGTGAACACTGAATAATGTGCATTCACGTAGCCCAAAGCAAATGCAAAATAATGCAATGTAGTTTGACCTTTTCTCATTGCAGGTTAACCTGAGTCTAATTAGCCGAGGTTTGCCTCGGGCTAAAAGTGGACGGGAATCACAGCTTGGCTGAGTAGCAACTTTTTAACTCTTTGCAACTTGCTTTTGTGTTTACATCCTGTTCGATGAGGGGGGAAGCAAGGAATTGGGGGTAGAACAAAGGAGGACAAACCAGAAGTGCTCGTTGCAGCAGTGGTAGTCACATGCTGTAAATTTAAACTGAAGTTCAGCACTAAACATCTGCTCGGTGTTGTGCAGAGACTTCAATCTCAAAAATAAAAAGGGATCAGTAACTTTGTATCAGCAGCACTGGGGGCTTTTTTTGCTTTTTTCCTTTTTTGACATTGTGAGAAAATGAAGCTGAATTTTAAATGTGCAGGGTCAAAACTTACACGAGTGTCTAAAGTGAAGTTCTTAAGTTTTAGTTTTGTTTGGTTTAGCGGTATTCGACGAACTACATCTTCAATATCACATGTATTTCTTTAAACCTGTGTAACTTTTATTAGCCATTGTGAAGGTGTTTTCATATCATAAGTGTTTCCTTCACTGCCTCCAAATAAGGTTACGAAATTGGGGATTCAGTGCTCCAGGCTTAAAGTTTAGAACAAAGAAATATTCAGTTTTGAGGCACTTGGCTTTTCTATGCTCTGTAAATTTGTAAATTTGTTAATTTGCTCTAGAAGTACTCTAGATAGGCTTAAGAAATAAACTGTCAGTGGTGTGCTGAGGTAGTGCTGTTGTGGCAATGCACTTTTGGAACTTTTTCTTTGAAAATGTGAGTAGCAACTTTATTCTTTTTTTTTTTTTTAATGGTATGTGCTTTCCTTCCTGTGTGTTCCACAGCAAGAGGTCATTGCAGCTTGAGATACCAGTTGAAAAATTTGTAGCTTGTACTGTCAAGTCAGAGCCAGAAGTTCATGCAAATTTTTGAAGTTCATTTTTTCACCAGTGAAGCTGAAAAGCAGGAATTTCACTACCTTGCTTCAATTAATGTGTAACGTAATGAAACTAAGAATTATACAGCTACATTCTAAATTTGCAAAATGACATGTAGCTAGCATGAAATTTGGTTTCACAGGTTATTAAAAAATTCCTTGTGTGAAGCTTTAAGCCCCACTCTTGCAAATAGCTTAGTTTAGCTAGTGGTAGTATGTGCCAGGTAGTCTCAGTGTGTTTATGCTTTTATTTTGAGTGTGGTTCAAAATCTCCAACACTTGAGTCTAGTTTTTGTAGCTAGGAATAAATATACAAAATAAACTGCCTCCAAATGGGAATGGATTTATGCCATAGCTTTTTGTGCAGCCATGACAAAGTGAAAAGTGAGGTAAGAAAGTCTTGGCTGGCAACTGGACTTCAAAACTGTGTTAGCAAGTAAACCATGAATTATTTGAAAATTCTTTGTATTTCTGGACATATGGGATATTTCATAATGTGATATGGATGATTTAATGACACACTTGCTATGTGTGCAGCATCCCTGGGGAATTATTGAAACGATTCAGAAAAACATAAAACATTCTAGCTTTATTGTGAAGAAACAAGGGTCTTTTTTTTTTTTTTTTTTCCCCTTGTTAAGATTATGGCCAGCATCCCATCCATGTTCTCCTGTTCCTTGACTTTGCTTTGAAAACATAGTTTTGGTCTGGAAAATAACCAGTTTTACTCTGAAGAAACACAGTTCTGTAAAAATGTAGGTGAAATCTGAATTACAGAACACTTACAGGTTTTTTGCAGTTTTTTCTTCCTTTTAACTCAAAAAATCAGCCTTCTGTTTTCATCTGAAACAGCTTTACTTGAAAGTATTTTCAACACCTCTTGAGACTTATGTAGGGTCTACAGCTGAAGAAAAAGCAGTGTAAGCCCATTCACAGAATAACAGAATCAACTGGGTTGGAAAATACCTTTGAGATTGAGTCCAACCTGTGACTGAATGCCCCCATGTGAACTACACCATGGCACTGAGTGCGACACCCAGTGTTTTCAACACTGCTTGGAACAGTGACTCCACCACCTCCTTGGACAGCCCATTCCAATGCCAAATCACCCTTTCTGTGAAAAACTTCTTCCTAATGTCCAGCCTAAACCTCCCCTGGCACAGCTTAAGGCTGTGTCCTCTTGCCTTGTCATTTGTTGTCTGGGAGACGAGACCAACCCCACCTGCCCACAAACCTCCTTTCCTGTAGTTGTAGAGAGCTATATGGTCAGCCCTGAGCCTCCTTTTCTCCAGGTTAAACAACCCCAGCTCCCTCAGCCACTCCTCATAGGACTTGTGCTCCAGATGTTTCACCAGCATTGTTGCCCTTCTCTGGACACGCTCCAGCATCCTTCCTAAACTGTAGGGCCCAGAACTGGGCTCAAGGAGCAGCCTCACCTGTAATAAGTACAGGGGAAGAATGACTTCCCTGGTCCTGCTGGCCACACTATTCCTGATACAGGCCAGGATGCCATTGTCCTTGGCCACCTGGACACACTGCTGGCTCATGTTCAGTCTGCCATTGATCACCCAGGTCCCTTTCTGCCTGGCCACTGTCCAGCCGTTCTGTCCCCAACCTGTAGTGCTGCAGGGGGTTGTTGTGGCCGAACTGCAGAACCTGGCATTTGGTCCTGTTAAACCTCCTGTTGTTGGGTTTGGCCCATCTATCCAGCCTGTCCAGGTCCCTCTGCAGAACCCTCCTGTCCTCCAGCAAATCGACACTCAAACCCAACTTGGTGTCATCTGCAACTTTACTGATGATACACTTGATCCCCTCATCCAGATCATCAGTAGAGATATTAAACAAAACTGGCCCCAGCACAGATCCCTGAGGGACACCACTAGTAACTGACCGCCAGCTGGATGCAGCACCGTTCACCACCACTCTCTGGGCCCAGCCATCTAGCCAGTTCTTAACCCAGCAAAGAATGCACCTGTCCAAGTCGCAGGCTCCCAGCTTTTCCAGGGGTTTACTGTGGGAGACGGGGTCAAAGGCCTTGCTGAAGTCCAGGTAAACAACATCCACAGCCTCTCTCTTGTCCACCAGAGGGTCACCTGGTCTTAAAAGGAGATCAGGTTGGTCAGACAGGACCTGTCCCTCTTAAATGGCTGGGCCTGATCACACAGCTGTCCTGTAGGTCCTGTCTGTTTGATCACACTCAAGATCTGTTCCTTAATCTTGCCAGGCACCAAGGTCAGTCTGACAGGACTGTAGTTTTCCCAGATCCTCCTTCTGGCCGTTCTTGTGCCTGGGCATCACACTGGACAGCTTCCAGGCATCTGGGACCTCCCCAGTGAGCCAGGACTGATGATAAATGGCAGAGAGTGGCTTGGCAAGCTCTTCCACGAGCTCCTTCATCACCCTTGGATGTTTCCCATCTGGTCCCATAGACCTGTGAGCATCCAAACCGCTCAGCAGATCACCAGCTGCTTCCTCCTGGATTCCAGGGGGGCTATTCTGCTCTCCATCCCCTTCTACTGGCTCAGGAGGCTGATTGTCCTGAGGATGACTTGCCTTATTGTTGAAAACTGAGGCAAAGGTGTTAAGTTCATCAGCTCTTTCCTCATCCTTGATAACTACATTCCCCACCATGTCCAATAAAGAACTGAAGTTTTCTTTGCCCTACCTTTTGCTATAAATGTATTTATAAAAGTATTTTTTTATTATCCTTTACAGAAGTGGCCAGCTTAAGTTCTAACTGAGCTTTTGCCTCTCTGTTGTATTCATTGATACTTCAAATAATAATTTTTTATCCAAATCCTGCTCATTGTTTTTTACATGAGGAAAGATTTCTGTTGTACTTTGCAGCTGACATAGCAGTGTACCGTACATCTAGTAATACACAGTATTTTGTCATTGGCCTAGGAGACAGAATGATCAGCCTATCTATTGCTTAAATAAAAAACTAACCTATTCAAAACCCCCACTCCCCACATAAAACTAACACACGAGATCACATGCATGTTTTGCTGGCAGTGGTCTTTTGGTGGGTTTTTAATAGGAACCTCCATAGTGCTTTATCTACACACAGCAATTGATGAGCATAAGTATAGTGCAAGAAGCTATTCTGGAGTAGGGTGTAGACTCTCTTACAGAATAAAAGTGGTTTTATTCTAGACCAATTCTGGTAGTTTCTGAACAGTCTAATTGTTTGAAATTGCTCTCTTAAGTGTTGTTTGCCTATAGCTGCAGACGTGAGTAGTTTAAAGACCTGTAGCTGTGGTTCCCCAAGCAGCATCTTGTGAATGAACATCTTGCTTATGTGATTCTTTGTAGCCCTGGGAAAGGAAAAGTCAAAACTGACGCTGCCACTGCTATACTGACGTGGAGAGCAAGTTACTGTGGTAACACTTTACAGGCCAGCTTGCTGAACATTTTTCCTAGGTCAGCAAATGTTTTGTATCACTGCTCTTTAGCTATTGGTGATAAACTTCATCTTTCAATTTACTCAATTTTCTTGTGAGAGAAAATAGTTGTCATTTTTTCAGTTGATGCCTGATGATACTCAGGATGTGTTATGTAGTTCCCTATGCCTGACTGAATTTATCCTTTCTGTATGTGTTCCAGTATAAGAAGCCCTGATGAATAGAGAATTCTGTGAATAGGGTTCAGGAGGAAGGCAAGGAAAGCCAGTGGAACGTCAGCTGTGCCTTCTGGTAATGGATGTTTTGGTCCCCCTTGAAAAAAAATCTCTACCTGATTCCTTGGTGTGGATGGTGATATCCCACATCACCAGCAGGGCTTAAGAACACACTTACCTTCTGCCATCACTAACATTTTAATTATTTTGCACAGAAATGAGATTGCTGATCACTGACTTGCTTATAACATAAGCCAACATCCTTGGATATCCATAACCCTTGGTTATAAAAGGCACTTTCCTAGAGGCAGGAAAGAGATTTAGGTTGTGTTGGGAAGGATCTAATTTGAGTTGTTTTGTGCTTATTTATTACATGTTATTTACAAGACTAGTGTCCTTTCGATATCTAGTTAAGTAAGTCTTTCCTCTCCCTTTCCCTCTATCCTTCAGGAAAATTCCGTGTGAAATTTTTTTTTGTTTAAAAATAAGAGTAAATATAAGATACATGATAGGACCTTCAACATTCAGGAGCTGCTGATGTTGTGCTTTTAGTCTTGTGTATATCCTTGGAATAGTCTTGCCACTGTCTTAGATGAAAGAGTAATAGAATGTGACAAATGTTTTTGGTATTCTTTCTAGCTGCAGAGTAACAATGGGATTATAGCAGATCCCCAAGAAAAAGAAAGTGTATCAGAAGCACCAAGTCCTTGCTATTTGAGGAAAGAGCTCATTTTCGTTTATTAATGGTACTTTATCCTTTAGCTAAATCAGTCCTGCAAAGAAGTACAACCCTACAGGCTTCATCACTCTGTTAGGGTTACAGGATGCAGCTACTGTCTCTGCAAAACTGGAAGGAAATAAAAGGTTAGCAAGGGAGTATTTGTTCCTGCCTCTGCTAATCTCATAAGTTACATTGAAAACTCCCCTAAAAAGAGAGAATTCTGAGAGACTGTCAGAAGCACTTCAGTTGTGCAGTCCTAAAAATGGAAAGCTAGTATCACTACAAACCATTTTTCATGTGAAATTGGTAGAAGATCGTTGACTCAAAGGAAGAATTAAAGTCCCAAGATAAGGTCTTTTTGCATTAGCACACTGTATATTTACTACAGTGGTTTTAATAACAGAATATAGGGCAAGAGTAAAACTCTATTCTAAGTGTTTATGTTCATGGCTACTATTATATTTGAATATAACAAGCATAGTTTATGTAGATATAAAAATACTGCATAATTTCTATATTATGAAAAAGGGGATATTATGTAAAAAGAAAGACTATATGCTGTTTTATAAATTGTTCAGTTGAAGTAATTTAAGTCATCAGAGTCTGACATTTTGATGACTCTCAATATACCTGGTATTACATATTATGTATGTTACTTGTCATTTATACCAGGTCATTTGAATTTTCTGCTTGATGTGCTGTCTCAAATGATCCTCTGCTTCAGAGCTAACTCAAAGTGTTACAAATTCCAAAGTCTTTGTTTTTATGGATTTTGAAGATGTGTGTGGTAAATTTGATGCAGCATTATTGACTGACAAAAAAGAATTTAGATGTTCCGTATTTAGGTGTTATCATATAAATGCTGTCATACACTTCTTGCATTATTTTACAGAAATAATATTTTAAAATTTTGTGGTTCTGGTGCTGCTGCAAGCATTATAGACCTGATAGGATTGGAACACCAGTTCTACAAAATCATTGTCCCACATGGTATTTGCAAATATAGGTTAAAGATGGTGAGATATTTGGCTTATCTTAATATGAAGTGTTGGAAAGAGAGCTTGTCCTAGTGCATGAAAGTGCACTGTAATTCTCATCAAGGGCAGTATATTTTAGTCAATTTAATGTTAAAATTAGCAGGTGTAACACTCCAGGAATTAGCATGTCCTCTCTTTTATTGCCTGGAAGAAGCATTTGCATTAAATCGGGACATTGTCATTCAAGTCTCTAGATGGCATTAGAAATTTCCTCTTGACACAGCCACCCAATTTCTGTCTGGTATGAAAGATGAATACACTGCTTTTATTCTTTTATCAAAAGATAGGCTCCATGAAGTCAGTTTTAAAAAGGTCAATAAGGGGAGCTAATTAAACTTTACTTGTTGAGAGTTTATACCAGGATTGACATTTTCTATACACAGTCTACTAATATTTGCAAGTTCTTATTTTGAGATGGCTGACTTACCTATAACTGTCAGATGCACCCTTGACAGTTGAATTTTCATTTGCAGTCATTAGGTCTAGAGCAAGAATCTGATTACTTAAGAATACACACTTTAATTTGATCCCAAGTTCTGCTCAGTGAATATAACTAGTAACCACTGTTGTCCTTAAATTTAGTTAGCATTTAGTGTCGTTCTAGATTGATGTTAA
This sequence comes from Daphoenositta chrysoptera, assembly GCA_013397915.1. Lineage (NCBI taxonomy): Eukaryota > Metazoa > Chordata > Aves > Passeriformes > Daphoenositta > Daphoenositta chrysoptera. The sequence goes on along the minus strand of VZRO01005541.1, from coordinate 128,611 downwards.
AGTGCCCTCAGAAGTTACTTTGTTTGCAAAGTGGTGGGTGATTCTATATGTATTTCTAGTGGTTGAGAATGTGAAGTATTTTTGCTTAAGGATGTCGTTCTCTGTATATTTGCTCTGTATAAGTTAATGTAACCATAAAGTCTTCTCTGTGATATAACAGACTGTCAGTAAATTGAAGTACGTTTGCTGTCAAGGTGGGCAAAACTGTGGCTCTCTCCAAAGATGTTATTGTTGGGAGTTATCTTGCTTCTTGAGAAGTGTCACCACGGTACTACCATTCTGTTCTGTAGCACTACTCAGCAGAAGTGTATTTCTGTAGTGAGGATGTTGGTCTTGCAAAAGTGTGCAAACCTCACCATGGGCCTGAAGGATCCCATTTGATTTTTATCTGCTTCACTGTCTTGCGCCAGTCCTGAAAGAGTAGGAGACCTGACTAGTAACTGATTTCAGGTTTTGGGGGTTGAGGCTTGGTTTGCTTAATTTTTTTTCTTGTGGCTTGCTACTAAAAGCCCACTCTTCAGTATTTTATTATGTGGTGAAAGAGGAAGTAAGCTGGGGAGCTTGTCGAAGCTGAGGAGGCACTGCCTGGCCTCTTGTCTGCTGACACAGTGAAGCTTTCAAGTTTACTTTGGGAGTGGAGACCATTTGGAGTGAACATGTGTACACAAAACCAGGTTTCTTTGAATTTTTAGAATTTGGGAAAGTTAAGGAGGATGGTAACAGTGAAATCTGGAATAAAGTTTGCAGTAGTATTATCAGCCTATCATTAAAGTTGTACTAAGTACTTTTAGAGTGTTGGGGGTTGAACTGAAATCTCACCTTGCAGGTTATATAGAAAAGTCAGGCTAAGTCTCAGTATATACTGAATAGCCTTTTTTTATCACTGGCTGTTGCAGGTGTGTCTGAAGAATTATCTGGGTTATAAAAAACCGTGTGTATGTGTCTGTGTTCTTGGATGTTTTTTACCTTCTGAGAGACTGAATAATGTTTGTGGCAGGAGGCTGTTGATCCACACTTGTCTTTCCACATAAACACCTCTCCAGAGGCTCAGGTGTTAAGGAAGAACGTAGAGGGGCAGAAGTGCATGTACAGACATTTTTGTGAATGATATCTTGCTCTGGGTCAGACATTTTTCATTGTGTTTGGAGATTTTTTTTTTTACAGTTTCTACTTTCTTTCATCAATGAAGTAAAAGTGTTTTCAGTTTCCTCACAGCAGGCTTGCATGTCTCTGCAGAAGTTTGTCGTGAGAGGAAGGACATTTATAATTTTTTTTACAAGAGGAATGAGTAGCCAAAATACAATAAAGCATAGGAACAGATACTGGGTTTTAGTGGAGAATTTAATATCTTCGTTTTCTGCCTATTCTTTATTTCTGATCACTGGTACTTCACCACAAAATGCTAATCACATTTCATTTTAGAAACCTCAGGATCCGCTGTGGCTGGCCTCATCGGCAGGAAGGAGATGTCTGAGCACAGACTTACAGGCACTGAAAGGTTCTAGTATTCTAGCTGGCTACCTCCTAGTCTGGTGAGGAGAGAAAATGAAGTCTCTGAAATTTTTTTGGACTGGCATCTAACAATGCTAAAAAGCAATATTTGCCAACTAGCAAAACCAAAGTTGATAGGTAAAGAAAATTCTTGAGAGCACTGTATATTATAATGGTAGTGGTACTGGGTTGGGTTTTTTTTTTAAAGCTCTGTATAATTCCAGTGGCATTCTTCTTGGATATCTGTACATTTTTCATTTACATTTTGACATTTAAATTTACGATCCTGTAATTTTACAGCTCATCTTACATACGCTTTTTTCAATGGCAAATTGAAATCACAGATGAAGTGCGCTTAACTTGAGTACAGAAAAAAAAATGTTTAGTGGGATAGGGGAAAAAAATGTAGCACACAAACATATTCCTTGGCTGCAAGCTTGTATGTGCAAATTAGGCTCACTTACGAGAACGACCTTTTTCATTTTTTCTTGTGCTAACATATCCCAAGGAAAGTGCATATGGTTCCTCAAAGTATTAAAATGTATCCCAGTGTTGGCATGGTAGGGAACACAGTTACCATACTCAAGAACTTGCCAGCAAACTGCAGTAAGGATATAACTGGACTATTGGATTTGTGGTGAAAGCTTAGCAACTTTGCTAGAAGTTCTTTGGCTGTGATCCAAAGTTAAGTTCTGTCCTTCAGATGTAAGGTAACATAGAAGAAAAAAAGTTCTTTACCACTTCTGTCATGCTCTCCCTTAATTTTTTGAAAGTGTATAGTTTTTGTAAGTCAAGTGTCTGAGAAGTATTTTCTGGTGAAGTATTTGCCTTGGTGTTTGTGTTCTAAAGGAAACTTACTAATTAGACATCTATACGTTAGAGCTAATAAACAGCATTATTGCAAGAACCATAGTGCTATGAAAATTTTATTTGAATGCATTGTATTGTTTTGACCAAGGACAGCAAACCAGAAGAATAGAACAGGCTGGCACCCACCATAAATTTAAAATCTAGAGCATGCAGTCAGTGGTTTTTTCCCAAACTGAAATTATGTATAGAGGTTTTCATTCATCTTATCAAGCGTAAACTCAATTAATCAAATGTTTCTATGTGTAAGCAGTACGAAATGGCTGTTGCTGAAATCTTACAGAATGATGTAGAAATTGAAGCAAGAGTTCCAGGGCTGTCTGGTTGTGCTGAGATGGTAGTTCTCTCAAATTCATTCGTATTTACTTATGGGAACATTTGTAGTTGCATGTCATAAGCAGAATGTCGTTAGCATCATTGTGGTGATTAATCAAGTCACGGCACATCAGGCAATGTGTATATTGGATTTTGTCTTCTTTTCCATGGTCTCATGTGAACCAAGTGAGGTCAGGCATAGTTGGTGTCTAGCTAAAGGAACAGCTGGAAAACTGGTGGAGGAAAAACCGATTTTAACAGGTAACTAGTTAACTTGTTTCTGCAAGTCAGCACTCTATTAATATTGACCAAGTATCATTTGGGAAAAACTGTTTCATAATACCTGATAAATTTGGGGTGGAAGTTTAAAAAAGATACTGAAATCTGACATTTGTGTAATTTTTTCCTCAGATGAGATGTAGCACTGCCAGATCTGTGCAATAGTTGCTACAGGTTTCTTGGAACACTTTCGGTTTTTCAGAGGGTGGTGGTGATTTATCTGAACTCCCTTTTTATTTGTTTATTTTTTAAGGTTCTGCTTTAATTTTTTGAGAGTATTTAAAGAGGTTGTCATGAAAGAGTGTTTGTATTTCATTCCAGAGGTGGCTTATATAACTGGAAAACTAAAAGATAAAATAATGGAATACTGGAAATCATTGTCTCTTTTTATAATTGCATTTGCCCATTTTTTTTCTTGAAATGTCAGTATGGGTTGGGGAATAAAAAGCCTGGGAATTGTCATGGTTTCAAGGGAGTTACAGCTCTGCATGGGTGCCTTTTGCCATTGACAATAATAACAGTGTGCTTTTTAGTATAACTAAAGAATATGTAAAATACATACAGAATTACTTTCAGAAGATTTGTTTTCTTTTGTTGGTAAGGTAGTGTTGGTTTGGATAATATTACATTGCATGACTGAAAGCAGCATTTTGTGGATCTTCATTCTAGAAAAATTAGAAATCTTTTAACATTTAGGATTCTAAGATTTAACATTATTAACACATAATCATAAAGATGCTTTTAGGTCTTTAAAGAAGAAATAGATACTCTTCAAAATAAGATGGACTTTCTCTACCAATTTGAGTTGACATTTTTAATGTAACAAATTCTATCATCATTTAAAATTTGTTTAAGCTACTGCTGAAAATGCAGGTCCTATTCTGAGTTACTGTCTGCAGCTGTTGAGTTACTGTCAGCTATTACTGTTGTGAGCTACATGGTAAGATGTGTGCCAGGTTAGAGTAAAATACCTGGATAATCTATGTAATATTTAAAAATCCTAATGTAAACTAAATGTTAAAGAAAAAAAAATTATCTTCCTGCATGTCTCAGGTTTCTCTCTCTTCACTCCCATTGCACTTTGTCTCAGCAAATGTTTAATATCAGTGCTGTATTCCTTTGTCAGAACCTGCCATTTCATTTTTATTTGTTTCTGTATCTCTTGGAGGCAGGATCAGATCCGTGACTTAAATTTCCTTCCTTGTGATTCTTAATTCTGAGACAGTTTTGCTTCTGGCAGTTTCACCTTGGGCTCCCTAGTTTTTCCTAGGTGGTGGACCTTGGAAAATCCTGATTTTCAGATTACCTAAAGAAGATTCCTGTATTTTCACCTCTCCTTTTACAGCGGTTACTTGGAGGTTTTTCCAAGGTTGCCTGACATGTATAGTGAATAACAGTTTTCCTCGTACTGTAGGTACCTGAAGTGGTAGATCTGCTTCTTCGAAGCAAATTGACAAAGCATGGCGTGGCATTCATTTTTCATTTTTCTTTTCACTCTTGCTTCTCCTCCAAGAATGACATTTTAGTAAGGTGTTCTCTTTTGGCAATCCTAGAGTGGCTCTTTTTACGCCTCTGTGGGCAGTGCTGCCTTCCACTTGTTTGCTATGCTGTCAAAATCGCTGGGAGTTGTGGGGTGAAATTAGGTTCTTGCTTCACATTCCAGCACTACTTCCTCTTGCCAGTTTTTTCTCGTGGAGTCCAGATAGTCCTGCAGGCTAAGTTTCCCAACTTGCCCTCCAGATTCTGGCACCAGGCAGTCTAGGAAAAACTGGGGTGGTCAGTACCACCACCACCTTTCCTGAGTAAGTATGTAACTTCAGTAAAGCAGCTCCCTCTCTTTCTTTGTGTTGTGTTCCGTCTTGGAATGGGGACCCATCTTTTTGTGTTATGGCCAATGCAAATAAAGCAGTCGGTGTGGGGGCTGAGTTGTCTTGTGTTACAGGTGAAGCCTGTGGTCCTTTTGAATGATAAAAACGTTGTTTTGCCTTTCACTCCCCACCCCATTCTGAATTTAGTGCTGTTCCATATACTTGCCAAACTGAAGTTTAGATCCTTCAGACAATGCTTGTTCTGCCCTGCCACCCCTTTTAAAAGGGCTCTGTTAAATTGTAACCTGTTTTATTTGGAATACTAATTAAAGGCTTTACCCTACCTATATACTTTCAGCTGTCTTTGTAGCTTTCCAGCTTCTTTCTTGCCCTTCTTGAATGTAGGAGTGATGCTTTTTTCCAGTCCTTGGGAACCTCCCCTGATTACCATGACTTTTTAAAGACCTGGCAATAATGTTAGGTAGTTTCTTCAGCACTTGTGGGTGCACATCTGACTTGTTTAAAAGCTCCCTAATTTCACCCTTGTTCACCTGCTATTGATCAAGTTTTATATATCAAAGATTAAACTGGATTTATGTTATTATGAAGCTAAATCACCTGGAGCATGGAAATGGTGAGTTTTGGTGCAACCAGCAGGTGAACAATAGTATCCTAAAATGACAAAGGTGTATTGGGATTGCTGGAATGTTGACCACGGCAGTGGCCAGTGGATTGATCCTTGAAGACATGACAACAATGGGGAATTAATTTCATCTGAATGTGTGCTTCTGAACAGGCTGTGCAACCAAACCACCCTAGGAATTTTATGCTAAGTAGCGTTAGGGATCTACAGTTTAAGCACTGTTGGAAACTCTTGGGATTTTGGTGGAATGGACCCCACTGTTAAATTGTATTTGTGTATAATTTTCCTGGTACCAAACAGAAAAACATAAAACTACCAACACAAAAATTGTGTGTGATCATCTGTCTGTAGAACTTGTTGCTTAATGCAGTGCAGGAAGACTTCTCATCCATACCCTAGCACATTTCTGGCTTCTCTGTGCATATTGAATGCTTGTTATCCTCTTGATCTTTGCCAAACATATTCACATCTTTAGTAGTTCACACGTTTCCAAAATGTAATATTGGTTGTTTTATGAAGTTGAGTGGGTTTTCAGAACTTTGGGTTGTGTGGTGATTTTTTTGAATCTCGCTCATTAGTGATAACTGCTGTGATATTGGGAGCAGATTGGATAGCAGTAGACCTGGAAATTTGTACTTGCTATAAAGATAGGTTTTTATATACTACATTTGTCCTTGAGATGCTGCTGTTAAGTGAAAAAACCCCCACCAAACCACAAAGTTCCCACAAAGTAGTTAACAAAAATAAGCAATAGAGAATTTATGTGCCAGCCCTGATGGAAAGGACATGAATTTCAGGGGAAGTTGGATCAGAAATACTGATGTTTTCATAGTATTTTGATAATAAAATAATTTCTAATCTGTTTAGATTACAGGGAATGCTCTGATCTGAAATGTGTGATTTGGACTCCTGACATGCAGTAAAAAACCTGATGCAAGTTCTGCGTCTACATTTCCTCTACTTTTTTCTTTTTCCTCTCATTTTTGGCATGAAACATATTAAACAGCTAAACCATTGGAAGAATCAGCTGAATTCAGTAGCAAAAATCTATGTTAGCTTGCACTGCCAGCAGTTGGTACTTCAGACTTTTCCAGAGAGGTACCAAAACGAATACTGTACCAAATCAAATTCTCTTGATACTTCCAGCTATCTGTGGAAAAGAAGCCACTTGTACATGGTGTGCCATAGCTACAACTGAAAGATTTAAATGCAAGGAGATTTCTTTCTTTTACAAATCACCTGCAAGAATAACCTCTCCTTATTATGACATAATGGAGATGAGCTTACAGTTTGCTACATCTTCTCTGAATAATTCCAAATGCAATATGACAATTCTGAAGTGCACTTTAATACCATGGATGTAAACAGTCACATTTCTATTTCTTGTTTGAATTCATTATTTCAATCCCTGTCAGATTCATATTTGTGGTAGTAATGTATCCTATGTGGCGAGTGCTGAGAAAACATTTATAAAAACCTTTGCCAAAGAAATCTGCCTATATAGACTACAGTGACTTTACTGTTGAGAATCTTCATGTGTTTATGGAAAAAAAACCCACACTAGTTGAGCAAGTCTGATTTGTAGATTTTGTTGCTCAAATAACCAAGTTACTTAATAACTCTAATACAAGAGATAGAGTAGTACAGCAGTTCTATTGATATGTTGGCAAAGAAGCAAACATGACCGGTCTTTACCATCTGTTTATAATGCTATATAAAGAAGACCTTACTGGTTGCCATGGAAACCAGCATTTCCAAAACCACAAGTGTTTGCTTAAAATCTCAGGCCTTCTAAAGTCTTGTATTTTCTGAGGAAAAAAGAATTGAAAATACCTAAAGTTTTCCAGGGATTTTTTTTTTCTTAACAGTTGTTTTGCTGTAAAATACTTTCAGTATTTTTACACTGTATCTTCTTTCAAGACTTGAGAAATTTGAAGCATGCTCCTGGTAACTTAATGAGCTTATTTGACGCTTAGCAATGATCCACAAAAAGGTGACAGATACTTGTTGGTTTTTAGGTTGATCTTTGTAAAAGGAGGGGTTTTAGTTCGGATTGATGCCTTAGGTTCTAACTCTTAGATTTTTCAAATTCTGTGTTGCCTAATGTGTAGCTCTGAAGTTTCTTGTAGCCTGCTAACTTCAGTTCTCTAGCCATAACAAAGCCTCTCTGGGCCTGTTCTCCAAGGACACCCAGGTGGTCCTGGGCCTGAAAATGTGTAAACCAACATTTGGAAGGGGGGCAAGCTGAGGGGAAATTACATCATTAGATAAAGTTTTAATTGGCTAGTTTATGCTGATATGCAAATGGACCAAATCTATAAAGGTGTGGGGAATTCATGACTTGGGGTCCAGCTTGGGTCCAGCTTGGAGCCTTTGGCTCCCAGGGTGCACCTTTGAAGGCCTTTCAAATAAGTACCTACCTTTATTCCCTTATTCCTGTCTAGTCTCTCTTTCTTGGTAGCCACTCAAGGCATCAGGATGAACAAGCCCAGTTGGGATATTGACACAGTGGAGTGAGAAATACAGAATTTGAGTGGAGGTCACATTGAAAATACTCCCTAACCTGAGTAAAAACCCAGGTTCATCTCAATTATCAGAGGTGGTCACTTGGGTCTCACTGAAAAAAAAAAGCTCTCTACAGCCTCAGAAATTTAGTGAAAAACAGCAAACGAAGATAATACTGTTAGGAGTTACGGTCGAGGCGTGTCTGTGGTCTCCACTCTTGACTTGAAATTGTTTTTTAAAAAAGTTTTCTTTGATTACTTTCGAAAAACTTTCGAAAAACCCTCAAAATGTAGTATTTAGAAGTATATACATTGGTCATAAAATCTGGGAAATTTTTTTCTCATTTGAGACTGTTTGTATTGCTACCTTGCACTTTGTACTACTCACCAGCTATGTTTTAAGGTGTTTTTCCCCCCACTAGCTTACAAAAGGCTTCTGCTGTATATAACCACTTAACTCTAGTAGGTAGTGACACTGTAGAGGTGCTACATTTGGAGTAATGATGTTGGTTCGTTTTCAACCACCTAATTTCTACTTCTATCTAGAAGAAAGCTTTTTGTTTATGGCACTCTCGGCATGTATTTGGCTTGAGCTACTTGAAGGGAGAACAATCTATTGAAGCACAAAACTTGGAACCTCTTTCTCACTACTAGTAAAGAGCCTTCAGTGTTTTCAGGGAAGAAATACTTGTAATTAATTCATCTGAATAATGCTGAAAATCGGTGAAGTTGTTATCTGGAAATCTTATTCAGTATGGAAGGTTAAAAGAACTTCTTATATCATTCTGTCGTGGCAATACATAGCCTAACATTTTTGCCATTTTATGTTGCATCCATTTGTAAAACATGCTGTGAGCATTTTCACTCTGAGATGATGGCCAGGAGTTTACCTATTTCATTGTTACATTTTCCTAGAAAAGTTTATTTAATGCAAAATACATTTTTATGACAGGCTCTACAATTACAATATTGCTGAAGTGACACTGGACCTCCAGAGGTGTCCAAATTCATTAGCCTTCTGAAGGCTAATCATCTTTCTGTCATTCACTGAACTCTTCCAAAATATTTGTATTCCTTACACTTAGCAGATTATTCCTGCATTTGAGAGAGCCTGTTCCCAGAAAGGTAGTCTTGTGCTTGACCCCACCTGTTTATACTGGTTAGTGGTGGGGTGTTAGACCTCCCACAAAGTTTAAATAAAGCAAATATTGATGGAGGAATCAGACACACAAAATTAGGCTTCTGTCTAAATATTTGTGGTTAGAAAAACAAGGGTGCCAGACCTGCAAGCTACTCCTGGTCAAAGTAATTGCACTCAGATACTAACTGCATTTTTTGATGTTAGCTTGCCTGCTATCCACATCACATTCCAAACCAAGTAGCGGACCAGGAAAAATAGCGGAGAGTGGCAGTTGGTGTAAAAATACATTTTGGTGGTTTGTTTCCTGTGTGGTGCCTTTATTGTCATCCTTAAGGTGGTCCTTTTTGCCCTGCCTCTACCACTCATGAGATCTGATGGGTGGAGAGTAGAATGACCTAAAATAATAATACCAGTAAATAATCTTTTTTACTGAATAATCAATGTCTTTGAGACAAATATCTGATTATAGCTGCCCTTTATTTTTACAGTGCGTTTTTTTCAGTGTCCATAGTAGGTATTTTTCAGATCTTAGATGACTGTGCAACCTCAAAACAGTCTTTTTCACATTTAAATTTCAAACTGTTCCTATGCATTTGCATCTTCATTGAAATTAAAAAGATTATGATTTTCTTCTTCTCACCAAGCAAATATTTTTCCTGTTTGTCTTCATCTGGTCATAAGTTTTGCAGAAAAATGGGACTTGATAATGTGTGGGCTTTTTTGTTGTTGTTGGGGCTGATTGTTGGGGTTTTGGGCTTTTTTTTTGTTTGTTTGTTTGTTTGGGTTTTTTTGGTGGGGCTTTCTTTTTTTGTTGATTGTTTCTGTTTTTATAAGTAACTCCTCCCATTGATCCGACGGAATATCCTACCCTGAAGGAAATAAGTGCATCAAAACCCCTGAAAATAATATGTAACTATGTGGCTGATCTTCATGGGAATGATTCAAATAATCTCTGCCTTTCTGGGAAATCAAATAAACCTAGTAGGACTGAATGGTAGACTGATACAAGTGTCTAAATAGGGTTCTACAGTCTCCAGGGGAAACTTTGTGGTTTTTTATTGCAAGGATTCGAAGGCTGTATTGATTTGTAGGAGCTGCAAATGCTCAGTTACAATTAACTCCAAGTTACCAAGGCCAAGTATCTGTATTTTTTTTTGGTGCCTGATCAAAAACCTGTAGCTTCTTAAACTTTTATCTGTTGAATAAGATTTGGGTTTTGTGGGATCTTGCCCATTTGAATCGCCACAATTTCATTTAACCTTCTGACTTTTATAGTTTCCTGGAAGGCTCCATCTTTTGTGATCATTGTTGTGTTTTAGAAGTTGTTGTAATTTTCACCTTGAAAGTAGTGCAATATTTGGGATAGTTACTAAAGCCTGAAGAAATGAGTGCGTCTAGCAGTTCTGGAAAGAGTCTCTCTTCAGATCTTGGGTGCTGTGGCTTTTCCTTGAGATTCTTGAAAAAATTATGTGCAGGACTTTATCTTGTCATAAATTACTTCTGGGAATGACTCCAAATTCTGTGCACCTTCTGCCTCCTACCTGGGACTGTAGTTTTCCACACTGTTGGTCCCTGTGAAGATCACATTTAATAAGCAATAGACTGATGAAACTCTGGATGGAATTTTTCACCCTTATTTAAGAAATATTTCTCCTTGTAGGCAATATGCCATGAAAATTGAGCAGTTGGAGTCACTTTGGTTGGGAAGGGCCCTAGGAGTTCTCCTCCAGGAGCTTTCTGTTCTAGAAGGTATGCTTTTGCAACCTTCTTCCAAGATAAAGCAACAAAGATCATCTTTGTTATGTTTCTATTCAGTTTGTGAAGAATATATTTAATATTTTAGAGACACACTTTATGTGGATTTCTGGGACTCTTGAATACCTGAATTTTATACAAGCTGTATTTTAAATGATCTTTAGTCACTCTCTCCAGCCGAGTAGGTGTCTGAAACTTCATAAATGGCAGAAAAGGTACCCAAATTTGTACAGTTCTTTGCATCCCAAAAAATACTGCAGCTTTTGTGGAACTGAGCATTTTGAGGCCTGTTTTTTACTGAAGACCTTGGTTGCAATTCATTCCCAAGTACTCCTAAGTCTGAGGTAGCCAAGTAAAAGCACAGATACAACATTTTCTGTGTTAGTTTTTCAGTGACTCTGCCTGTAGATGTGTAGCTATGAATCCATAAATTTCAGGCAAGTACTTCCTCCCTGGACCATAACCATTCTTTTTTTGCACATGACTGAGTTACTGTTTTGGCTTACTTTTAGCTTGCCAAGCATCACACCACATAACAGTTGAAGTTATTCAAGTTTCTTTGTCATAAGTGAAGGCGACACTTCTGAATTGCATTTTTAATTTTTTTGCCTTTGGATGAAAATCTACTGCAGAGACAGGACCCTGTCATCTTCGGACCAGAGTTGTGTTTGGTTTTTTGTCTGTGAAATCTTGTGTTTCTTTGTGATTGGCTTCACAAAGCTAATGGGCTGAGACCCCTTGTTTCTCAGAGGCAGGTGGAGCAGGGGGGCTGTTAAAGACTCCCTTGTAACCTGCTCTAAGAGCATCTTCCTGCAAAGTGGGACGGCAGCATCAATTCCTCCAAGCCTGGTGTGACGCATTACACAAGTCTGCCCTTACTGGATAAACCCTTTAATTACTAGGCAGCTACCTAATGGTAATGAGCCCCATCCCATTTTTCACAAGCCTGTTTTTCAGGTAAGGAAATTCCCCAAACCTCAGTACTACTTTTCCATATGCAAAGAGATGTTTAGTTGTCCAAGTCCAAGAATAAGTTTCTAAAACAAACATTGTCATCTGCAGCCTCCAGTGGGCTTTTAAGTTGAGATGGCATGTGGGTTGCAGAGCATCCCTCCTCCTGTCATTTCCTGTCAGCTGTGTATTTAATTTGAATCCCATTTTTAAATTCTATTCTCTCCATATGAAGCAAGTTTTTCTCCTCTCCCCTTCTGAATCATGCTCAAAGCACATGTCATGACAAGGCTGATTCTCCTCTACAGAAGTGGCTGTGGATGTTGGAATAGGCTGGAGTTTTTAATGTGTTCTGGAGAGATGTACATAAGAATATTTAGTAAATACTTGAACCTTGAGTAGCAGGTAAAAATAAGTTGCTATAGATTGCTGTTAGCATATACTAAACGTATGAAATTGAATGCTCTCAGTATTTAAGTATGTGCTTGTCTGAGTGTGATCATACGGTCAGATGGTGAATCCTATGATTCAGGTATGCACATCAATAATATAGTGGTTTAACATCCATTAAAAAAATGAGTATGTCAGAGAGTTTTCTCTTATTTACTTCTGACAAGTCATTAATAAAGCAAATTGGATAAAAGCCCCGAGGCTGGTATTTCTGCATTTCTAATAAGGAAGCCAAGAATCTTGCCAAGTAGCTCCATGCCTTACCTCTAGCGCTAGATATAGAATTGTCAGTTATAATTAATTTCGAAAAAGTGGGTTGTGTTATTTTTTTAAATGTACCTGCATCTGTAACCATGAGTGCATCCTGATAACCCTTCTGTATTGAGCAAAATGGAAGGTACTTCCCTGAGATGTTACAGGCTGAAAAAACTATTTGTATTGTCACATCTGGGACTGTCAGTTTGAATAGTGGGGTTTCTTTTTCAGAATATTTTGTAATTCAGCCTAAAACTAGCCTGGGCTTTCAATGACACTATCTTAGGCTTATAAATCTTCTTCATCAGTGTAAGTGATTTTGGTTGTGTTATAGACTTTCCCAGCTGCTTTTTATTAGAGCTGTGTGAACAGACCATTTTTTTCCCCCTTCTTTTGTTTGACAGCTGAACAGCAAAGGTAGAGGAATGGAATTCCTCTCTGTTTTCCTTCCCCTTGCAACTACACGGGGCTTGTGTATGGCCTGAAACAAAACGATTGATCTTGTCAGTGGGGCACCTTCAATAGAATGCCTGGAAAGGAAGGGCAAAACTCAGCAGAGGAGGTGAGGAGGACAGCGATCTGTCCACGTCAGCCCCTGCCAGCAGTCCTGCGGCCGCCAAACACGCCTGGTGGGGCTGGAGGGGCTCCTGTGGGGTAACTGATGAAAGGGCTGCGAGCCCCACAGCTCCTGCTTGCTTCGGTCACTTGGGAAGTACTAACAACGTTTATCTAAACATTTAACGACCCCTTTTTGTCCCTTCAAAAATACGCACCAGTTTTGTTGGGAAGTTTGTTCTGCATTCTTCATAATTAATTACGTTTGAATTAGCGCTAGTACCCATGAGTATGATCTCTTCTGCTACACCCACTTGCAGAGTCAGTTGATTTCGCAGTTGCCTGTGCGGGTTTTTTTTCCTGCCTTTTGATACCATGAAATTACCCCCATGTCCAGCTCTTACAGTAACTGTTACAGTTGCCATATTTCCTCTCTATTGTTTAAATTTACAGTTTAATATAATGAAAAAAGTGCTAGGAATGTGGTTTTGTCTTATGCAAATAATTTAAAAATCTTTGTGGTATTTAAATATTTAAATACAAGTGCTACTTGCAATGAATAGCAGGTTTTTATTTTAATAAAAGTGTAAATTACCGATGGCGTTAAACCTGACAGTTATTGGAGGTTAAAATTCTACTGAAATAGCTGCACGTGTGGAGCAATACACAAAGCACTAAGCGGAATGTTTGCTTGATTTATTCTGTGCAGCAGACGGACTCTGGTAGTAGGAGGTGTAATTTGCAGCACATTAGCTATTAGCCAGTGTCACTGCCTGAGTGGGTGGTGTGAGTCTTGTGCGTGTGCAGTGTCACACCGCGCATGTGTCGGAGCCAGGCGCTTCTCCCCTGCGCTCAGAGGGATTTTTTTGTCAACACTGTGCTGTATTTAAAACCGTGAATCTGCCAGTTTTCAATTGGGTTACTCTGTCACACGGATAATATGTAGAGTAAATGCTTTTCCCTCCCCTCCCCCAAATCCTGAATTGCAAAACGAAATTTGTAGGGGTGTTTGACTTTCCTACCTTTTTCTGGTATGCAGTCCCCCGAGGATGAAGTATGTCATTTGCAGATAACCAGCCTGTAAACTTAAGAGGAAGCAAAATTGTGCTAATGATTTAGGGGTTTTTTTGGGTACCCTATGCATGCACTTGTGTTGTTCAGCAGAGGTTTTCCAAAAGAGTGTCAGCTTGATGTATCTTTTTTTGTGTGCGCAATTTCACTTGGGTTGCTTTTAGTTCACTTTTTTCCCTGGAGGCACCTGTCTCCTGCCACATACCCATCAAGACTAATTGCACCATCTGGAAGACTTTTGTGTTGCTATTACTTGTGCAGGGTGTCTCTGGGGAGCTTAATTCAGAATGTGAATGTGACCCCTGAAGCCATGTCAAGTAGCTGCAGAAGTTTCTAGTGTCTAAAGGATGATCACCGGAGGCTTTATTTGTTTCAAGTCTAATGCGGTTTGCTTTAGTGTGGATATGTTACACGTCAGTAATACAACATGTTTTGAAAATGGAGGTAAACTTTGACTACTGGTTTGGTAATTCATAGAAAATCCTGTCTAAAATTACATCCAAACCATATGTAACATAGAGGCTGTATGATTAGGTGTAGAAACGACAGACATGTTGCTCCTTATTACTTGATTTTTATGTTCTATTCTTCCCCTCACCCACAGCTACACTTTCCATTAACAGTTTTCTGCTAAGAATGTAAGGTATTCATTGCTAGTTGTGTTGCAAACACCCTGAACAGCCCTGAACTCTTGTTTTTTCTATTGCTACAGACTGAGTATTTTTAACACAGGTAATTTTCTTCTTCTCTTCCTTACCTAGTCTGAATCAGGTAAAAGTACTGCACCTCTACTGTCTGTCTAGGCAGTGGTTTATTTAAAGGCCAGTGCTCCATGTTCCTGCGATGAACACTTTTTATCTCTGCTTTTGTAACATCCTGTCACTTGACAAGCTGTAGAGCACTGGGCATGAAAAACCAAAGTGTTCTGATTGTTCAAAGTATCACTGTAATTTGCTATTTTTTTAAAGCATTATTCATTTCTCATGATATCTCTGCCTTTAGTAAGACACTCTGATTTTACCACATACATATGCGGAAAAAAGCAATTTTTTTCCTAAAACCACTTTTCTTTAAAAATGATGGAGTTTTAAATAGTGTTGAGGAAATATATTTGAATTCAGTTGCATCATCTGTATAACTTCTGTGGTTGTGAGTAATGTGGTCAACTGAAGTTCAAGCCAGAGAAGTACTTATACCACCACAAACAATTACGAATTCTGTATACAGATACATATACGCTATGTATTATTCATTATATGTATTTTCTGTTTTTTTTCCTGGGTAGTTAAATGTACATTGTGGCTCTGACTTTGGAAATCTATAGAGTTTTAAGTGTGTAACTGTCTCTGCTGCATTCTGTTAACTGTATATTGGAGCATGGTAAGAAACAAATTATATTTTTGTGTGTTTGGTGAGAACAGAGATATGCTGGTTACAAATTCACAGAATGCTGAAGGCAAGCAGCTGTCCCCCTCCTTCTTAAAATCCCTCACTACATGTACCCAGTAAACAAAATAAAGGTGCATGTCACAAGACCACAGTGTGTGTGCCCTTGAGCAGATATGTGAGCATGGCAAGCTTTCATGGGTTTGAGTGGCTGGGAAGTACTGGGGGACTGAACTAAAATAAGAGAATTTCTGCTTTGGAAAGTTATATAGAATCTCCCTTCCACTGCTTTTTAGGTTGTTCTAGTCAGGGTTGCTGTGAGCGTGCGGTATCCTGAGCTGCCAGGCTCGCTGGGCACACCTGGCTTGTGCAGGGTGGGCCAGCCTGTCGCTCTGCAGGTGAGGCAAATAGGATGTGGGCAGATTATAAAGGCACAGAAGTCACGGCCTCATTTGGCTGGTTAGATCTCACCGGAGCTAAAAGTGTTGTGGGTTGTGGTAAAAAGCCGTACTGGCCTCCTCTTATCTTAATTGATCGTGGCATTTGTAGGGTGTGGCTGCACTGGGTGGGAGCTTGGGCATCTCTGGAGGGAGAAGTATTAGCGTGGAATTGGGTGTGTTAGTGTGGGTGTGAAGATCAATCCCAGAAGCTGTCTAGCACCAGCTGCCTGGGTGGTCCCGCTCATTCTCCTCTGAACGTTTCCTCATCACTGTAAAACAGGATGTAAAGACTCAAGCAGTCCAGGTTTTATTTGCAGTAGCACAGGAACTTTCACACAGAAAGGTGCTATTTAAATTATTCTTCTTCATGGTTATTTGTCTGTGTCAATGAAGTAGTGTACGGAAGATACTCTGGCGCTGCGAAGTGTAAACATAATGACAAAAGTCTGATTGAAACTTTAGATTGCAGCCACTGTTTTCTTTATTCAAACGTACTTGCAAGATCAACATCCTAGGTTTTTTCTTTCAGCTGATTTAAAGACAGTTCTGTTTCGATTTCCTTCAGTTATTAGGGCTAAAATTACACTCTGGGGTAAAATGAGTTAAAGTGCATAGTAGTATGTGATGTAGTTCTTCATACGATTTCTTTAATAAATATTTAGATTATATCAGAGATATAGGCCCTTATTTATTGGAAATTAGTTTACAAATTTAATAGCCTCTGGAATGTATTATCCTTTTGTCTAGCTGTATTGATTAGTGTAGGAAGTAGAAGGCAAGTTTGACAAGGACAGGAAGAATACAATTGGAGACATTGCAGTCAAAAAGAAAAGCTAAGCTCACTTTAAAACAAGTTAACTTCTGAGTTGGTATATCTAAATGGTCATTTGGAATTGCTCTCAACAAATATGATTTTGGGGGCAGTTTCCTTCTGACCTCAAATTTAAAGTTGTAGCATTTGAAACAGGTTTTTTGTTTAAACCAGCTCATCTCTACTTCATTTATCTCTAACTTTTATTGTACATATTTTATCAGTTTCTGCATTTTCATTATTTTCCTACAATAGTTAGGCCTAATTTATGTACTTTTCCCTCTGTTCACAACCACTAGTTTTCTTTCAGTATTTTGTAGACTTTGGTTGCACCTTTCCTCCTTTGCCTTTCTTCTCATGAAGTAGGAGGCTTGTTTTGGCATTTTTTTTTTGCACTTCAGACAAGAAATTGAAAGCTCTTATGTTCCTGTAACAGTAGATTACATTGAATTATTCTGAAATACTCCTGTCATGACATGACATGAAATGCAAGAGACATGGTGCTCCTTGAAAATAATCAAGATTTAATTCAATCCTGAATACTTGTTTTTCTCTGCAGTAGTAGGATTTCATTGTAAGTGTCAGGTAAAGGAGGACAAAAGATCATGATTCATAATTGCAACTTATTTCCCTGCAAACATGAATATTAAAGACTTGATGAATGGACGGCAGCCTGAGGTCTACGTCTTTTTCTTCCACTTTGGTACAACCAGTGAACATGGATTGTGAAAATATGCTTTTTTTTCTTCTTCTTCCTTTTTTAGGGGTTTTGTGTACGATAGCCGAAACAATTTACAGATGCGAGGTTTGGTCGTACTGCTTATTTCCAAAGCTGCTGGACCCAGCACAGCAGAACTCTCTTTCCAGCACGACATGGTCAGTGGAATTTACTCCAGGTATGTAGTATGATATGCTAAGGTATATTTGATGGGCAATTTCTTGGTGGTATCAAAGCATCCTAAGTGGCCTATTCACCTGTTAAGGGAGGTCAGTACTTACCTAATAACAAAGCTTGGTTCCTCAGGTTTGTTACAAGCTTTCCACAGTGAAAAGCATTTCCTACTCTTTGTGTAACTGTTATTATATCTTAATTGTGGTTGTTGGGCACAACCAAAATTGAAAACATTTGGGACAAGATAGTTGAAAGTTTACATTAAGAGATACTCAGAATAAAAAAACCCCAATGCTAGAAAATATTTTTAAATAAAGTATTTTCATTTTGATTTGCTCCAATGTTACTTGGGTACACCTGTTTACTAGAAACTTCAGAGTGAGATCCCAGCCCTGTGGGACACCAGTTGATCTCACTGAGCACGTAAGTTTTGGTATAGCCCATTTGAAGGGTATTTTCCCATGCAGCCAAGCGTAGAATAAAGTTTTTACCTCCCACATGTCACAGCAGATTTACTGAGCCCACCATTATGGTTCCTTAGGCTCTCACTGAGATATTTCAGCTGTACTGAGTTCCTGACTATCTCTGAAGCTTTTAAGAAAAATTTCTTAATACTAGTAACAACAGTGAACAAAATCGGTGGTTGCTCGCCTTTGTATATCTGACAGTGAACTATTCAATTGAAGTAAATAATGAGATCTGGTTGAAAAATTGTAAAACTTGAAATCCTTTTGAAAAATTGTGTGTTGCTTGGTTGAGGAAACTAGCCTTGTATTTTTTATTAATTATGTTTCTGACCTCTAATATATTAAATGAAGATGCTTAGTGACATGTTTGCATCCTGATTTGTTTCAATATGCAGAGGTAGTATCATAGAATTGAAGAGACCAAACAAATAAAAATTTTAAAATATATGTAGTATCTTAAAATAGCAGAGAAGGAAAATATATATGAATTGGTACTGGCAGGAATAACAATTAGTAAGCAAAAGGACAAGGCTGTAAAGCAGGCTTGTTATGGAGGGCTGTGTTGTCCTTTTAGCTGTTTATTTCCATTCTTATTTTGTTTCATATGTAATGTCCCCTTAGGGTTGTAAAATTTTTATATTTATATGCAAATGATGTGGTATGAAAGCATAATTCCAGTTAGTTAATTATGGCACAGGGGGTATTTTAGTTTGTTTTGTAAATGATTTTAAAAGTTTACTTTTAAATATGCCTCATAAAAGGAGAGAAAAAGCATAATTTTTTTGATAACTAAGTTCTTGAGTATGATGATTCTGACCATGGAGGTAAAGTTTGAGCATTTAAGGCTGCCGTTGGGAAGGTGACTAGTGGAAGTATTCATTAAGGAGCAAATAAGACCTTGAATTAATAATGAGCCATTTGGTGTAAATGGACATCATTGGAGCGATGCCAGTTCAACCAGCTGAAAATCTAGCCTAATAATCTAAGTTTGAGCGAGTCAATAACCATTATAATATCTAGTTCGGAGTTACAAAGGTACTCCAAAAACGAAGCAGTTTTGAATACACCCACACAGGTTCACTTAAGGTTCATTACTGTCTGAAAAAGTGATGACTGTGGAGTTGTTAATGTAAATGGATTTTCAATGACACTTTAAGTCCTGCAGCATGGTGTAAATACAAGCAAACATGCCACTGCGTTGTTTCATTTTGTGTCATAATGGTCCTTCTTGCCCTCTACTGAAGTTGCTGTGGGCTTTGGCTTTGGACTTCTTCTTTATTTAAGGTACTTTTAAATGTGAGTCTTATTTCTGATTTCCGTTTCTCCATTGTATATAGAGAATAGGCAGCTTGTAAAGTTGTGATCTTAAAAGGTTTTTGTGAAATTTTTAACATGTATTGCAAATAGTGTTTTACAAACTGCCTTCTGAAAAAAAACCAAAAGGATGTTGTTTTCCATTAGTCCATTTTTGTCTGCTGTCTTGGTTGCAAGATAATTATATATGGTTTGTGTATATTGGACATATATATCAAAGGGAAAGTATATCCCCTCAGTGATATGAAGTTAAGAAATATGCTTAGTCCTTTATTGCTTATATGTCTCCAACTTTGGAAAGTATTTTTTGGAAATAGATTCTTACAGATTTTCAGCTCAGCTGTAATCTACACAGCTCTTTTTGTTGCCATGACATATAATTACTTAATCTTTATATATAATATTTTACTGGAAATATTATTTCTGGCACTGTAATGAGCATCTTCACTGCCTCATACTTATGTGCTGTGAACATTATATTGTGGACTATTAGCTGGGATATGGCTCACTTGATTTTAGGATACTTAGTAGTGATTAATTAATTGCATTTCTGAAATCTGAGCATGAGCTAAGTTGTTCCAGTACTTGTCAGCGATTGCACCAGCCCAGTCTTTCTTTTCCCAGTGTTTGTGTTGGAACCAGTTCTTGTGCTGTATTTAAATATTCAGTCCTGCTGTAGATAGCCAGGTTACATCAGTCTGCTGTAACTGGTACTACACTAAATGTACAGTCTGTGACCAGGAAGATGTAACAGTGTGATAACCATTTAACTTAAAAAAACACCAAAAAAAAGGTAGACTCTTTCATCCTGGAATTTGATACGTTCTGTGTAATCTCTTCTCACTATTTCATATTCTTAAATCACAATAAAGCAATACAAAAGTTAAAATTAAACCAGAAGGATACTGAGAGCTGAATTTGGAATAGGAAAAAAAATTATCCTATTCTCTTGTTCTCTAGAAGGGGCAATTGGCCTAAATGTATAAAAATAGATTGTCTAGCTTCCTAGCTGGCATCTGTTTTTCACTGCTACACAATGGAACAAAACCAATGCCTGCTATCAGAGAGCAATCTTTTCCAGAATAATGAGGATTACAATTTAGGTAGTTACAGGAGCAGGGCTAGTGTAGTTAAATGGTGCTGCCTCTGGCCAGCATTGCCTTCAGCTTTAACACTTCATAATTTGCCAGAGTCGTGATCTGCCTGCATTAATCTGGGGCCATGGGGGTCATTGTATGCAAGGGTATCATAGTAACTGCTGGTTGCCTTATGAGCCATGCTGAAGATAAGGGAGGAAGTGTTATAAAAGCCTGCCTGGCATGCTTTACTCTGTACAGCCACCTCCCTATCGTGTTGGCAGCAACATGACTTTATTCCTATTGGCGGGGAAAAGAACCTGGCTTTACTTCCAGCTCAGCACCAGTGATCCCAAAAGAGGACGAAGAGAAGTAGCAGCGTGATAAACAGCTCTATTTCAGCTGCTGGACAGATTTCCTAAAGTTGAAACTTTCTGCTCGTCTCTTAGAATTAAAGAGGATATTTCCTTGGCCACAGAAGCATTGCAAATATAAGGATCAATTGTAGTGCTCACTACAGAGTATGCAGACAGTATCATGTAAGAGTTGGTGTCATTGCCTGTACTCAAGCAAAGCATGCATCCCATATTCCCTTGAAACTCCTTACTCCAGTGCTGAAGAGAAAGCAGAACTCACGTTTGGGTTTAGGCAGAATCGAATTAACGATAATTTATCATGCTAATAGTATCTGAGAGTACCTTAGATGTAACACAGGAGGCTAGAGCTTCATAAGGGCTTTGGGATCCATTTCCTAACTGGTGATTTTACTAGAGTCTGACACTGCATTGCCTTCTCTCAAAGCAAAACTCACTTGGATAGTGAAGTATGTAGCTTGCTGTTATTTTACTTTGCTGCTGGAAGTGAGGTTTGTAATGGAAACTCCAGGATGATGTGGTTTCTAAACACTGACAGCTTTATGCTTCATAGTGGAGCTACATTCTCACAGTTAAAGATACCAAGACTGGCTTGGGTCCTCTCAAAATACCCAAAGGGGTGTCTTTTTCTGTTCACATCTGGCACTGCCAGACACTACTGCCTGGGGACTGAGGAATCTCCTCAGCTTTATATTGAGTAACAAATGCCTGACACAGCCTCTGTACTGCAGCTTAAAATGCAGGTGACACCAAAGAACAAACTTGGGCCATCTCTTCAGCCCTCAGTATCCTTGGCTCTAATACAGCAGGTTATTTTCTTCTCTCTGTTTTCCTTTTTTTCTTTTTTTTTTTCCCCCATTAGTGCCAATTTAAAAAAGACCCTCTAGTATTGACATCCATTGAGTCAGCTCTGCAGATTTCCTGCAAGGATGCTTGTCAGAGGTTTAAAACAATCCTTTTTTTTGTCAAATCTGCCAGTGCATTCACACTGGTGGATCCTATGGTCATTGACAAGCAAAGACCTTTTTAATCAATATGTAGGTTGGAATATAGAAAGTACTATTTCAGTTCTGTACTAAAACCTGGTAAATCCAGCAAATTGCTGGATTTAGACTATCGATACTGGACTCAGTCCTTGCACCTTCTTCCTCAGGATGATGCAGCTGACCTTTGCAGCTCCAGGAATTCATCACTTTCCAAGATGAACGTGCTTTACTACAAGAAGGTACTCACTGGATAAACTTGTCTCTGAATCAGAATCCTGCCTGCTGCTTGGGAGAGTGGTGGCAATACTGTAGTGACAGACTCCTTGTCCTTACTGTTTCAATAATGATTTTGGAACCAGCATTGATGCTGCTTCCAATAAAAGCCCAGTTTAAGAGTAAGTTGGCAGCAGATGCCAGCTCCTTGTTATGGTGACGGGTCTTTTGCTTTTCATGTTCCAATAGTAAGTTGTCCTGAGTACTGTTTTATGGAGGCGCACACACACAAACGGGTCACAGAGTCTGATTTCACATGCTCCTTGTCATTGTGGCTATACCAAAGTCACCTTGTTCTAACCTACTCTAAGGAACACTTAAAACTTAAATTCAGATCTTAACCAGAGGATTTGTTAACCCTTAGATTGCTTTTTCTCTAAATGCTTCTTTGGTTGCAAAGAAGTCAGAGGGGATGGGTATCTTTCTAAGGACTGTAAGGACAGAGGACATACTGCTCTGTCCCTTTGCTGTTCTATCTAGCTTTCTCCCAGCTTCTTGCTAGATAGGAAAATGAAGCTTTGCCTTAATTTAATTTCCCTGTAGTCCAAAGAGCTTTTTGCCATCTTCAGAGAAAGTTTGACCTTCCATTAACCTCCTTTAGGGTTAACCAGATGCTTCTGATAGTACATCTAGCTTCACAGGGTAATTCAAGTTGGAAGGGATATCAGGAGGTCTGTAGACCCACCTCCTTCTGAAGCAGAGTCAGCAGTGAGGTTAGACTCATCTAGCTTTCTTCATGAATGTCAGGTCTTTCAAGATCAGAGTCTTCTTCACAAGGTGATAATCAAGATGTGTTTTAAACAGATGAGTGAGCATTCTATCTCCGGCCTGTAGCCTCATGCTCTGTGTCTAATGCTGTCATTGGTGTGCATTCATGAGGATGGAGCTCACAAGAGGCCATGCTGATGTTGGCATAATTTAGCCTGTTAGGTGTCTTTATGGTCTTTGAAAACTGAAATATCCGAAGAACTTTCTGCCGCGGCACTGGCTCTCCAGCTAGCTGTTGCCAGTGCCTGGCACCTGCCCGGACGGGAGAGGATGGCGGAGGCTGCTCGCGGGCACGGGAGGGTCGGTGAAGTCCCAGTTCGGGTTCACCAGACCCACCGGTGGTACGGGCGCGCAGGAGAGAAGGAGGAAGGTGGAGGGGCTTCTCGGGGTAGAAGGTTTATTCGGACACCAGGGTCGCGCAGAGAAGCCCCGAAGGGCTGTTACGCAGGTGTTTTATCTTTTACAGAGTGGGAGGGGAGAATACAGAACATCCAATGGTGCAGGCATGCGGGGTTTGAATTCTCACGGGCAAGAGTACAGACCAATGGGAAGCATTGTGGGAGGGGAGGAATACCGTGGGAGGAAAGAAATCTCTCTTGAGGGAGGGGCCAAACACAGGGAAACAGGGGTGAGATGGCAGTGGCTACTTGTGGGGATATGCTGGCCGTGGAAGTGGCCATAACGCACCGCAACAATTTTCCATCCCAAGATTTTCAGAATTAGAAATGGTGACTGTGTCAAGGCCTACTTTAAGAGCACAAGCGTAAAGGTCTTGTCTGTCTTAGGGATATGCCACTGTGTATTAGGGAAAAATGGCTGTGTATTATTGGGGACACTAGGAATCTCTTCTATTTCTCACAGGTGACAGCTCACCATCTGCAGCTCTATCTGTTCTTCTCCAAAACCCATGCCATGGCAGCCGTAACAGAGGTGATGCTGTGCTTGTTAGAGCAGTCTTTAATCGCTGTATGCACGAGGATCACTCAGGCTGCCTCCAGGGAGTTGAAGTTTATGTGAATGATGATCCTTGGACAACTTCAGTCTGCAAAGATAAATATGGACTAATGTAGTCAAAAGCTTAGAGGTAATATACTGATTATAGTATGCTTTTGAGACTTGCAGTCTGCAAAAATATGTACAAATGAACATTGGTTGGTTGACTTTACTTACACATGTGGCCTGGACTGCTGTTGGACTGGGATTTTATGGGTGAGAAGGATCTGAAATGGCAATACTCTGCTTTATGTATTTAGCATAACAGCATATGAGGTATGAGCGCACCTTCTCTGGAAATTGAGAAAATGTAAAATGTGTTCTACTCTGAGCGAAAAACAGGAAAAATACTGCACAAGGATATGCACCTTTGGCTCCCTGAGAGCTCCAGTTATTGGCAGGTAGCTTCTGTCCTGTTCTTGTGAATACAGCCAAACAGCTGAGAGATGCTAATGCTCAGATGATTGTCGCATCTCCAGTTGTAGTAGATGGCTACAATAGCAAAGGGCTGCCTTCTGCTTTAGGAACAGGTCAATGCTCTCTGGCAAAACAGGTCTTTTACTGTGTAAGCTGGATCTTCACTTGCTCAGCTCACCAATGAACTTTTGCCAGCAGATTCTTTCTACTGTAGACAAGTTTAAAGATGTTTGTAATTTTAAATAGTTGTTTAAATGCTTTCCAACTGGAATATGTCTCCACATTAATCTATATTTGATTTAAGAAATCAGATAGTCCCTCTTTAAGAGAAAGAAAGGAAAAAACAAATCCATTACAAAGTCTCTTGGCTAATTAGCCATGGCAAACATAAGTAAATTTTGGTGAAGGTGGTGACGTTTATTGTATTGCTAGAATGTAAATGACAGTTAGCAGTTGCTTTGACATGTTTGCTATTATATTTTACAAAAGCCTTCTTTTTACCTTGCATGGTGTAGGTATATCCATGGACAAATTCTCTTTGAGAGTTATTGTAAAAGGCAAAACACAAATGAAATAAAACCAAAGATAGACCATACAAATTATGATTCTGGTACTTACAAAAATACAAAGAGCACAAGTGTGTGACTCTTCACCTCATTTCAGATCTTGCCCTTCTTTCAGTTTGTGTACTCTGAGTTGCATAGTGTGTTAACTTCAGAGATTGGATTTGACCATTTCTTACCTTCATATTTTCAAGTAAAAAAAAGATTCCTAACTCTACAACGGACTTCTATCATGTGAAGAGTACTTTCATATTTGTAAGAAGTTGGAGTTTTTTTCCATTACTACTTTTCTGAGTTTACTAGTAACGGAAACTGAATTAAATTTACCTTGACCTGGTGCAATGCAG
Organism: Daphoenositta chrysoptera; assembly: GCA_013397915.1. Classification (NCBI taxonomy): domain Eukaryota; kingdom Metazoa; phylum Chordata; class Aves; order Passeriformes; genus Daphoenositta; species Daphoenositta chrysoptera. The sequence continues at coordinate 103,419 of VZRO01005541.1, read as the reverse complement.
AGGGAGTGGCTGTGAACCAAAGTTTGGGAGACCTCATGCTCCATTGCACCTATCCCCATCAATGACTGCTAAATCATGGTATAACATGTTTAAACAAAATAAAAAGCAATAAATGAGAAAAATTTAGTAAGACCAATAGTGTATGTAGGAACTCAAACCATGAAGAAGGCAGAGCAGTTATCTTTTGTGTGCTGTAAGTGTTCAGCCTGAGAGTTTTAGTGCAGAATAGCTGTTGCACTTTAAATTCACACTGGCTTACTGTACACAAGCCCAGGGTCTCAGCTGCAGATATTGCAGTGATTAATCTTATTAATGGAACTGCTAATTGGTGTTTGACTTCTAATTATAGTAACAATAGGCCATAACAATCAATCCTCACCTTTACTGGGGCACATTAGGACTCTTTATCATAAAAATTATTTCCTTTGGGACTTACTGTTCATATTCCCATCTTCTGGAAGGCTGGCTTTCAGCAAAGATACAGCATCCCATCTAGCAAGTACTTTGGAAGCTTAGCTAATTAACTGGTAGAGAAAATGCATGGTCCTAAAATATTCAACATCTGAGTACATTAAGAAGTGCAATGCTCTTGACAAAATTGTTTGAAAGATAATGGGGAAAGTGTGTCAAAATATGAGCAGTGATGTAATCTTTAAGAAATATATAATTTTGTCTCCCAGTCCTTGGTAGCTTTCCCATAGCTTTTAGTGAGAGGAAATCCTAGCAGTTATTCTAAATTATTCTATTTAGTTTTTTCTCTCCAGGATAAATCCTGTGAGATTCATCATCTCATTTACAAGATGAGTCTCAGGAGATGAAAAGCACATACAACTTGATTACATTTTCCTATTGATCATCTTCCATCCACAACAATAAGAATCATCTCCAAATACAAATCTAACAATATTACTAATTCATTACAACCACTACTTTTCTTCATTAACTTTTATTGTTTTCAGCATACTTAGCATGTGCAAATACAGCAATTATATGTTGGATAAGAAAAGGTCTTCTCCTTACGTTGTAGAATAAATAAAAAGGCACTGCATTAGAGCTGATCAAAGACTGTTCAGAGATAAGAGCTCAAATCTTCTTCAAAATAAATCTGTATAGCACTAGACAGCTGAGGAAGGTAAACTCAGCATGTGCATCACAAAGTGTATTTGGTTTCCATTCTAAAAAGGAAGTAATTTTCAGTGTCAGAGAAAGCATGGTAGGGGTGGCTTACCTTTGAGAAACTGTAATGTTGCCTCTGTCTGTCTGTCCAGCCTTGCCTTTTCTTGGAGCTTCTTCCTCCCATTGCTTGTGAAATGAGAACTGGACTGCCACGATGTGCAGCATAGCATACGGAACCAGAGCAGCACTGGTGGAATCCTGCAGTGGGTCAGGAGCAGCTGTGGGAACAGCAAAGCCCTGCTTTCACCCCAGTGGGAGCTTTTCAGAGGAAGGCCAGGTGACCTGTTGGTAACAAGAGCTGGCACAGCCTTCCTGGGGCATGGCATCGCCACACACCAGAGCACTTCACCAGAGCCTTGTTTGCTGTAAAATCTTTCCCTTGCAACAATTTTCTACTTGAGGACTTTCACACATCCTTTACAAAAAATATAATAGTATTTGTGAAGAGAAGTTGCCAGCCATCACCTAAGTACAATCCGGTGCTGTGATGAAAGCACACAACAGCTTTGGGGACTGCTTGTCCATCAGAACTATGACATCAGTGTGACCAGTTGCTTCACTCCCAAGTTCTTAAATAACTGTATCGATATAATTTATTTGTCCTTCAGTCCCAAAATACTTCCCTTGCTTTTCTACCTGCTGCAGTACCACCTATCCTCTTTCTGTCCTATTAATGTCTCCCTTAACAAATTTTACAATGTAGTTATGCAGTTTCAATACAAATTTCTGCAATTCTTGGAAAATTGTAGCATTATGAAGTTAAGTATTACAAGGCATACTGCACCAATTAATTAATTTTCTTAGTATGATTCAGTCAGTACTCTGATATAATGTACCTGAAGATATTACAACATTTTTCATCTGCTGTGGTGGAGTTGAGAAGGTCTTCATTTACTCCACAAGTAAAAATGTACATGTACATGAAGATACGAGACTGTATAAAGATTATGCAATGTTCTTTCTCTTCCACTTGAAATAATGGCACATTCTGGACCCTAATCACATTAAGTGAATGAATATTTCTTGTGGCTTCATTGGTATCTGGCCTTTAACCTTCAGTAGATTTTCATGTGGAATTTGACAGCCGTGAGATGCTTCTAGGGCAAACAATAATAAAAAAGAAAGGCAGCAATAATATGGTGGTGATGTAGACAGGGCATTGTGTTCCTGGACAGCGAAACTTGGTTATTTGTAATGTATTCCAGTATAACGGTGGGTGTGTGAGTACATAGATGAGAGTGATTGATGATTTGAGAAGAGGAATAAGGAGTTGGAGAACTAGGGATAAAGATTTCAAGAATACAAATGCAATATGGTATTCTCGCTGTGTTGTATTTGAGAAGGTGCTGATGCAGTCAAAAGAGAGCTCAGAAAGGTGGTGGGCTTTTTATATGGTTGCAGCAATTGAAGACTTCTGATCAGCAGTGCCAACATAATTATGGAGCATGTTTGTTGCATGTGAGATTTCATGAGCTTGATTGCCCAGTTCTTGAAGTCCATTTAATTATTTGGAGTTGTAGTTTTTAATTTTTCCAAAGACTTGGCCAAATTTCTGTATGTTCTTGTGGAAGGAGAAGATGCAGCCAAATAAGTTATGCATCTATTATTGCCAGAAAGGCAATAAACATACACAAGTTTTATTTTATACTGTATAGTATTTCTGATTTCTTTCTCATCATTGTTACATTTCACCTAGACACTGTTGTGTGGAAAGCTTTCTTCAGTCTCTTATAGCTGAAATTTCATTCTGGCTTTTGATATCCATGCAATAAAACCAGTAAAAAAAGTTCAGCTATGTTCATATGCTGTTCCAGCAGGCAAATTAAATTTCGGGAAAGCTCCAGTACTAGTTGCAGACAGGAAAGGATCCTATTTTGTAGACTCTGATAGGAATTCTGCAGAAATAAAGTTTGCTCTTGAAGGTAGCTTATTAGCATGTAGCTGTCTCTCCATCATCACTTGCTTGGGGTTAATGTTGCTTGAATTGGTTGATATCATTTTATCCCTTATTAAAGCGTGTAGATTGAATCATTCTGGGATGAAAGAATCAAAAAATGAAAGCATGAAATTTTCAGATACCTTATAGAACTGCTTTAAGTAAGGTAAAAATAGATGGAAATTGTTCCAATGGTATAATAGTAAGTCATTTTTTTAATCAAAGGACACATTTTTCTCAATATCACACCGTACCCCATTTGCATAAAGTATATACGAATAATAATGACAAAACTTTGCAGACCTCAACAGCACCAAATGCTTGTTACAATGCTGATATGGTCCCAGAAGCAGCAGTCGCTGCCTTGCTCCAAAAGGTTTATTATCCTTTCCCTGCTGGCAATTCTGTCAACACACCTGGTGTAAGGGGCAAGGTCTCTGAGAAGTCTGCTGTCTCCCTTTAGCTATTAGTCTCTTTCCTTGTACATGGCAGGCAATACCCATCTGCTGCATACTTCTGCTTTGTGAAAAGCAAAAGTATTCCTATCAAAACCATTTTAATATGTGGTATTAATGTCCCTATCTAATTCTGAACATTGAAAGTTCAGGAGGGGAGAGGAGAGCACCTCTGGTAACCATACTTTTAATTACTGACTAACAGAAATATAGTTACAGCTGTTCAGAATATGACAGGTTTGCTTCATAGTATGAGCTATCTGTGGCTGTGCAAGCAATATATGTTTGGATTTTTTTATCCCCTCTGTGTCTTGGATATTTATGGGTATTTCAAAATACACAGTAATTCTTACATAAGCATGATAAAAAATATATATAGTTATAAAATAAACCCCAACCCTATCTGGTACACTGTATTCTGGTGATTCACGTTTTATTTTTTAATGCCTTTTTCCTGTGCAGTTAGGCATATGAACAATCTATTCTCTTAAAAGGACTGCTCATTTATCAAGTGTTCATTCTTCACGGCATAAAAAAGGTTACCTTCTTTGCTCTCACATAAAAAGGTTCCGTGTATTTCAGGTGTCATTAGTACTAGAGATTTAATGTCAAGGTTAGTGCACCTTATCTTTCAGCTACATTGAATACAATTACAGACAAACTCTTCAGAGAGATTTCAGAGAAAAACTGGAAGTGATAAGTCAAGCTGGCGGTCTCAGAATAGCTGACACTGCACAGGAATGGGAATTTCTGTTAATAGTGGTTCAAACTGTCTCCCACAGTCATTGCAAATAAAATTATAACCATGCTTCAGTCTTGCGGGGCTGAGAAACAACTAATAAAAAAGGTAAAATTTGTAAAATTAATTGCTGGTAACCTGTTTTTTGCATTTACCTGCAAGTGAGACCTTTTATTTCTTTTCATGTCTTTGTAGCTGGTTTTAGTGCAAGTATTTAAATATTTTGGTTAAATAAACCACAGAATTGTCAAAATGATTTTTAAACCATGATGTGAAGTTTCTTATAGAGTAGATGCATGAGATGTAATTGAAAGATACATGTTGGTGAGGGGCTGTAGAGAAAACAGGGTAATCCTGGATGGATGAGCATGCTGGATGGTGCCCACAAGCAGTCTGGCTGGCACATGCTGCCATCATATGGGAAGGAATGTTGGTCATTTTCATAACAAAATTTGTGATTTTCTCCATCATCATGTTCCTTTTGATTTCTGCTGTGGTGATAGCAAGGTCATCCAGTCTACAAATGAATCCTTTGGTTCATACCTTTTTTTTTGAGGGTTTTGGCCGACATACCTTATTCAGTTCTGAATATTACTGTCTATCCGTGCATCGTGCATCCTACCATCACATTTTCCCAAAGCCATGATACAGCAGCTGTTGCCAAAGCTTTTGATCACCTCCCATCTTGCCATTTTTTGACTCTTGTTTACAATACCTAAAACTTGCTCACTTCAGTAAGCCAAAAGAAAGGCCTTCATGCTTACTCCATTGTAAACTCTTCTTTTGGCTTGCTCTTCTTTCACCTCATCAGTTTAAAATGGCTTATTTTTACCTTGGACTATTTGAAATAGAATCCATTTGTTTTAAGGAAACAGAGGTTGTTTTGTTGTTTCTAAACCAGTTGCAGTTGTGCAGAGATGGACTGTCTTGTGAACAGTTTTTTTTTGAGTTGGCTACTGGTGTTCGTTTTTGAATTAACATTACAGAATTTAAACTTAGTCTGAATTGCCTGGAAACTTAGCATGGAAATAACTATAAAACTTCTGTATGATGTTTGCTATGTTCTGTTTAGACCTTTAAATTAGCTTGATGCCCTTTGGATTGTATAATGAATAAGGGCTTGCATTTGTTTCACATTGCACAAGTTTCATATTTGCTGGTGTCTGCCTGCAGAAGTGCCGCCTTGTTAGGGTAAGTGGTTTTGTTAGTAATAAAATGAATTGTACAAAGGGCAGGTAGTAGGATGACCTTTTTGCAAAATATTGTTGTTAATAAACACAGTATAGTGTTGTTACTAAATACAGTAAACAGATTTTTTTACCAGAGTACGTGTTCAGTTGTCATTAGACTGTCATTACCTGGAATTAATGGAATTCTTTTTAATTCTGTAAGCATTTTTTCTAAGACCCTGTTAAATAAAACTTGCTTTTTGTCTTTCAAACAATTTCAAAACACAGATAAAATTTGTTGGTCAGATTAACTAGGAAATTTTGTGAGTGGGTTGTAAAACTGGAGATGTGTTGTTAACATTGGTCCGTATTCTGTAGCCACTGACTAAGCATTCACTGAAGATGCAAGAAGTCCAGGTTTGGCTTTCTCAAGAATTTGAAAGGATGCAAAAGTACTCCTCTGTCTGAATTTTCAGCAAATTTCTCTGAATACAGGGATATAGGACATCTAGGTCAGGAATGCCTGAGTTTGTAGTGTTGTTTCCCTCCTAGTAACTTAGCAGAGCAGGATCTGGAGTCCAGGTGTCCCACCTTTCTCTCCTGGATACTGACTTTTTTCACTCTTTTGCCATCTGGCTGAATGAATAATTCAAGGTTTTGTGTAATGGCAGAGTAACTCGGCAGGAGTGGCCGAGGAAGGAGGTGTGAGGATGCCCTGGCAATGAGAGCTGGGTGGCTGCCTGACAGGAGACCCAGATTTCCGAGTGATGCACCTCATGCTTCAAAAGAGGAGCTTGGACCAAAAAGACAATTCTCTGCAGTCATGTTGTCAGGTGGCACGTCCAGTACTTAACTTCTTCCTCTCTTTCTCAGTTTTATGACTTCCAAATGCTGGCTGTCACTTGGAGTTTGGGGGACATTATCATGTTTTTCAGCAATAAACATATCTTTGCTTGTGCTGACAAATTTTCACTTTTGCCTCGTTACATCTTTTCACCCCCATACCATCTATAAACACAAATAGGCAGGAAAATAAATGTCTCCAACAGCAGTTTTCTAACTGGAAGTCAACATATGCAGCTGAGTAGAAAGGTACTTTAAATCATCTTATAGGTGTTTTCTCAGAGATGACACTCTAGTTATTTGAGACAACTGTTTTTTCCACCTGCTGTGAAGGATGAGTTGCCTTTTGGACACTTAAATATTTCTGTGCTGTTAAAGCAGCAGATTGAAAAGCAGATGAGAAAGTTCAAAGCCAAGGCTGAAAGTTCAGTTTCAACTTTTAGTTTTCTGACTTTTGTCACTTTGTGTCACAACCTAACTGTTGTTTTCACTTAGAGATATTAATTAAGTAGTACCAAGTTTACCCATTTAAAATAGGTTATCTTTCTTCACGGCAAATGACAGTGAATTTCATTCCTTTTAGTATCCTGTGTTAAATAATAGTTGAGAGAATAATAGATTCCAGGGACCTTTGATATACCGTTACTGTAAAATAAAAATAAAACTTTATTTTTTTTTTTTACCACTGACCGTAATGATTTTAACCTTGTGTACTAATTTGAATGGGCTTGTGGGGGCAGAGTCTTAAATGAGACACAAATGAAGGAAAAATTGCTAATGCTGCCACTGTATTTCTAATGAGCACTGTGTAATAAACCATAACCTCTTCAACATTTCTGTGGAAAATGGTGTGATTATTTTGGATGGCTGGCCCTCTGTGTACGGCTCATTACCATCTGGCATAATGTGTATTGATATAGCCTGTAATTGTCAACTCTTATTTGACATGCTGCCTTTAATAAATGTGACTTGCATGGCTAGAACCTCCTAATGGTTATATGAAAAACTGTAATTAAATAAAATATGTATACTTACATAAAATACACACCCTTATATCCATAAAATAATTTTGTAGAAGTTCTCTATTTTTCTTTATCTCCTGTTCTTTCTGGGAATACTTGTATGTATTCCCAGGTTAGTACTGCGTTACCGGTGTGGATACCTAAATATGTGAAGACAGGCATGAACCTTGAATGTAGCTTGTTTCCTCTTGCAGAACTTGCTTCAAATACATTTTGAAATATTTATTTTCTATGCACTGTAGGACAGAATTAATACACCTGCTTTAATAGAATGGGTTCCCTGCCTGTGTCTGCTCCTGTGCTGGGAATGGGAGGTAACTAATGGACCAAATAGCTCTGGTTTTGATGTTTCTTATGATGAAGGTGGCTGAAGTAAATGCATTTGTAAATCTCAATGCTGAAAATATTTATACCTCCTTAAAAGTAAATGGGCTTCTGGCCAATGGTATGTTTTCAGATACGAGGACCAACATATGCTGCCAAATCTAGTCATCTTTTGTTTATTATCGGAAAAGTCCTTTCCTTGCCTTTATTGTTCATTAATACATGATTAACTAAGAGATATCATTCTGGTAGTCAGATAGAATTTCCCCAACTTTAATAAATTTTAGTATTTGTGCAATGGGTGTTCGTCAGGTGTTACCTTCAATTGCACTGTAGATGGAAAGTCCATTGTTGCTCTTTCAACAATGCTCAAAGAGATTTTGGAAAGTGCTTTCCCTTTATTCTTTTTGGATTTCCTTAGGTTCAGGCTACTGGATCTTATTTTACGTTTGCTTGATAATCAGCATATTCTCTTGAATTTTTTTTCTGTAGTATACATACTTAACCTTTTTTTAAATGTCTGTGATGAAATCCAATGTCTTGTGATCCAGTATCAGCCTTCTCCATGCATAAAATAGCTTTTGTTCCTCACTTCCTCTGTTTTCTTGGCTTTGATTATTAGTATGACTCTTTTCAACATTTTTGTCCTTTCTCAAATTCTTCTTGACTGAAGCTTTCAAGTAATAATTTTTACTGGTATCAGAAACTCAGGGTTGACAGAAATACTACTTTTGCTAATATTCTTCCCTTAAATCATCTGTGGATCCTACTGGTCTATTTGAGCACAGTCGCATTCTGTATCTTTGCTGAGAATCTTGGATGGCCTGTTCTTTCTACCCTCCTTCCACCCTTTTCCAAACTTTGGCTGCTTGTTTCTTGAAAGAGTCTCTAGTCCTGTATGTATATGGTGTGCATTGAGATCTTTTGATTGATCTTTTTTTTCATTGCATATTTTAACTTGAATAAGGCATATTGAACCTGTTCAGTTGACTCTGTATTGAGGATGATCCACGCTCTTTGCTGTTTATTAGCTGTGTTATTCCTTTTCTGTTGCCTTCTCTCCTGAGTGTAAGTTCTCTGGACCTGCTAACTGTAAAATCTTACCACTGCTACTGTTCATGAGCATTATTCACTTCTGGACTAGGAAATATAAACACCTGCTTGTGTAAATGCATTGCTTAAAATATAACAGGCTTTCTAAAGTGCCCTGCCTTTATGTGTTTTTTTTTCTGCCCAACTTTATGTAATTGACCAAAGCAGGTCTTAAAGTTGTTCTTAGGTTTGAGGTTTTTTAGCATATCCTTTTTAAATTGCCTTTGCTCAGCCCTGTCCATCTCTGTATTTTCTCACCCAGTCCTTTATCTATTTTCTTCGTTGCCCAGTTTCTCTGGTTTGTATTTGTTCCTATCAGTTTTTCAGTTTGTCTAAGCTAGATCGGGAAGGACTTACAGCTGATTCGGCTTTGTCGAAATCACTTTTTTTTTGCTTTTTGTTTTGTTTTTAATCAGCTTAGTCTTTTTAATTGGGGATTTGTGGCTTTTTGGTCATATAGCGAAATATTCATAGGGAGTTTCCAGAAAGTATTCATGTTTTTCCTTTTAATTTATCTAACTGATTGAGCTTGTTTTATCATTGAAAATATTGCTCATGTATAATATATGCCTGTGAATATTATCTGTCATATTTATAAAGAATGTTTGTATACTGGTTTGGAGTATATTGTTTTCATATAACAAATGTATTGAACTCACGTTCACTTGTACCTAAATTTTTCTGATACGAGGTCTTTGTAGCAAATTGAATCTTTAATATACAGAATTCAAGTTAAATGCAACATTTCTTGAGCTAGCAAAATTCCTTTTAGAAATTCAACCTAGTGTCAATACATTGCCAATATACCTACATATTGCCAATATACATTATTGCATGAGCATACTGAACACTGAATATCTGCATCATTATTTACAAAGTGAGAGAAGTAGATCTTTGAAGAAGTAAACATCTTAGCTTGTGCTATTACTTGATGAAGTACTTAATATGGTCTACATAGCTGTTAATATAGTCTATAGCAGATACCAAATGGAATTTCAACTTCCCTTTTGTTAGAAGTTTAAATCTTGATAATTGCTTTATAAAAACATAATATTACATTTGACAGCTTTACTTCGTTTTGGAAATGTGAATCTTCCCATAGGGATAACCAGGGATTTTAAAATGTGAATATGATATGTGATTTTATAAATTTGACAATATGCTTATAAATTAGTAGCTCTAAATTTTATTCTTGATTTTTGGCATCAATGTTCAAGTAATCCAAGAAATCTTTTTACAGATAACTTATTGAGTTTTTCTTTCCATCTTCAGGTGAATGCTCATGTTTTTCCCTTCAGTTTGATCAGTTAGGTTAAGGTAGCCATCCTTCCTTTAAAAATAAAAAAGCCATAAAACCCAAGCTGTAAAGCTTTTTTTTTTTTTTAACAATGCTTACGTAAGTACTGGCTTATGTCTCAAGTCTGTTTATTCTCTAGCAGTGTAGGAAGAATCTCTGAGAACAGGAAAAGTAATTGATGTCTCCCTTTTTAACAGTTTCTAATGCTCGTGAAATCTGTAATAACTGAAATAAAATACAAAGCTATTTAAGTTTCTCCTATCCTGGTTTGTGGGGATTAAAAAACATACCTAGGCCTGCCACCACTTCTCACTGTTCTTTTAATACCTATCCCTTGCAGAATGGCCTTTGTATTCTTCTTGCTAATAAAGTCCCAACATGCCAAGATTTGCTTTTACAGCGAGTGTATCTGGATTCTTACCATGTCAGCCCAGCCTGCCAGCTCCTCATTGTTCACACAGCTGCATTGTCACTGGTTTCTGGATCTTACAGTAGCTAGGTACCTCTTACTGAGTAGGTTTCCTCTTGATATTCCCTTCTTTATTGGTCCCAGCCTGGGTGCCTGCCTCTGGGAACTGGAAAACATCGTTTTTACTTAGTGATTCTCATAGTATTTTCCTTCTGGCTTGTCAGATTAGCAATTTTTCCTTTTGAACTGAGCTTGAGGTAGTGATCCTTACCAGGTCTTTGTCTAGATTTTCTCACCTGTTTTCCATAACTGATGCTTTTGTTTCCAGGCTGGGATTATTCTTCTTTAAGGCTGTCTGACTTGAAAGGGGAATTGCCCTGTTGAGGCCATCCAACCCAAGGAAAATGTGACAGAGGTTGTGATCACTGTTCTTTGGCCACTGATGCTGATTCTAGGAGTAAGCCAGGCACAAGTTCACCACTTAGGGCTTCGTTTTGCTGGGGGTGATGGTGCAAATGTGGATTCTTGCAATCTGGTACAGGTAACTGGCTCCTGTCTGCACTGTGGTGGCCATGTTGGCACATCAGTCGCACTAGCTGGAAACTGATACAAGTTGGTTCACTTGCATGTTGTATCTGCAGTACAAAGTGGGAATTGATAGTTCTGTGGTAGACCTAACAATGAAGCGAAGACCTGCGAAACCCTTTTTTATAATTCCTGCACTAAGGAAGGGAACAGGACCTTGACTTCAAGTCAGGCTTCTCTCTCTCCACTGCCAACCACCTACAGTGCTTAGGGAAACTGGCTTGCCAAGTTCAAGTGAATGTCTGGCCACTAAAAATCAGAAAGCATTTTCCTTTCCTATAATGGGCTGAGGGAAGATCTTACTAAGACAAATGACAGAAAAGAACCTAAGCAATAATCAGTGGTGGGGGTGACAGACAGTGAAAATATAAGGTCTTTAAAAAAGTAAATTAAGAAAAATACATGAAGGGGTATTGGTAGAAATTTTACTTCAAGAACTTTGTGATACTAGGAAGGGAAGGAGATGAAAAAGGATATGTGGCCAGTTTAAAAATAAACTGGTTGTTAGGAATGCAATTAAACAGCACATACTCAACAAACTTCATAGAAATTATGTCTTTCAGCTTGATTTATCTCTCAGGTGGAAGACACTCCTACAGTAGTTTAGTGACGAAGGTAGAAGGAACCACAGAAGTGTTGGTCTCTAACCTTGTTGAAGGATAGGAGTGGGTAGATGTTTTCTGCTGGATAACATATATGAGCCATGAATATTTGGTGCTCTGCTCAAATCTGCTGCTTTACCCTGAAGATTTTTCCTGTTAGTGAAATCATAGCATCTGCCATAAATGTTGACTGGCTTAAACACCTGCCCCCCTGCCATTTAATTTCTTATAAAAGAGACTATCCTCCAGAAGATGGGAATGAGACTTTCCATCACTATAATGCTATTTGTTACTCACTATGCTTTGTTCCTCTAATCATGGTTTATTAACCATGGCATTGACTTTGACAGGTGAATGGAAAAAAGAACTGTAAAAATCACTGCCCTTCCTTGCTGTGTAACTAAGTGGGCTATCTTGGAGCAGCACCAGCTAGTACCCAGAGCATACAAGATCAACTTGAATGTAGTTTAAGCACCTTCTTGTCTTCACAGAATTTTTCTTTCTGTTCACTGTTCACAAAAAAGTAAAATCAAATACCAAGTGCTGCCCAAATACATTGTCAGTACCTGAGATAATTACTTTAATTCTTTGGTTAATTTTTTCCATTATTGTTAATGTAATTTTCCATTAGAGAACTATTTCTTTTTATTTCCGATTCATAGGTGTATATATATAGATTATTATAATTGTCACTGAAATGGAATTGATGCTGGTATTTTTAATTTTTCTTAAAATGCTGAATGTAAGGCTTTTCATCCAAATTAATCCTTTTTGTATTGAAGACAAACTATTGAATTGACAATCACAAAGAAAATGTTCAAATCTTGGGTGTGTACTGTTAGTCACTTTAATTCAAAGCTTCAATGATAAGAGTTCTTAAACAATTTTTGATCTATCACTTTCATTATCTTTGTTTATAGTAGTTGCTTCAAAAATTTTCAAATACGGTTTTTAGTGGCTAATTTAAGTCTTCTGGCTCATTTCTGTGAAATATCATGCCTAAGAATGACATTTTTAATTATTAAATGTTTCGTTGCATAACCTGTCATCCCTTGAGAAGCCCAGTGTAGTTCTGATGGTTAGCTGATAATGAAAGGTAAACTAACTCAAGTTCTCTTGCTGTTACTGAGATCTTTAATTTCCATCACAAATATTGCAGAGGAGTATTTAAGCTGAAGTACTCTTGTTCACAGCAGTACAACTGCACTATTCAATATGTCTCTTCTATCATATGTTTTACAGAATCCTATTATTTCTTTTTAGAGTAGGACTTGAAATTAGGAATTGAAGTCACTTATAAGAACTCTTGAAGCAACTGTACTGGCTTCTTGAAGGCTGCTCAGAAGTTTATCAAAGTTCACCAAAACATACTTAAATGTTAGTGATCTGTGTGCTTTCGTTGCAGGATGGGAGCAAAGAGAAGGAATAGAAATTGCACTTGTTTTACTTGTTGCATGATCTAATTGTCCATATAACTTAATTTTTGTTTTCCTAGTATTTTTATGCAAGCTGGTGTTTCACAGTCCTAGTGTCAGCATAGCTCCATTGGACACTGCTGAAGAGTTTTTTAATTACTCGTGGAGTTAGTTTTTCCTTTCCTCCTTTTCCAGGATGACATTTACAGTCTGAGGAGCTCATAATCTAAGGGATACTTTATAGCAAGCGTTTAACAGAGGTTTAGGTTAGGAGCACTGGTACTGAAAGTGCAGGAACAAGGAGTCAGAAGCAAGTGTTAAACCACAGCAGCTAGTTAGATTGTGACCCAAAACTTCTTAGTAAGGTGCCCCGGGTATTGTTCAAGCCTCTGTACCATTGTCTTTGGAACAACCATTTCGTCATGTATTTCTGCATGCGCATGTGGGTTGATTTTTGTAAAGGGAGAAAGAAAAGCTGGTTACGGCATGTGTGGAGATCAAAACAGTATCATTTCTTGAAATGTGATGCCTATAAGTGGAGTCTCTGGGGCATTTGGTGGTGTTTTGCAGGGAGTTCTTGTATCAGAGGTGAAAGGCATGGAAGTGTGTTAGCATTTGGTGAAAAAGCTTTCCTGATACTTAGCCCACTTCATTTAGGAACTTTGTGTGTTAAGAAATGTTGACTGTTTTCTCAGTACTACCTTGTGCTGAGGTAAGTACAGGTAATTCTTGTGGCAACCACTTCTCTGTTTTGTGACTGTGGGCTCTGGAGTGAAAACAGGATAGAAGCAGTCAGTTTGTCATCCCATTGCCCCGTTTCTAAGTCCAGTATTGCTTAAACATTATTTTTTTGTATGTTGGGATTGGCTGCTTTCAAATACGAAATTACGTAATCACCAAATTGTACTCCAGGTGGAGAAAGCTGTGAATAGTGTTTCTTCAGCCATGTACCAGCAACTTCATAACAGCAGTGTTTATTTGTTTGGTACTGGTATTTACAAAGTCATGTCAAGGATCCTCCTGTATCTGCGGCACTGTGGACTTGTTATTGTGCCTGGGTATTATAGAGATCATTACAAAAAGCATTAAAAAGTGCATTGCCTGGGATTTCTGCAATAGCATTGATTCTCGTAATTTTAGTCTGCCGGGGAGAGAGAATGGAAGAGCAGTATGTATGATCAGAATTAGACATAGATTATCTGCCTAATATGGCTCTAGTTAGCACAAATAATATGAATACCATTTGAAGAACAAACGGATTATAGAAAAAGAAATGAAAACATCCAGATCCTGAGCGTTTGGAAAGCATGACACTGATGTATTTGTGTAACCTTTTCATGAAGAGCGATGCTGAAGTCAAAGAGGGGATTTTGATTTCCTTCATTAAAAGCTTATTAAATGAAGAAATAGGACAGTCGTTGTTTTGCTTCAATAGTTGGGGGTCACAGAGGCGGGCCTGGTCTCCTCAGGATATTAATGCCTGCTTTCAGCTGGGGGAAATGAGCCGTCGCCTGAGTTAGCTGCAGCTTTATGTGCTCGTCACTAGGGATCCCCATATGTCCTGGGATCTGCGGCAGTCGGAAATGGCAGAGCTCGGCAGCGGGGAGCAGAGGGCTCTCATTGCTATTCATAACAGGTAGCTCGGCTCAATCTGCCCAGAGCAAGTCTGTTTAATGTTGATCAGCTGTCCATCTGATAAACCGAATTGATATGGACATTTCCTCCAAGGGCTGCCCTGACAATGACAGCAGGAGCATCGGGATGTCTTGTTAGTCTTTTTCTCTGAGCTTGAAAATTTATTAACCCTTTGTTAGAGCCAAGCCAAACATGATTACAATACTGCGACTGGGTTGTGTGAGTTTCTCCCTCACATCTTTGAAAAGCAGCCTCAACCTTCAGACTTATGGCCTACATGGAGAATGACTGTTTGGTTTTTGAATTGTTTTTCTCTGCATGGAACCAACAATTTGTGAATTATAAAGCAGCTTTTAAAACAGCTTAGTTTTTTTGTGCATGGCAAAATACATCAGGAACCTCTATTTATCCCCTCCCTCCAGCTCATCAGCCTTTTGTGTGCCCTCCCAGACTGTGACTATTCCAGCTCTTCTCTCTTGCTGATTGGCAGTGACCACTGCCCTGAAACAGTTGCTGCTGGGGCTCTTTGCAGGTCACATATATTTGGGGCAGAAGGTTACCTTAGATTAATGTGGTTTGGGGCGGTTGGAACACATGTGCACTGTCCAGAGGAAACAGAATTAATTTGCTCAGCACTATGTTAGTACTGAGGCAGAATCTAACCCAAGCATGTACCAGCAGGTGCATTTCTATGTGAAGGTATGGAGCAGTTTGGTTACTCAATGAATCAGTGCTTGGCCACTTGTGAATAAGCATATAGAACATAACGTGCCTTTGTACTATGTTGTAATTAATTAGAACTTTAAGGCCCTAAGTCATCTGTTTAGTTGAGGGCATGGATTGCATCTTTGTTTCTATGTGAAGTCTGCATGGCATAAAGGAAACTACTTGAGTCAGAAAAGATGAGAATGTCCTGAAGATTTTGTAAGAATGAGTCCTGTGTGTATCTAGCATTAAAAGGATGCTCCAGTGCATTGTTCTGTTTCCCCCTCCCCTTATCCCTGCTCAGTTATTTGTATGTTCAACACCCCATTGTCGTTCTGAGGTAAGGTGACATCTCTGGGCTCCTTGGAGTGACAGTCACTGTCGAGGGCTTCAGGGTTGAATTGTGGGAGGAGGCGAGGAGAGGGCTGTGCTGATGACTCTTTTCATGCCTTTTCCAAAAAGTTAAAATAGACAGCAAGCCTCGATGGAATAACCTCTAAGGCAAGCCTCGCATAGGGATTTGTAACCCTGAAACCCAGAAGGTAGCGCACTATGTGTTGGAATAAGAAGTGATTTGTAAACCTATCCAATAAAATTGGCCCCTTAGCTAGGCAGTCACCTTTGCTGCTTCTGACTAAAACAACCAGTGAAATACCATTAGTACACAGTTCTAAAATGTTCAGCTGTTTTTTCTCTCCTGCCTGAACCCTTCCCCTTTGGTAGTATTGAACTGCAAAGTATCCTGTTATTAATTTAACTCTAATTTGAGCAGTCATTGACTGCAGCATTCTTCTGGTGTTTGGATTGGCTTGCTCGGGACTCCCCTGCTGATATGTCCTTTGTTTCTTTCCATCGTTACTTTCTGCTTGGCATTTTCTTCATGTCAGTGTCCCTCAATCTTCTAGTAGACAAAAACAAAAAAAGAAAGCACTATGAGGACTGTATTGATTATTTAGCTTGATTTCGTGAAAGAATTCAAACAAAGGGCAGCATTCCCCCAAGTGGAACCTGTGGTACCTGCGGCTTGCGTGGAAATACTTGGTGACAATTCTCTGTGTTTAACACCTCCTGGCTTCAATGATAAGAGTTCTTAAACAATTTTTGATCTATCACTTTCATTATCTTTGTTTATAGTAGTTGCTTCAAAAATTTTCAAATACGGTTTTTAGTGGCTAATTTAAGTCTTCTGGCTCATTTCTGTGAAATATCATGCCTAAGAATGACATTTTTAATTATTAAATGTTTCGTTTTTGATCTATCACTTCTAAAAGTGCATAGAAGAGCTACAGGATAATTAATAAAATACCTGTTTAGCACATGTGGTTGTGTATTTTCACTAAGAATCTCTTTTCTTTTCATAGCATCAAACATAATTGTGCTTTTTCTTTCAGTCAAAGAAGTCTGGCTGAGATTACAGAGCTGATCCATACTGCCTTCCTGGTGCATCGTGGCATAGTAAACATTGGTGAGCTCAAGTCCTGTGATGGCCCACTGAAGGATATGCAATTTGGGAATAAAATGGCTGTTTTGAGTGGAGATTTTCTTCTAGCAAATGCTTGCACAAGCCTTGCACAGTTGCAGAATACCAAGGTAAAAAGAAAAAATTCCTCTACTGTCAAAGCAAGTAAATATTAGCAAGTCTTTTGAAAGAGGGACCCTCAAAAAAATCAGCAGTTATGTATGTATATATGGAGCATCATTAAAAACCATCATACTCTTATAGCTGTAAATTTGACAGGCTGCTTCTTCTGTGAACGTGTTTACCATTCTCCTATAGAGTTACTGTGATGCAGTCTTTAGTATACATTCTGAAGCACTGTAGTAATGGATGGGTGGTTAATTTGGTGAATTTAAGGTATATGCAGTGGCATCTTCATGACGTGTCAGGTTTACAACACCTCTGGCAAACTGCCAGCTGAAGAGGTTTGGTCTGTTGTTTTGCTTCATGAAAGGTTTGCTGTCTTAGATAATTTGGGGGGGAGGGGGCAAAAGGCTTCACTGCTTTGTCTCAGGTGACTTTTTTGCTCTTAATAAAGTTACTTTCTTAGGGATTTTGACGCTCCTGAATATTGGATTGCCCTACTAACATGGATGTACTGGCTTCTAAAGGACAACTGCAATCCAACTGCTCAACCAAACTGAAACTTTACAGGGAGATGTGTTTAGTGAGAAACAAGTTGTATATATGTACTACCTTAGAAAGGGAGACTGATGGAGACATTTAGAGATCATCTCTCTAGTTGGTTCTTATTTTCGCCTGATAGGATCAGCTACACAAAATCATTGTTAACCTGCATTTATCTAGCTTGTTCTTAAAACCTTCTGTGGTGGAGAGAAGTTCATGAACATCCCTGTGCCAGCCCAGTGTAACACCTAACTGCATGTATGGCTGAAGAGCTAAGTGTGCCGTTCCAATGGAAACAAGAAACAGTACCTTTTTGCAGAGGTGCTTTTCATACATTTGAAGATTGCTGCCATGTTGTAATGTAAAATAAATGTTTGTCATGTGTAACTGTCAATAATCAGCGTAGTTGTAATTGTGAGCCTAAGGAGTCTATTTTTTTTAGATCCTCATGCCAAATCTCCTTGTGGTAGTTGAGTATTTCTGTACTCCTTTGATCATGCATATGACAGTTTCTCTCAGAAGTGGTGTCATTTTCTAACACAGAGCTGAGAGTCAAGAGAAGAGACAGAAAATTAGATGTCAGTCTACTAGAATAGTGGGTTAAGTCATTATGGTGCTAACTTATAGTAAGTATTAGAAAAAAAAATTTAAATAGTGCATACCACAACCAAAATGGGGTGTAATTGATTTTAGTAATTATTATTGATTTGTATCAGTTCATTTTTTTTAGTACCTTGTAAGTTTCTCAAGACAGACCAAAGGATTTTACCCTACATCAATTTTCTGTTTCAATGTAAGAGGAAAGTTTTATAAAACATAGCAGCTATTTCTTTGCATTTAGTACATCATTAAGTATTGCAGTAGGAATGTATAATCCCTGAAGACTTGCCAGGAAACAAGCCTACAGTGAAATGAAGCACAAGTGCAAAGAAATACTTTTTTTTTTTAAAGCAATCATTATACTGCATGTTGGAAAATTCTGCCAAAACATTTTAGCACTTTTTTTCATTTTTCTGACATCTAAATACTTTCATAGCTTCTACATACGATAAGTGGGATGCCATTATGGAAACTGATTGACTTAGTAAATTATTCTTTTTCATACGTCTAACCCTACTAGCAAAGTTAGAAAAATTGAAGTATGAGCTATAGAAATCTCTTGACAGGTGCAATGATTTAAACATACTGTATTTATTCTTTTGTAAATGATGAATTTTCAAATCTGGCATCTGTTTTTTAGCAGTGTGAAATAACTGTGACTTTTTTCCTTCATAATGTTTTGTATTCTTTGATGTAAAAAGTAAAAATCACAGTACTGCTTTTTTTGCTGGCATTTAGCAAATTGGCTAATGAAATGAGCAGCATTTTATCGTGCATGGTAGTGACCATGGTAGCTATAACCTCCATAGACATGCATAGCTATTGTATAGACCAGAATTTAAATTCAAGGGGCTTTTAGCATAACTGAACTCACTGCTACCAAGATAATTTTACTGTGCTGGTAAATTCTTGTCTGAGCTTGTGTGTGATGCATTTATCTCTGTGCTTCTCTCGGGGCTGACAATTAGACGTGAAATTCTGTAGTCGTAATGAAATGCAGAACTATTTTATAATTGCCAAGGGTAAAATTAGCAAAGTCAATTATTTTCCCTTAGGCTTTTCCCTGTAGATATTAAAAGGCTGCAAGGTAATTGCCTTGGGTAACACTTTGATTTTTAAATAACATTAAATATAGGAATTGTTGTTGTTAATTCGTAGTAATTTTCCTCTTCTTGCTACTGTTGTAAAATGTAACTGTAATGATGTTAACAAGAATCAAGGCTCAGGATTTGCGTTTTTGGCGTTTTCTTTTAAACTAGTGCTCATACCTTTCATAAGTTTGCTAAAGTTATGCCAAAGAAGGTTTTGGGGTGGTGTTTTGGATTTTATGGTTTTTGGTCTCTGAGGTACAAGGACTCTAGATTTCTCAAAATGTCAATTAGAAAGCCTCCTGTAAGATAATCTCTGCTGTTGTGCTATTACAAAATCATCTCAAATTTTGTTGTTTGAACACATAACAGTTCAGAAGAAAACATTCTCATTTTCTACTTTGTGGAATCCTGATGCATTAATTATGCATACAAAGTTGGTATCAACTGAGGCTTAAAGTACTGAAGGGGAGATGCATGTGTGTGCTGCATTTTTGTAATCATGGCAAAGTTCTACATCTTTTCAGTTAGTAAAAACTGTTGAAAATTAATATTAATTTCTTCAAAAACCTTTACAGTACAAAGCGTTAGATTGATCAGATCACGTGTTTTACAATTCTTTTGTACATTCATGTTAACTTTTTGATCACCTTTTATAAACTAACCTTTTGGATGGTGATTTTTGGCCTGCTAATTGCAATGATAAATTATGTTGCTGATTGAAAATTATATGGATAAAACCTTACTTCAGAACTGCATCCTGTAGCAGATTGTTTATTGCTGATCCGTGGATTTTAGAACAGAATTGAGCCCGAAGATGAATTGGTTTGGGATCTTTTAGTAGTTGTCACACCAGTAGTGGAATGGTGAACCTTTGGCAATGAGGGGCATGTTTGTGTTTTGCTACTTAACTAACAATGCAGTAATGTGTGGAAATGTGCTGACTTATTGGATTGGGGCGTGTTTATATGGGATAACAGGGTTATTTTGATATGTTTTCTCATTCTGAGGTTGCAGTGCTCTGATAGTAGGATCATGATAAGAAATATTTAAGATATATGTGGAAGTTATTGTAAACAGGTAGCTGTGGGAGTGATGGAAAAGTGAATTATGTCTGCCTAACAAAATAGGGTACCTCCCAGCTATCTTGTGGGATATGTGACCATAAGCAGTTTAAAATAAATGTGCTAATAAATTATTAAGAAGTGTAAAATTATCTGTTTAATGGGTAGTTCTTTGTTGCCATCTGAAGACAGTATATCTTTAACATTTATTATCTTGCTTTGCCTAGCCATGCATGTGGGGATGAAACTGCTGAAAGCAAATCTTTTGAATTAAAGTCCTTTGACTCTGGTAGCAAAAAGTGTTAGTTTTGTCTTTGATTTCTGCTTAAGTAACCTGCACTTTCTGTAATATTTTTAGGCCAGCATTCAGATGCAAACATATCAAAAGTAACAAACATTAATTGGCATTTTTGTCACCTGTCAGCTGAACGTGGAATATGGGCATTTTACCACAAGTGGTGTGTGGATACTGACCATGGTATTACCAAATAATGTGCTTTTTCAGAGTTTGTTACAGAGAAGTTGGAAGAAATCTGTCACAGCATTAAAGCTGTTGCTTCCTTGAGCATCTGAATCATCAGTTGTCTTACAAAACTATATATTAAAAATCATAATTAAAACCAGTTTTGATGCTCTTACACTCTAAAGAGAGTAATGCATAGAACTTCAGAAGGCTAAAGTGGTGCATTTTAGTGCAATGCCTAGAAAATGATAAAATAATCTGCAAATGCATTTCTTGCAACTCCATAAACTGATAGGAAGGCATCCCTTTGTATTTAAAGAAAGAAAACCCACAAACCAGCCAAACAACCAAAACAAAACTACCAAAACCCAACGTACACAAAACAAAAACTGAACCTCCCCAAAAGAAGAAAAAGCCTATCCCAAAAACCTGAAGTACATGTAGTGGTAGCGTTACAGTAATGTTCTCCATAGTTCTTACTGAAATCTTAAGAACTGACTCAATTTTTCACAGTTTAATTCAGTGAGCTCTTCTTGAAATGATTAAACTCATTACAGAAACACTTCAAAATCTACAGGCTGAAAGCTTGGAGTTGAATTTAGGAATCTTGTCTGTCAATGCAGAGCTTTGCCAGAAGACCACATTGTAGAGCATTGTTTTATGAAGCATTATTTGTTCATAAATAAACAGTAGCACAGATGTAGTACTTATATAGTAGATCCATTTCCTTATGTTAAGTTTATATATTCCTAAAAGCTTAAGTGTGTTGTTTATCAAATAATCCTTTTGTTTACATAAACATCAGTAAGTTACTCATTTAAGTCTTCCTATGTCTTCCTATTGCAACAACCTGGAGGTGCACTGCACTTCATATAAGAACTGTTTATCTTGAACTATGGTTTCTACATCTGTAGCATCAGTTGTGATTCTATGGGGAAGGCTCAGTTTGGAACTTAAGCAACTTGGTTCCGTGGTGTCCAGTGAAGGATACAGAGAATATTCTCTTTCTGAAATTATGCCAGTTGCTCTTTTGATGTAAATTGACATTTTTGAGAATTGACAAACAAGTCAGCTAGAATCCGCTGGGTTTTTTTTGATTTTTACATGTCATTTAACAAAGGTGGTACTTGTATCAGACTTTTTCTTTCCCTGAATGATGTCAAGAGAAGAACATAAACGTGTAAAAAAAACCCATCACGAATCTGCCAAGAAATACCCTTTTTTAATGGAAACTGAATGTTAATAGTTGCCAGTGTAAAGGCAACCATTAGCAGCTATTGACTTGTAATAGATTCAAATTACCATCCCTCAGAACAGTGCTTTTCATTTCGTTTGAGGTGAGTAGAAGGTCCTTCTTCATAAATGAGTTATTTCTCATAAATAACTTGAGATGAGTTATTTTCAGAGCAATGAAAGTTATTTTGAAAGAGAGATTCTTCTTTATTTTCTCTGGTGGAAGATTTGAACCGTACATACCTTGCAAGTATATTTACAGTGTATATTTTAATTATACTTTACATAAAATAAACAAACCTTTATAATCTGAATTTTCCTACTGGGATTCAGTAGCTGTATTGATCAGAGAAGGCAGGATGAAAAAATCATGGAGAAAAGTTGAGAACCAGAAGTAATGTGTTTGCTCCCAGTCACAGTGTTCATATAGAAAACTGAAGCTGGTGATAAAACCATTTTTGAATCTTTTATATATTTTTAATTGTTTTTTACTCTTCGCCTTTGTTCACATATTGACTTTCTTTTTCTTCCCTAATACAAGCTGCTGTTAGAGATGAGTATCTTTAAAATGATCAGCTTACGGAGCGGCTAGGTGACAGGAATTTGGTAAGAAGAAGAGATCAGATTAGATCAAATTAGATTAAGAGGCAATTTATAAAGTTTGATAATGATGTTGTCTTCTTGAGGGGAAAAAAAAGAAAAAAAAACAACCTTCAAATTTTTTTGTAGAGAGCTGAATAAAGAGCTTTCCTGAAGCACTTATCATGTCTCTCTTGCTGTACCTTCCCCTGAGGCACTGTTTGATAACGATGATGTACTGGACAAGATAGGGAGTAGGATGGTATCTATATTGTTGACTATTTTTGTTTTAATTTAGTATTTTAGAGTGCCACAGGGATGTGTCTCAAAACCAGACACTACTGAAAAATAAGTTTCAAGAGCTCTAAACTGATTTATGGAAATGTACGCTTAAGGAACACTGCTTTGTCTGGATACAGGGGAGAAGAAAACCAAGGAACAAGTCCAATGTTTTTGAACCTTTAAACTAATGGGAGATGACACAGGGCAACATAGTCAACATGGCTGAATTATTACATAATAAGGCTCTTCTTTAGTCAACCCTAAATAAGCAGTTCTGTATCTTAAAATATTGAGATACATACTGAATATTGTCATACAACTTAGCATAGCTTTTATTGGAGACTGCAAACACACTCTTAAGTACTGAGAAATACATAATAATTGATAATTACATATGAATCATAATGAAGAAAATTGTTATTTGTTTTAATTATTATATTTAGATGGCACCAAAATGTACTAATTTACATACCGTTTGAGAGGTAAATTTAGATTTCATTTACTGTAAAGTAAAACATAGAAGAGATTGTAATTGAAACAAGCTTTATGTTCGTGTAATGGACATGTATTGCTTTTTCTTCCCAATGTCCTCAAACACTAGGTTTTTAATAAGATTTCTTTACTAAAGTTTTATTGACCATCATGTGAAATTTCTTTGGTAGAAAAAAGGCAATTTTTGTAAGATAAAAATATTGAAGCATTAGGGGGGAAAAAAGTCTTGCATGTTAGAGATAAAAGGTTAAAATCTGTTGGAATCAGTACCTGGTAATCAAATTTTTCCCACACTACTGCTGTGCAACTTTTGTCTAGCATTTCTGCTGGCATTAGAGGCAACAGCTTTTATGATACTGATGATGATGATAAAACTGTAGAATGACGCTAGTGCGTTTCCTAATTACTGCATTGTACTCTTCCCATTGTCTTTTTTGATGCTTGTGTCCGTGGAACAGTTTCTTAGCAAGTGCATCTTTTGCCATTGTTCTCAAGAAGTAGTCCCTAAAATAACACCTGAGCAAATGAAACATTCAGTTTTCTGAATATTTCACAGGTTTTTTTTCTATTTCACTTTTGCTATGTATAGCCAGTAATATAATTGAATATTTGTAAAATTTCATTACCTTAATGGCTGTGATTATGTGTTTGAAAAGTAATCTTTTAGAGAAGTTAAATTAGAGAATTAGGTGACACAGCTTACTAACTTACTAATTTAATTAAAATTCTAAAAATTAGATTTCATCTGTAATTGTGATAATGTTAGAACCAGTCTCCTTTTAGATCAGGAAGAGTTCTGTTGCATTGCAGTGAATGTCAATTTTGAGATTAAAACTGCTTAACTTTGCCTTAATTCCTAAGCAGTGCGTTCCTCAAATAGGTTTATCCTTTACCTTAGTGGCCTTTTGCACCTCTACTGGTTTTTAAAGCTAATGCTTATGTTAGACTCCACTGGAGTTAGGATATGTCTGTATGGAAAGAGTGTAATTTTTGGTGATTCTTGGCCATGGCACTACTGGAAAATGTTATGTTTAGATTTCAGTCTGTTTTCTGTCCTCCCACTTCTGCATGAAAAAATACTTCTAAAAAAAAAAAAAAAAGAGTGAGTCCTGCAACTTCCCTCCTGGATGTCTGTGACTTAACAGTGCCTTGTAGCAGAATGATTGCTGCAGAACATGGAAAGACTGAAACTGAGACTGATAACAGAATATGTCATCATAGGTATCATTGTATCATCAAATCTAGATTAAAGTATTTCCCAAAAATACACTGCAAGAATATTTTTAAAGCATCAAGGCGTGGTGCTATCAACAGAATTGTGAGTGTTTGAGATTCTGTCTCAATGACATGTTGACCAAGAAACTAGCAGTCTCATGGAGAAGTTTTCCATTCAGTTCTGATGAATTTTCAGTGGCCTACCAAATATCTTTACACCAATTTGTATGAAGTCCATGCAATATTCTTGCCTCTGAATCATCTCACTAACAGTTTCCTCAGCTTACATCTGAAATTGCCGTACTCATAGTAGCAATCAGACACGTCTTTCTGCTTCTCTGGTCTGCCCAGCAGACCAAAGTCAGTGTTTACTGCCTGAGTTCTTGAACCAAATACCTGTCATTATTCCAGGTAAATATTGTTTTCCTCGGAGGTAAACTGCACAGCTGCTTCTAACACCTGGTTTAGTAGTTCTTTTTTTTACAGAACTGCTGTTTGCCTTGTAATTAATAGAATGGTCTGGAAAATACTAATATGCTATCTGCGTGAAAGAGAGGGCTTTTCAGAGATGGCTGAGCATGATGAAGAAGAAGATAAAAAGAAGAAAGGCTGAATCTGATGAAAGTTAAAGGTCATTCAACATCTCAAGACAATCACTATACCTGGCAAATGAGTTTTGAGTAATTAGGGTCTGTTCCTCTTATGTTTGCTCCCTTAATGTACAGCACTGAATTGGCAGTTGTCTAGTGGTGAACACAAATACTTCAGGAGACAAAAATATTTGCAGTCTTTGAGATATATATGTGCATGTTACATATGTGTACGTATATCTGTGTATGTATATATATATGTATATATATATATATATATGTNTATATGTATATATATATATATATATAAATCTAATTGAATGTTAAAGCCAAATTTTGGAAGAAGGGTTTTTCCTTTTTTTTTAAAATCAAGCCCCCTCACTTTTAAGAGAAATTGTCTTTGAAAGATTTAAGACAAACATTAAGAAGTGCCTCTATTTAATATTTCTGTGACTGTTAACTAGAATATGTATCCAAGACCAATGCCAGAATACGTAGCAAATAGATTTTCAAAAGAAAACAAAATTTATTCTAAGAAATTGAAGCGATGAAAAATTATAGGTATATGATGTTTTATTCTGCATGAGATGCATACTGTGGGAAAGGACTCTCAAGAGCCAGCAGTTCTGCTACTTCATTCACCGCTAAATTAGAATTGGTATTGGCACTGCCTGCATTTCTTAAACAGAGATGTTTGTTACAGCTTTTTCTTTCACAGCGTGAATAATCATCATGGAGGAATTTGCTACTAATTAGCTTTAGCACTTACACAAATTATAGAATGAAAATGAATTTTCACAGAACAGGTCCATGAAATGAAGAGTACCGGTGAAATTTCTTCAACAAAAGCACTGGAAGAGCCTGCACAGGGAAGTGGCAGAGTCACCATCCTTGGAGGTCTTTAAAAGATGCATAAATGTGACACTTGGGACATGGTTTAGCAATGGACTTGACAGTCCTGGGTTTAGTTTGGATTTGATGCTCTTAAAGGTCTTTTCTAATCTAATGATCCTATGACTCTAAGGTGATGTCCTCCGGAAGTGATATTTGCAGTGTCAACTTCATTCTCTTTATTGCTGAAGGAGTGGAAGAACACAAGTTCCATTTTAATGGCTTTATTTGAAGTCTGTTTCTCAAACATAGTAATATTCCTTTTGAGAGTGCATAGTAGGATAAAAAGCAATCAGATCTGTATTGGGTGAAATGCTGTCCCAGTATTAACTGAAACAACTTTTTTCTTTTTGAGTGAGTGAGTATTTAACATATACTAGCTTTCATCTTTGAGTATGTGGGGTATTTGGTTCTAGAGGTGGATTTTCATGACAAGGCAGTTAATATACAGTTTTGCAGGACTGGAGATTATAGTGGCTGTTATGTAGTATATAGTCAGCTGTCTACCTGGAGTATGGCTTCAACAGGCAATACACTTTTAAAAATTGAAAACGTATTTTTGTGATGATTTGGTTGCAATTTAAAGCTGTTAGCAATAGCATTAAGAATCTAAGTTTAGTCTGCATGGCCTTTCTTAGTCTCCCAAGAACATAACTATTTATAATAGAGAAATCTATTCGTAGTACAATTGGTAAACTTAAATCTTACCTAAGAGAGTATTTGTCACCAGCTCTGTAGCCCTGATTGTGTTATTTCAAAGATGAGAAAAATGGTTATTGGTGCTGCAGATGTAAATATGTAAAATCAGCTGTGGTCCTCCTCCAGCAGCTGCTGATGTCACAGAAGGGTTGAGATTGCACGGGGATCTCTGGAGATCACGTAGTCCAAACTTTCTGCTCAAGCAGGGTCAGCTAAAGACAGTTGCCCAGGACTGTGACCAGACAGATTTTCAATATCTCCAAAAATGGGGACTTTGCAACCCCTTTGGGCAACCTGATCCATCGTTGGATGCCCTCACAGTAGACCATTTTCCTGTATCCATATTGTATTTCATGTTTTCGTTTGTGCCTGTTGCCTCATCCTATCTGTGGGCACTGCTGAGGAGAATTTGGCTCCCTCACATCACATCAGGTGTTCATACCCATTATACTGTAGGAGAGGCTAAAATAGATATGCTTTCTAAATAGGGTGATAGATTATATATCTCCCCCTCTCTTTTCACTGCTGTAAAGCTTGTCTTTAAAATGAACCTTTCCAAGGTTAAAATTTTTAGTAAAAGTGCCTTCACATCTGGAGTGGTTTCAGTGTAATAATACGGTAAAATGCATAAAATTTTAGCAGTAATATAAATTCGTTATTTGTATTTTTAATCAAAATGCTGATGTATTTGACTTCTTCTTGGCTAGCAAGAATATTGAATTCTGGGTGAACTATAACTGCTTTTTAGTATTAGTGTTTTGAAATTCAACAGCATTTCACTTGGAGTCTAGATTCTGCTACCCCCGGTAAAGTAGGTTGTTGATTTGTTAGTTTAACGAACATCTGCAGCTTCATTAAGTTGATTCCATCTGTCAGATGCTAAATGGTCTTTTGATTCACATTTGTTCAGGCACGGCTGTTCAAAATAGTTAATGCTACTTGCAGGTAGAATTTGTGTTATTCACTTTAATCCTCAATTCATTTGTGAACATATCCCAGTTTAATGGTTGTCTGCAGCAGCCTGACTGGGAACAGTGTTTTATAACCATGCTCTCCTGTCTTACTTACAGATGGGGCGGGGTTTATATCTACAGAACCCTGTAGTCACGATACCTTCTTTGTTCACTCTTGAAATTACCCATCCGAAAGGGTCAAGCTGAAGCAATCAGGTGTTTCTCTATCCTTGGTCGCTCAGCAACAGTTGTTGAGTGCTTTAGTGAAAGGATCTGCTGCCGTGGATCTGCAAAGGTATTAAGAAACTGTGAAAGGTATCACGTGGAGGTAGACAAAGAAAATGATATTTCTTCTGTTGGTTATGTTGTCATTAAGGAAAATGACTGATTATGCATTAAAAGTCTTTACACTGATTAAATCCAATTCTGTAGATAGTGCTGCATTAGCATAAAAAGGGTAACTTGACACTGGTGAAAATCCCTAAGGCAGATTGACCTTAAGGTAGATATTCAACAATATTAGCAGTTTTCAAATTGACAGCTGCTGATTATTTTTTATGTCTTAGAAGCACCTTTTAAACAAGTAGTGGGGTTGGGTGATGCATTTACACTGTATTGTTATATTGTATTTTGCTACTAATTCATCATTAACAGAATGAAGAAAACCATAACTGTGTTTTCCAAGATTACCTAAAGCACGCTAGAAAGCAAATAGTTGTCCTTTCTGCGTGTTTCAACTAAGAGAGAGCCAGCTTCAAAAAACAGTAGAGCTCAAGACAATTTCAAATAATGAATCCAATAGGATTCAATAAATATTAGATAAAAAAAAACATTCTGTAGGCTGGCACACTTGGTTACCTGTATGACTAATGATGTTTGAAGAGATTACCAGGAAAGAAAATTGAATTTCACTCTTCTTGGAACTCCTTGCAGTTTTTGCTCCTTTTTTTTTTTTCCTTTTAGGCATTATTGAACGATCAAAATCCAATATCAGCTCTTTGTTGAGTTTTGTCTTTAGCTTCCTAGTGTTGCAATGCTGCTGTGTAAAATGCAGGAAAATATTTAAGGGCTTTCTGTGGATTTTTTAAGTATTTGAGTATTTCCCAAATTAGTGCTTTTTTGGGGAGGGAAGTCAAATGCAAGCTAAGGAATTTTTATCTATATATTTAATGGTTCCTGACCATCTAATTTTCTTCTTTATTTGTGTGGAAAAGTCCTGCTGCATTTTCAAATCTACACATCAGCAGCAAGAATTAGGGTCTGTCATAGCAGATGTGTGAGGAAAGGATATTGTTTCAATAGAAGGATGGAAGGAATTACTTGTGGCCCTTCTCGGAAGGAATTTGGCAAAGCTAAGGAAGCTTGTCAAATAAAAACTGTGAGGGATGAAGAACAAAGATATACCCATTGCTGTGTTCTTCCTAGTGCTGTTTCCTGTCTTCCCACAAGAGCTTCATCCTTACTGTGATGTTCCCCTTGAAAATATCCAATAGAGTCTGGAGAGACACCACATTACTGCTCTGAAACAGAGTGGTCTGTGTAATCAATTCCATTTCAGCTGCTGAATTTAAAATAAAATGACCATTCTTTGAATGGAGCTCAGATTCATTCCTTTTTGTAAACTAGAAGGAAAACCAGGAAAAAAACCATAAGCAGTGTTATGTTGCAGTAAACTTTAAACAAAGTATTTTAAAGACAAGTGAAG
Organism: Daphoenositta chrysoptera; assembly: GCA_013397915.1. Classification (NCBI taxonomy): domain Eukaryota; kingdom Metazoa; phylum Chordata; class Aves; order Passeriformes; genus Daphoenositta; species Daphoenositta chrysoptera. Next base: position 74,036 of record VZRO01005541.1, on the reverse strand, counting down.
GGAGCAAAGTGCTTGAGTTGCTAAACTGATGGCACCAATGTCGTCTTTTCATCCAGGTTGTTTAAAAACCTTGAGAAGGATGAGTGGGGCTCGGAATCTGTTCTTTTTTACTGTGCTTGATAGAGTCTGAATCATATCTTTTAACTCTTAAGAAAGTATTCTACCAGAATGTCCTATATTATGTGATTTCCCTGCATTCCTTCTAGCATAGAGTTTCACTTCCATTAAAATACACCTCTTTTTCTATAGACAGAGTTGAATGTCTCAGGACAGCCAACTGCAGTCGTGAACTGGGCTGCTGTACCTGCAGCAGTGAACATGTGGCCCTGTTCTCTAACACCATGTATGATGCTTTGGGAATTCTGAACTCTGAATTAACTCATAGATACATCCTCAGTAAACTACACAAAATTCTGATTTCAGGAAAAGGAGGGAGGACATTCATTTAGTGATTGGTTGGATGTCCTGAGTAATTTTCTGAACTAAGTGAACTACCAACATTCTTATTTATTTCTTCAAGTAATACATAGAAATTTTAAGCTTGAGTGATTAGACTCAAAGTTAAATATAAGAGCCTTGAAGGGCTAAAGCTGTGCCTTTTTGACAAACAAGTTACTGCACCAGAAAAGGGTAAATTAAGTTTTACCAAATTTCTGTTCTTTAACCCTACAGAACTCTTCTGGAACTGAAACAGAGCACAGTCTTTTGGACTATTTAATATTTGAATAAATTGGAGAGGTCAGAGCATGTGTTCTACCTTGCCGCAGAATGAGCAATGAAATGGTTGTGTCCAGAATTTACATCATGTTATACACTTAGCCTGGCTAGATAGTGGGAGAGATTTTAGCTTTAACAGTCCATCTCTTTTCCCCGTATTCATCCTAAACTGATGGCCTTTGTGTTGACTTTTAAAAAGCTGAGGAGATCACATCCCTACAAAAAGTGTTGAAGTAATACAATCTTAGGAAAAAAAAAAAAAAAAAAAAAGCATTGGCAGAACTGTTGCAAAACGTGTTTAAAGGGTGTGAAATCACTTGCATGTGCATTTGTCATCCCCTGGGCCATACCGAGTCGTGGGGACACTGGAGGAGCAGAAAACAGCACTTTGGAAGGTGCTGATGCAGAGTGGAAAATGAAAAATAGAGTGGAAGTTTATTTTCTCTCAATGTGAGGTTGCTCCTGTTCATCTTGAGTACCTATGAGAAACCAGGCTTCTCAAAAACCTGTTGAGGAGTGGAAAATAGTGGGAATAGAGGTTATGGATAGGCTGCCTTGGGTCTCCTTTGAGTAGCTGTTTTCAAGCACTAATTCTGGCAATACTTTCTTCTCTTTCCTTGTCTCTGAACCTTTTAAAATGGAGCTCAACTGTCAAATGAGAAGAGAAGCAGTTGAGAGCACTTCATTTTTCATCTAACTTTCTTGCTCCTCAAACTTGCATCTCAGAAATGTCAGCACTGGTCAGACAGAAAGGCAGTGATGAGAATGAAGACAGGTTGGATACTGGTTTCTGCTCTTACACTGGCATACTGCATGATTTTCTGGAGAATCAGTTCACTGTTGCCATTTTCCCCATATATAAAACAGTAGGGAATAAATTTATCAGGGGATGTTGATTGCTTTCAAATTTTCTGATGAAAAGTGCTACATAAGAGCTAGACAGTGTATCATTCCATGAATACTACTGAATCCATAATAATTTTTCTTCCTCTGTCGTTTTGGGATGCAGAGGAAAATTGCCTGGTTTCCTCATTTCTTTCCCCAGCACTCAGGACCCCAGGCCACTGATGTTAAGCAGGAGATGCTTTTCATAGATCAGATTAAGGGTTGGTGAGGTAACAGAGCCTCATGCGAGCATCCCACTGTGCTCTTGAAACTGGAATTTCATTCCTGGTGGTGATCTGTATGGCCTTATATTTACCTTTAAAGTATTCTTTATATATATATATATATATATATATGTATATTTGGAAAAAAGGGGGGTAATATTAATACTAAATTCTCACTAACTTACAGTGTTCAATATGTCACTAAATGGTATTTATTGTAATGAGGATTCTTCTAAATAGTTGTTGTGTAATTCTCCTACGATGTTTTATAAACTCTAAGAGGAAGAGGTACAATTGTTCACAAATGTTTCACCAAGCTTGTTTTAAGCCAGTTAAAATTGCCTTCGAGAGTAGAGTTGCACTAAAAAGAAGGAGGAGAGATGGAAAAAAGAAACCCCAAAACAGGGTCCTGCTCAGTCTAGAGTTTCAGGCAAGAGAGGAAAAGGTCTAGTTATCCAGAGCCAGCTGCATTGTTGAAAGTTCATACTATCACTTTGACATTTAGAGTAGGACTCTGTGTCTTTGTAAGTTCCTCTTCGTATTACCAGTGTAGGTCTCTGAGCTCAGACCATTTCACAAACCATAACATTTTTGAGTGAGTGATTGATCTGTATTATGTGTCCTAGCCATCAGAAGAATCTTGGGATGTTGCTTGTATAAACTGTAATACAATCTGATCCTGAGCATTTAGTTACAGACTTTCATAGACCTATTGGCGATACTCAGTCCTCCTGGATTTGGGAATAAGGCTTATCTGATACCTTAAAAAACAGGGGGGGCGAGGGGGTGAGTGTTGTTGTTTAAAAAAAAAAAAAAGAGCCCCCGATTTTCTGTGTTCTCCACTTAAATAACTCAACACATCTGGTAACACTGTAGGATCATTGTCCTTTCAGTTCCTTCGAAGCTCATATTGCTACAATATTTCTTCGGTGTCTAGTTTCCTAAAGGGCAATGTGATTTTTCTTTTTTTTCAGGCTGTTTTTGTAGGTCTTGCAAATTAACCCATATGCATTGCAAGAAAAAACATGACTTTTAATCAGCACCATTTCTAAAGTTAGCGCTTGCTGTGTGTATATGAATATGTATATGAACCAGTGTTTAAAAAAAAGAAAACACAACCTTTCTGCTAGTACTCAAAACTAGCATACAAATGTGTTTTTATTATCAAATGAAGCATGCCTAAATGTTAGAATATCTTTCCGTTAGGACTTTTATCATTTGGCTTCTTGTCTTCGGTTACAAGAATGATAAAAATTGAAATTAAATCTTTTAATTCAATAAGAAGTACATTGAATTTTAGGAAGCAAAAAGAGGAATCAGATATAGACTCATATGCATAGGAAATTAAACATTCAAGAAATTAAAACTTTGTGAGCAACCAAAGAGGTAGCCTTAAGGTGTGCGTATTTGAAAAGCCTGCGTTTAATTTTACAATAAATCTGAGTATTTTGTTCCAATTAAAACAGTTCATGTGCACAACTTTAAATTTTACAGTAGTTCCAGGGAGACCGTGGACTACTTGTTTTACATTCTGGATCAAGTTCAGATTTTTAGGCTTCGCTTGAATAAAATAAAAAGTCTGAACCCTGAAGATAATACAGATTGATAAATCTGATTTAAACATTCCCGTGTTGCAGACTTTCGGTGTATGTGGTACAGCTGAGCCTCAGGCCATGCACTAAATACATCCACAGTGCATTCCCAGGGCACCCGAATACCAAATGATCACGTTTGAAAGGTTACCTTTCTATGGATTCTGACTTTTCTGTATTAGCCACGAAGATTAGAATTTTAACAGCTCCCAAGGAGAGGTATTGTGAAGTATTTACTTGGCAGGGAAAAAACAAAACAAAACAAAGCCCAGATGAGGTACTGTCTCATATTCATGAACTGGGATTTATTAGTTCTGTGAACGTCCTTGTGAGAATACACTCTATAGTTCACACTGTAGGAAAAACAAGTCTTGTTTTTCATTTATATTAACTTAAAACTTTGATAGAAGAATTACTGTAGTAGAGGTTTTAGCAGAGACATATCACAGAATATATCTCAGTAAATCCTGAAGTCTTTCACAATTAGCTTTCTTCGTGGTTTATCTCTCTGGAAATCTGGCAGTAGCTTTGTTAGTCAATTTGGTGATAATTGAAGATGTAAGGCTTTTTCTCCTTTTCTTTTACAGGTTGTGGAACTCATTTCAAGTGCTATTGGTGACTTAGTTCAAGGTATATATTATGAAAACTCAAAATCATCTGAGGTAAGAATTTCACTAGATTTATGTACCCAAGGCATTTGGTGATATTAATGTGTGACTATGGTAAATACGATGACTTTCTCACCTGTTTAAAAGGAGGGAGAGGGAGGAAGAGTTGTTAGTCCTAGTGGGTTTCAGAAGTAACATTGTTAATGACACCTGTAAGCTCTGATAGAAGTTTCTAGAAATGCTCAAGGAGGAACTATTTTGGTTTCGTGAATGCTTAATAAAATACTACCACGTGTCATGACCAGGAGCTCTAGGCACATCTTACTATAGGCTTTCCAAATGCTTCCAGAGGTTCCTAGTCAAGGTTCTGTTAGAGGTATTTATTACAATGTTGTCAATGTCATTAATATTTTCATGTCAAGCCTGTTGTTTCCAAACCCGAAGAGGTTTACAGAATGCTTCTTCATGAACTTATAACATGTCCTTTCTTCTGAGTTTTGTCCTGGAGTGTTAGGAGTGCAGCACTGTGTTCTCCATCAGAAGTCACTGTGCACGTATTTCAGAAATCATCATGGGCCAAGATAATAGCTGCCAGCGTTTCACAACAAATAATCTTATTTTTCTTCAAGGGCAATTGCAGATATTCTGTGTTATTGTTTGGCAAGAACTGTAGTGGAAGTTGGTCAAATTACATCTAGGTTTTTTTATCTTTACTGGAATATTTAAGGAAATTTTCTGGAGGCCATTCTTGAAATAGGCTTGCATATTGGAGCAAAAAAGAGTTTTTTCATTTACTATGACTGTATCTTAACAAATACAATAAAGTAAGTAATTTAAAGTTGCCGTGACCTCTACAGGTTTTAGTTTTCAGTCACTGATGAGCACTGCATCTATGTGAGTACCGATCTTGAAACCCACAGAGGTAGATAGATTCACTTCTAGTGGCGTTGTCTCACGTGCCTTGGAGACCTGAACCTTACGGTTCAGCAGGTGTTGTGCACTGAAATTGCAGCTCTGGTTTACTGTTGCTATGTTGTCACATGAAGCAAAACTGATACCACAGTAAAACCCTGTTCTCATGGGTTGCTGCTGCAGTAGATGCCTGCCCTGATGCTCTGCACCAACCAAACCACAGTGGGCAAGTGGGGAGTGCCATTGGATAACAGCGCTGTGTTCTGGAGGCTGCTGCTCCCTTGGACACTCTCTCTCTGTCCTGCTCTGCAGCAGCAAAGTCATGTCACTAAAACTAAAGCATGTCACCTTGCTGAGGTGTATCCCTGTCATTTTGACTGAAACCAGTTGGGAGGGGAATGACCACGCTGCTGAGCTGAGCGAGAGCCTCCAGCAGGACGGGACAGCAGTAATGGCACACTCAGGAGCTGCCTGGGGCCCTCGGCTCCCTGGGATGCACGGAGAGGACAGCGTGCCTGGAGTGTCCTCTGGCACCTCTCAGGAGTGGATCCTGGGTGGAAGCATGGCAGGAGGGCAATGTTGGGAACTCGGCTGTGCTTCTGCACCTGCTGTGTTTAACCTGTGAATAAACTGACCTCAGCCTTCAGTGTTGCTCCCAAGGACTGTACTCATGTTAAAATACATAACATCTTTGAGATTTTTTGCAAAGAATGGTTAAAATTTTGTTTTCCGTATTCCAGCAGGTTTCTAAATAAAAGTAGATTGCAGGTATGTTTTTAAAAACACTCATCTACTTTCTGCTTTTTCATGTGTAGAAATAAAGTTCTACAGATTTCTCAGCAATGAAACTGCATTTTATTGTAACCATGGCCCCTGTATAAACGCAAAATCTTGTGGACTTGTTTGGGTTCCTGCCACTGCAGAAGATCTTAATCTTTTCTTTCTTAGTAATTCTTTTTGTATTTTGTGTTGCCTTACTGAAGCCCTCCACACATGTGGATTGCAAGGGGAAGTGTGAGATAAACTAAGCGCAGCTGCATGACATTTACCCTGCCCTGGCCCAGTTACAAATAGCAAAGACTTATTTTGTTTCAGTGACTATTTCTGTCTAAGGAGAGTTGAAAGTACACTGTACCCTTCCTAAGGGGAACCCAGTTAACTCAAAACACAATTAGTGCGGTGGCATAATGGAGACATTTACATGGCAGTGTCTGAAGTTTAGCTTTTATAATGGGTGGTGTGTGGCTTCTGATGAGACCTACAACAAGGTGTGGCATCTGCTTTCACTTTTCCTGGCTTGTTCTCTGAGAAATTTAGTTCCATGTTGTGCTGAGACATATCCCTGCTGCTCTCCTCACACTGGTCTGCCAAGGCGGTGTTCCATTCATGTCCTGAACATTTCTTTAGTGAAGACTGGCAAATAGACTAGTTCTGTTGTTGGTCTGTCTTATTTGTGTGCTTTGTACATCTTTCCTCCTTCCCTAATTGCAATTTGATTGAAACAAAATTGTGAACTACATTTCCCACATGTAATACAAATGCTCTACAAACATAAGACAAAGTTGCTCCACAACTAAATCTCAAATGTCTCTCTTTTTTTTTTTTTTTTTAAGGAATAGGGCATAGGGATGCTAGTAATGGCATTTTCATTGCTGGGAATCTTAAATTTGGAAAAAGAGAAGGCTGTCTTCTCACCTTGGTTTTTTTTTTGCCCTCTGGGGCAGGAAAACTCTACTTCATCTGTTAAACGTCCTTAATGTAATTGTTTTAAAGCTCTTTAGTACCATAAAATAAACTAACTTAGCACCAAGTTGTTTTGAACTTTGCTGAATGACTACCTGAATGATAGACAAAAATATCTCTGCAAAGTTCACCTTTCTTCTCTGAGACTCTTAAGTTCATGTTTACCAAAAAAAAAAGTTTCAGTCTTCTTCATTTGGATGACCCAGTAGGAGAGTTGAAAGAATCATTTGACCTAACAAGACTGACCTGGTTTACTCCTGAATATATATAATGGATATAATTATTTGACAGCTCCATTATCACTTGTTTTTCCTCTGCACAACCACGTGCAATCCTACAGCTGTCCCATTTTAGTACATTGTTTGATCATTCTTCATCTTTTCTGCATAGGTAAGTCATTAGATCTGTGTAGAATGAGGAAATAAAAAGCTGATATTTAACTTTTCATCATTATTTGAAGTGACAATCCAAACTACGAAGTGTAGGCTTTGACACAGCTTGAAGGTTAAGGTTTGTCACTCATGTTCAAAATAACAAACAGCTGCTGTGGTTTAAGACATTGCATTAGCAATATTAAGCTTATATGTTGGACTATTAGCTGGAGCTGAAAGGGTTGATATGATAAACTATTGCAGTTTTCGGTGCTAAATCCACTCTCAGTCCAAAATTCTGCAAGTGAAGGACATTCTTCCCAGTTCCCATTTGCCTTTCCTAAATCTATGTCTAATTTGGGAGTAAAAATTTTGCCTTAATGAGTGCAAAGGTGAAAGTTGTCTAGTCTGGCCTTCAGCTGTGATTGAGGTATCTATTTTTAAACAGAAAAACCCCATTGCTCTGAATCTCTGTTTCCAAATTTTAGGAGGCTGGAGGCTTCTAAAATGTTTGCCAACTCAGAGAATACTGTCATAGTTATAAACCCCCTCTGTTTTAATATTCCAGATCATTTAACAAATACTAATCAGGCTTACTCTATATTCCTGTCAGTTCACTGAACAGGGGCAAGAGATACAAGGAAGCTCAAGGTCAAACAGCAGAATCAAGAGAGGGCCTTCAATGTGTTGGTTCTTGTGCTTTACCTTGCAGAATGTTCTTGTAATCTTGAACATGAGGGACTTTGAGGGGAAATCACTTGGTTGAGTTTTTTCCTTGTCTTCAGACTATCTAGCTGATGATAAATGCGCATTAGCAAAGCTCATTATAGTGTCAAAATGGAGCTATTATGTAAGACAGAACCGTTCCCAACGTGTTCCACTGATGGCCAGAGCTGTTAGGAATTTTTGATGCAATTGTGTGAAAGTTGTGCATAACTAATATGCAAAGCAAGTTTAAAAAATAAATGCATTAGTAGCAGGTACTCATTGTATCAAACAGTGAATTAACAGGTATTTCTTTTAGACCACTGTAGGGTTTTTTAATGAAAATAAGATTTTTTTCTGGGAAAGGATAGGCTACATGCAGTGAGGTGTGCCAGTACTCTTTTGATGTTTTGTCCCTGGCCCTGCTTTGAAAAATACTTTTGGAATACTGCACATGTCCATCAACTGGACTGCTATGAGTCTGTATTATAAGTAAGGGATTAATTTCTAATTTTACTATAGGAAGTAAATCAAATATATTTTGAGTCATGTAAACCACCTTTTAGCAGGGCAGCAGAGCCAGAGCTTTCACTTTTTTAAAACAAATGTTTTTGTTGCAAGACAAAAGGAAAACATAAAATATGGAATTTGAGTAAAGAGCATCTGTGAAAGGAATAGGAAAATGTGTTGGGGGATAAAAAGCATAGCTAGAAAGGAGGCCAATGTTATTTATTTACTGCTTTTGTTCTTTTAAATACTAAGTTTTTCCAGAGAGATTTAAAAGTAACAGATGTGAAGAGATATTTATCTTTATGATAAGTTTACAAACTTATTTTTTAAAACCGCGTGTTACTTTTTTACAGTGTCATGACAAAAGTAGTCAGTAGCTTGCCTTACTGATCCATTTGCAGACACCCTTCTTCCTCCAAAAGCAGTGAAGACGGGTATTAATAGACCAATAAAACATGCCCTGTCATGTTCAGCAAGCATGAATACATCTGCTGAAAGCTTATGTGAACCATGTGTGAAATGTTTTACAGGGTCTTGCTGCTGGTAGAGTGATTCATAGTTGCACTGGATTTTATTTATGTAAAATAGAAGTTCTTGAACTACCCAATTTAAAATTTTGAATATGCAATGTAAAATTATTCCTGTGTGTTTCTGTGGATTATTTGCCCATTGAGAACTGAACTAATGTTTGATATAAGTGATTCAGACATTTGGATCATTTTGTGCAACAGCAGATGGTTAAGAAAGAGCTGCCATGGTATGGAAATAAATAAAGGGCTCCCTTACAAACTATAGCTGGAGTTTAAAGTTTCCAACTTCTGCTCCTTCCTGGTTTTGCAAATGGGTTTGTGCACTTTTAGGACATGTTTTTCATTCATACTTCCTTAATACATTTTTGGCTGAACCTCATAAAAGAATCTTCTTCGGTGTGATAAATCAAACTGAGTTATTGTAAGTGTTGCTTTTGTACTGGGGATCCTTGGTACCATCACTAAGAGCTGCCCTTCCTGATGGTTATGATTGCATATTTTGTCCTGCAATTTCATTTTCTAAAAGTTTTTTGTTTCCTGAGATGATTGTTTTAAACACAGTTTAAATTATGGAAATAGTTTAATTTAAAAAAAAACTCAAATAGACAATTTCTAACAAAACAATAACTGACCTTGCCAACAGTAAAATGGGAGCACCCTCAGCTGTTCTTCATTTCCCATTGGAAATGACGATTGACAGAGCTGGATTTGGATATTTTCCCTGTACTCTCATGCTGACATTATGTAAACTGAATCTGGAGTTGGCTGTTTTCTTCCAGTGATGGTGAGGGGTTCAGCTCTCTTCATCCGCCACCTCCTGCCACCACAAGCATCAGGGGTGCTTGTGATCTGCACCCATTTCTTGGTGACAGAACTTGTGAGTGAGGTCACTCCACAGGCATTAGTTAGTCAAATGTCTGAGCACTGTCAACTACAACTAGAATTTATTTGACTTCAGAGAGGTTTTTATATGGCATTCTTAGAAGTCTTCTGGGGCAGCTAATGTCCACTTTTATGCTCACTGCTGACAAAACAAAACAAAGCTTACAAAGCAGTGAAAATTTCTCTAGAAGTAGTAGGAGCTGTCATGGTGTCAGATTTTATAGCCTTTGCAATCTAGAACTAGTTTGGGTTTTTCCTTGATGTTTTTAAAGTAGTGTTTAGATCTTGTCCTATGTACCGTTGTAAGAATGTGGTGTGGTTGGCAGACACTTTATGTACAACATGAGAGTTAAGCTGGGGAAAAAATGGCACTGTTGGAAAATTTTGCTGAAGAAAGGATGTGTCTGCCTTTGTCTTAAGCAGCAGAAGCTTTAGGGGTATGTGATCATAAGAAGTTCTGTGATTAAAATCAGCTATATTCTGGCATGCAAGTTGATATTCTAAAGCACATCCATATGGACATAATACCTTTTTACAACTGGCTTGTTTCTCCAGCTCAGAGACTTACAATAGTTATGTTTTTAAGATTTCAGTCTTCAAATATGTGTTCAATTCTTGTGTGTTTTTTGAAGTTATATGCTCATTTTAGGTGCTTGAAGCTTTTACATAATGTTCATGTAGTGGAGAATCACTTTTTCTGCCATCATTTTCAATCCTGTTAACAAAATGCAAACTTGTTTAGGAATATAATTTTGTAAGAAATCATAAAATTAATTTCCTTATATACATAGAGTTGCAATGACTGTTTAAGCTTATTCAGTTCCTTCAGTTGATACTGGATAATGTCTGCATTGCTCTTGCTGCTCAAAGGCTTCAGAAAGCAAACATTTTCAAATTTTGGGTCTTCTGAAAGATTTCTTTAACTTCAAAATTGTTTCAGGAGACCTTTCTAGAGTATTTTTTTCTTATTTGGATGTAAAACAAATGATTATAAAAATCACTGCCAATGTTCAATATCATCTAGCGAATTTTAGTTAATACTGTTTTTTCACTGAGCAGATTGGTTGTTAAGGAAAAGATTGTGTTTTGTCTTCCAACAGCTCCTGATTTTAAATTTAAAATAAATTGACCTATATCTAAATGGAAAAAAGTAGACTTGATATATAGGAAACTACTTGAATTAAATGCTCATTTTGACATTTTGCCAGTCATGGGAATTTGCACATGCTCTGGGCTGAGTTAAGATATTAAAACAAAAATACAGAAACGGGGGAAAGTTTAGGCTTGACTTTGTAAGTTGTCATACGCATAATAGCAAACATGTGGTTTCTCTGTTCTTCACTTTCCTTGTATAACTTAATAGTATGTCTGAAAGCAAAGGCTTTTTGATACAGCTCTGTGTTACTTGGCATTGCAGAATTCTCCTACTTTTTCCATTAGTCTCAAATTATCCTCTCCCTTGTAACACAGCACTTCTGGGTGATATCCATAAGGGAGGAAAATTAGAGCTGAACGGATGGATTCTATTTCATTTGTTACTGATTTCATGACAGATAATACCTTGCTAGAAAACTATAGGGTCACACAGAATTACTTCTTGCTCGTTTCTAAGTAATTTAATTGACATCACTTTGAGGGAAAAGGTTTGTTGTATAAGAGGGATTTTTATATTACTCTTTTAAAGAATGTCTTTTGGCTTAGTGTATGTTACAGATTTATCTGAACTGAGAAATGACAAAATTTTTAACATTTTTGTGCTTTAAATTTTTTTTCTGTAGCTTCTCATTACTGATTTTAATTCTTTTCTAAGCAAAACAACTGTGATTTTTTTTCCCCCTCCTTAGAGAGTACTTAAAGGCATGACAGTATGTGAGACAGATTAAAATAATGTCTGGCTTTGAAGACATGAGTGAATTAATGGCATATTAACACTTTATGAGTCAAAGGAATGGCAGCTGAATTTGGATTTTGGGAGAAAGTATTTGATTTGTGTTAATTAAAACACTGTGGAAAGTAATCCAAATAAATACTTTGGATACAAAAGATTTTGAGACAGGGTGAGCATCTCTGACTTACAGTCAAGGTGATAAAGTTCAGTAGAGGTATCACTGTGATGCCTTTATCAGCCCCTGAGAAAGTTAATAAATCCCTGATGCTTCTAAATTGCAACTTTATTTATTTTTTAAAACTCTTCCACCATTCCTCACCCTTAATATGGGAGCAGAAGAGGTACAAGTCCTCCCTCACAGCCCTTCATTTTTTCAGTGCAGTCTATAAGAATTTTTAACACCTGTCATAATTAGATTTTTTCTTGACTACAAAGGAGAATTTGTAGGGGCTTCTCAAGTTTGTTTGGGATTGTTGGTTCTTGGTAACTGGGAAGGGGCTGAAGTGCAGGTGTACTCCAAGGGGTTTGTTTTTTGGGTTTGTTTTGTTGTTTTGGAATTTTGCTTGTGGGTTTTTTTTTCTCCCCAGTCCCTCATGAGGGCTATAGTTGGCTGTTCAGTGTGATGATACAGTCATTAAAAAAAGATTTATATTGAATCTGTTGACAGCTCCATGTATTTTGCATTGTATTTTTTGAGAAGAAAATGGGAAAGGTTTTTGTTTGAAGCTGCCAGTATACTTATTCTGATACTTTCCTCTATTCATCCCCAAGAGAATTTATTTCACACCATGGCACCCAGAGTTCTGTTTGTTTTGTTATTTACCACATGTCACCTGTGCCACACTATTAACTTCTGTGTGCTGACACATGTTCAGTTTTGGTGTTTTCATGTTAGTCTGTTTCATTTTCAGGAGAACTGCCTTACAGATGATATCGGCATATCTAGGTGGAAGGAGCAGGTTTTCCTGTCACACAGTGCCTTGCTGGCAAAAAGCTGCCAGGCTGCAATGGAGCTAGCAAAGCACAGCACTGAGATCCAGGACATGGCATTCCAGTATGGGAAGCATATGTCTATGAGTCATAAGGTACACCTTTTCCTTTTGTTCTGGGAGCTTAAATATGGAAAGGCTTGTAAGATGTGTTGCTCGTGAGCTCTGGCATATACTGCATTATATACTGCGTATACTGCTGTAGACTTCGGCCAGCAGGTGAGTATTGAGAAATTTGACTGCTGTATGGAGTGGAGATGTTTGCAGAAACTGTTGGTATGAGCAGTACTTGTGAACTACCAAAATCACACTCCTGGCAATGGAGCTCATTACATTCAAGGCTCTGTTAACTTCCCTCTAGCACATCTTTCTGCCGCAGCTTAAAACTGTACCTTCTCTGCTCCTGCATTATTCCTAAACCCACTGTCCCATTAACAGGATTTGCAGGAGAAAACATGTTATAAAATACGTTAAATTGGAAGGGACCCACAATGATCATCGAGTCCAACTCCCAGCCCTGCACAGGACCATCCCCAAGAGTCACAGCATGTGCCTGAGAGCGTTGTCCAAACACTTTGTGAACTCTGTCAGGCTGGTGCTGTGACCACTTCCCTGGGGAGCCTGTTCCAGTGCCCATCCACCCTCTGAGTGAAGAACCTTTTTCTAATCCCCAACCTACCCCTCCCCTGACACAACTTCAGGCCATTCCCTCAGGCTCTGTCACCACAGAGAAGAGATCAGTGTCTGTCCCCTCTGTTCCCTTCACAAGAAAGTTGCAGACTGCAGTGGGGTCTCCCCTCAGTCTCCTCCAGGATGAACAGACCAAGTGCCCTCAGCCACTCCTCATACAGCTTCCCCTCAAGGCCCTTCACCTTCTTTGCAGCCTCCTTTGGACACTCTCTAACAGTCTAATGTCTTTCTTGTATTGTGGCACCCAAAACTGCCCCCAGCACTCGAGGTGAGGCCTCCCCAGAGCAGAGCAGAGTGGGACAATCCCCTCCCTTGCCCGGCTGCTGATGCTGTGCCTGATGTCCCCAGGACAGGGGGGGCTGCCAGGGCACTGCTGGCTCATGGTCAACTTGCCACTGACCAGAACCTCCAGGACCTCTTCTGCAGCACTACTTTCCAGCCTCTCATTCCCCAGTCTACATAATGTGTTGGGTCTTGGCTGCCACCATGCAGAGATTTGTACTGCGAGGCTCAACTGTCTGCAGCAGCATGGGCTGAGCCATATCCCCTCTGAATAACCTGCTGTGGAGGGAACTTCCCTAGAGGGCAGCTAGAAGAAAAGGAAGGAGGTCACCAGATCCCTACAGCAGTAGCGTTTCCTGGACAAGGTCTCTGACCTATACTAGAAGACTTGCAGTCTGCAGCTAGTTAGTCCAGAGGAAAACACAGATCTGCTTCTGCTGTATTGCACCACTTCTGAGGTTAGATGTAGCTTGAGACAAGCAGACAGACCTCCCATCTGCTTCAGCTGAGTTGATTTATGCAGTTTCTAGTTCCTACAGGAGAAGGAAGTGGTTTTATAAAGCACAGTTTTACTGCCATAGAAATGCCACTATCTGCTATTACTAGGTACAATTCTACCAGTAAATTACTTCAAGTGCAATTATATCCTTAATATTTAGTGTATGCTTTAATATTAATATATTCACCATTGACACATAGTTGTGTATTAAGGATTGCATAATTTTCATAGAAAGCTCCTGGCTATGTAGCATTTGCTTTGTCAGAAGGAAGGTCATACTGTGACCACTTCCTCAGGTACTGAAAAGTAGAATGTAGTACCTTGCACAGATTAAAACCCGGTCTTCTTCCCACCAAAGACTGGATCATTCTCTCCTCTATATTTTTTCTGTTTCTTGCCACTCCACAGTCTCCTACCTGGCTGCGTCCCGTGGCTTGCCCGGCTCTGCAAGTTGTCCTTTATTTGTGTCTTTGCAGACTCTCTACTCTCATACATCTTTACCACATCTCTCCACCACTGTTTTGCTTTCAACATCTTTCTATCCCTCCCCCAAACTTGCAAAAGTGCAACCAGAGTACAAGTGTCAAAGTAGGAAGTGGTAAGTAGGTGTAGAATCAGGATGTGGACCTCAGTGTGAGGAGTGGGTGGATACATGTAGACTGTTCCTGGGAACTGAACGGCCGTGTTCTTCTTTTTCAGCTACATTCAGACCTGCAGCCATTTGTTAAAGAAAGTTCTACTGACACCATGGCCTTCAGTTTGAATTCTGCTCCTGCAATCCTTCATCAGGAATTCCTTGGAAGGGAAGCATGGCTTAAACAGATTAGAGAGGTAAATTAAAGCACCGTTTACAATTTCCTGATTTTGCAATTCGTTTATCTCTTCTTGTCTGTACTTTCAATCTGCAAAGGAACTTACAAATTAACAAAAGGTTTACCTATGCTCTCCAGTGCTTAATATCTCTCTCATCCACGCTTTCAGCAAGGGGAAATTCAGGGACCTGACAGTCAAGCTCTGTCAGACTTTTGTATGTCAGTGTAACAGGCAGATTCATTTGCGGGGAGCATATGTGTGTTCCTCTGCACTGCTTGTGCAGTCCCATGTCTTAGCGTAAAGCTACTTTCACTGGCAGCTTAAAGCAGAGAACTTCAACCATCACAGTGCTTGAAAGGTAGGCACACATTTCCTTTGCTAACATGACACTGGGAGTAGTAATCAATGGATTAAAGTCATTTTGGAAAAAGTTATTTTCAGTGGAAGGGGAAAGATCTGTGGGGCTTGGCTTTCTGACCACGACAAAATAGTTCTGAGATCTAGCTCTCTGATACCCTTATTCTTCATTCTCTTCTTTAGCGTTTTTTGTTTCCTTTAATTTTTAATGAGGAAGGCAATAAGAATAAAATGACTACATGGTAACTGTCATGTACCACAGCAGGATCCAGGTCCACGAATAGCTTGCTGGGTATTGCTGAAGCACAAATGATAACTGTAGAAGACAGCAAAAAGGGAAAGGGGGAGAGGGAAATACCAAAAATGGTCAAAATTAAGCATTCTGTTGAGTTCCTGCATCAGTTGGACATGTTTTGTCTGTCTAAACAACAGTGATGACTGCCATTCGGAAGTTCATGCCTGTTGCTACACAGTTTGTTAGAAAGGCTGCTGCCTTCAATAAGGAGCTGGCTCTGTGCAAGCGTATTCCTTCAAGATGTGCTTGCCCGTGGTTCCTTTCCTTGCTGGTTTACGAAAGCAGGAATCAGGTACAGGATGTGGAGTCTAAACCTCTGCCTAATTCTACATTCTAACCTGCCTTCACCTACTGCAAACAAGGGGCATAGTCTTTTCAGCTGTGAAATTTTGGGAGGTGTATGCAGAGTCTACAGTCTTAGAGTGGTATGGAGTGGGGGGATTTTATAAGAAAGCAAACCTATTGTCATTTTGAAATTAAGGACTGGTAGTTCAGTAGTTCATAGTTCCTAATCACTGGTAGTGCATGACGAGGAATTTTGGAATTCAACAGTAACAAAACAAGGCTTATATGCAAGTTGAATGTAAATAGATTTGGATTATTGCAGTTGGAGGATCATGGCATTTCCACAGCACAGTGTATAAAAGCTTTGAAACCATTTCCCATCTGCAGAATCTAGAGGAGGTTGCAGGACTCCAGGAGTGCCGTCTGTCTGCTTACTAAATTTTCATACCAAAAATGGGCATTGTAGAAACAATGAAGCAGTTCTCTGTGAAGGAGGTGGGGGTGCCAAGTGACATGTACTATGCAAAAGTATTTACTATCTACTAGTACTACTGTACTTCATACATATATTTTTATACATATGTGTATATACTTTATACGTGGTATTTAATATGCTACCACTACTACCAACTACCATGTGGAATACCTAGTCCAGGAGCCTTTCTTGACTTGTGTTTGTTTAGAAAGGAAAATTATCTTTGATTAACTACAAGTTCTTTGAGATATCATCCACAGTCACAATCACTGTGTGACATTCAGTGTAGGCCAAGCACTCAAACCAGAGACTTTCTCACGTTGGCAGTGTCCATAAGGGTACACTCATAAGCCACCCTCTCGTGCAGTATCATTTCTGTGGTTTTAGTAGGTAAAGCACATGCAGTGCACTCAAGCCCTCTCAGAAGCTTAACCAGTTGAGCAAGTCTGATGTAAAAAGTAAAAAAAAACCAACTATGTGTGTGAGATGAGGGTCAGAAAAAGTCAGAGAGCCAAACTACTACTGTGAGGATAAAAAAAAGAAAAAAAACAATGGCGTAGTTGTAGTAAAGAAGGCTTAGGAGACAGATTGGATGAAGTTGCTGCGCGGAGAAGCACAACAGCCATTGACTTGAATGCTTGACAGGAGCAGATCATGAGAAAATATTCTTGCTGTTGGCAATGAAAATAAGCACAGGAGGAGGCACCCTGGGCACACCTTTCCTGGTATTGCTGTGGCTGAAAAGCATCTTCCTCAAACACGTTGTCAGATTCTCTGCTGCAGTGTGAATCTGCATATAGGCAATCACTTGTTAAGGAACATGTTTCTGGTATGTTCTAATACACAGTGTAACTGCTAGGTATATTTTGAAGAAGCTGTAAGATCCAATCAGGTGAATAGAAGTTGGCAAATCAAAGAAGATTGGAATATACAAATAAGGAAGCAGTAATTGGCAGTGGGTTTGCTACTCCCAAATGCTATCAGGCTGTTTTCTTAATGCATTCCAGGAAAGCTGGCTCCTGAGAAGACTAAAGAGAGAAGCAAAGGGGTTTTGTGGATCAGTCCCCTTTGTCCTTCAGAGGAATCAGTTCTGTTATTTACTGCTCTCCTTCATGTTGAGTTTGCTTAGTCTCTCACCAGTTCTTTTCTCTATTTTATTTTTCCTTCCTTTCAAAAATCAATTCATTTTCCAAGTCCGGGCCAGCTTGGCAACGTCTCTTTAAAGCTGTGCTTGCCACATAGTGTTCCTCTTCAGTACAGGCCTCAGCTCTTCTCCTTATCCCAGCTGGTCTGCTCTTTTGGGCTGATCTCTGAAGTCCCCAGAGGACATGAAGAGGTAGTGGTCCTAATCTACATCTTTTCAGGAGACACATTGCAGAAGAACTGAGGTTTGGGGTCTTCCCTTAAGGTAGTTAGAGGGAAGGAAACAGGTGATTTTTTTTTTTCCTCAATGTGCCTGGAAAGAGAAGAGCTGGAGTTGGATGAAGTGATAATGGCACATCCGGATCTGATCCCAGGAAAGGATTTGCAGGTTGGTTAAGTGGAAATGCTCTGGTATTTTCAGAGCGCTGCCACTGAGTGAGAAAGACATCTTCTCTTCTGTATCATTCTGTGACAAAATTCAACAAGTTGAACTACATATTTTTCTGCATCTGGGCAAGAAGAAATTTAAAATTTATTTGTATTTCTTTCTGAATATGTTAGGAGTTACAGGTTGTATTTATCTGTCATTTACTCCAAGGGTGATGCTGATACTTCAATTGTAAATCAAAAGCCCCTCTAGCCTGGGTGTAACAGCTCTGACAGGGTCTGACAGCCCCTTTTGAGAGCTCTAGACTATTGCCTCATGCAAGTCAGTATAGGTATACAGAGTTCTCTTTAAAGAAAGTGTATTCCGTTGTTGCTGATAGGAAGTATAGTTTATTTCAGAATCTCATGGGAGAGATTAATTAATGCAAACAGCAAGATTTCTTAAGACCAAAACATTTTGGATTCACCAAATGTTTAACTACAAATCATACTAAAAATGCCTAAAAATTACGCTGAGTATCTGCAGCTCTCATCTGAAACAGAACCATGTTGTGTAAGCTGGTAACACATTTGGTTGTATTTTAGGGTTTTCTGTATCAGATTCCTAACGAAAGTAAGTTATGTTTGAAGTAGTAGCTCATTTAATTGCATTCTTTATTCTTGCAACTCTAGTTTGTAGTATGTAGTGTCTGATATAAAATCTCTTTCTTTTTAAGGCACAAGGAAAAGGAAACATCGTGGACTATAAGAAGGTTGGTAAATTACACTTATATCTCATTTTTAATATTTTTAGAAGTATTTTCAAGGATATTCTTGACAGTTGTGAGAAACTTCCTTATTAAAGCTGGGTTGTAATTTGTGTGTGAGTATATGAAGGGAGGGAGAATGGCTCGTGCAGTTTCTTGATTTTAAAAAGCCACAAATAGACAGCTGTACTGTAACTATAAAATGTAGCTATTTAATAATAGTATTTTAATAATGTATCTAATAATAGTAATTTAATAATGTAGTTATTGAATAATCATTTCTACTGTCATTTCTCTCATTTACTTCCTCAAACTCAATTTTCAAACCAGGTTTCTGATGGCTGTTACTGTCTTCTTTTTTCCTGGAGTCATTTGCAGGTTAGATCCTATCAGTGGTCTCTCTCTATTGGTAGAGTACACTGCTAACTTTTTTTTTATCTCACCTTTGTTCCAAGCCATCTCTTAAAAAAATATACACATACATGTGTTTTACAATAATTTGGTTTCTTCCAGTCCCCACTACAACATTGAGCTTTACAGCGCTGTATTTGCTACTTCTCTATAATAAAGGCAGACCTGAACTAAGTAGCTTAACTACCAGAAGTAACTGGGGTACACTAAAACTCCTAAAGGGCTGCAGGAGATGGCTGACAAGGTTCCCCTGTTAAATATTGGAGCACAGCATGCTTGTGTTGGAGAGAGAAGATGGCACTGTGTCCCCAGCTCACTGAGCATGAGCCTGACTTGTTCTGAGTCTTAAGTAGATCATGAAGTCCAGTCAGTTATCTCCAGGATCAGTGGGACATAATATGTAAATTACTGAGCCACGTGCAGAATTGAGAATTGCTTCTTGAAGTGGGGTCTGAAGAGTGTTACAGCTCTGGCTGATTGCTGCTCATATGGAAAGCTAACACACAAGTACGGGTCAGATTATTGTAATTATTCTGTATTAAGAAAAATTGCAATTTGGATTATTAAAAAACCTCTCTGCCCTTCCGTCTTCTTAGAAGGATCTCAACCTTACTTTTCTATCTAAAATCATTGTGCTTTTAGGTTTTTCTCTACAACAGTCACAGTTGTATCAGTTCTCTTTCTTCTAAATCACCACTGAGAGCACCAAATTTATTTTTCAGATGTGTCTTGGGGACACTCCTGTGAATGTTTAAGATAGGTTACTTACTTTTTGAAGTCCAGAATGGGTTTTCTCCTTTTAATTGTTACAATTGTGATCCACACCGTGTCATTTCCATAATCTGAAGAAAAGGGGGAAGAAAACCATCTAAATTTGCTTTACTAAATTAAACATTTGTCAGAGTATTCTGTATTTTGAATTAAATTATTTCATATCTTGGAACCTTCACATGGAATTAAAAAACTTCGAGTATGCTTAGGCAACTTGGACACTTGAATAAAAGGTAAAGAAGGAGAGAAAGCCCTTCTGGTTTTGTATTTTGAGCAATTGACTTCTGTCAGAAAGCACATAGGTTTTGCTAGCTTTGGGTAATTATCTCTTGCACAAGCACGGATATTATGAGTTTAGTAATGATAATGAAAAAATTCTGCATGGTTTTTGTGAATTCAAAGAACAATCAGTTTTGGTTTTTTTTAGAAGTCAGTTTCAAAAACCTAGGCTATGACTTCCCTCTTTTCTATGTTTGTTGGTTTAAAGTAAAAGTGGTCATTAGTTATATCCATGCTAAATGAACTCGGGAACCTGTAGCTGTCCCCAGCAGAGTTACTTGACCAGCACATGCACACAGCCAATTGGAGGGCGTGTTGTGCTGTACAAATTAGTGTTTATTTTTTTGCTTTTTGTTGTGTTGTCTTTTCTCCTGCTTCACAAGAGGCAGTGCTTTGCACATTGCTCAGTCTTTTCTTCTCAGCATCACAGTCCCTTCTCATCTTTCTATTCAGTTGATACACTTTAACGTTCCTAATCAAGTCTGGGAGCTTGTTTCTCTTTGAGTCTTCAAAATATCTCCTCTTTAATCTTGTAAAAGCAAAGGTCACCAAAACTAGCTGTAGAACTTTTGAAAATTTTGATTATTTTTCTTCACCTAGTTTTTATTACGAACTTCAGTGTGCCACTTAGTTGAGATAAAAATATTTTTCCTGTAATTAAACTCATAAATATGTATACATAAATACGTATACAAACGTTTTTAGCTGTATAGCCCACTTAAGAAAGTTTTACCTTGCTTGCTGCATTTTCAGTTAAAATAATGAAGGTAAATTTGAGAAATTGAGATCCGCATATTTAACATGCCTCCTTAAAAGGCAAAAGTCTTTTTTCAATTTTGAGGCTGCTTAAGAATTTTGAGTTGTTCTTTTGATGGATGTTATATTAAAATGGTACCACTGATTTTTTTGACTTATAAAAAAATACATTTATTGTACCAGCAAGTTTAATGAGGTCTATAAACACAAATGTAGAAATTAAATGCTTTCTATTAATTTCATTAGATTTGAGACTTTCTCGTCAACAAGGTCACTATGTTCTGCAAAATTTTTTAGATTTTTTTTCCTCCATGCTTTGCTCAATCTTTTTATCAAAAGGATTTTGATATCACAAAAAGATTAAGGTCTGTGTTTCTGAATATATTTTCTCACATTAGTATCAGAGTGTTTCACTCTTTTTTTCCTACACCATCACACCACATCCAGACAAATTATTGATCCATCCTTGTGGTGTTTGAAAGTCTCTTCCAAAGATGAAAAAATTGTTTTCAGCTGTTTTAGTGGTGTTTCTCAGATAACAAAAGGGAAAGTACCAATGTATGTCAGGGACAAATTTCATGTGTGCATTGAAAGAAACAACAACTTTCTTGTCCCCCTCATTTGTATGTGGCAAAATTCTCAGACTTCTTAAAATCAAAAGGCTTTTATCCATTTTACGTCTACCTTGCATGCAGGATAAGCTGCGTAATTCTCAAATAACAAATTGAGATTCTCGATTTAATTGTTACCACTTGATAATACTGATTAAAAACTCTCTGCTGAAGTCGAGGACTTAATGGTGCTTGGCGTTATACAGGCTTGTTAAAGGAGTGTAACAAAGGCATAACTAGTAGCAGAAATGAGTAAGCTAGAAATAATTCTTGTTTTCTGGCCAAGGCTCTAGAAAAATGATAACATAATACTAAATAAAGAAATACAAAATCCTGTATTTTGCAGCTGATGACTGTGCTATGCAATGATTTGTTACTTTTCTAAATGCAATATTCAGGAAAGATAAATTAAGTCAAGTGAGAGAGGATATAGGAAAACTTTATAATTTTTTTACTGTAGCCCTGTCCATTTGCTCTGCTGTCTGTTATAGAGGCCTTTCATCCAAACTGTCAGGGGAGGTATGGCACAGTGTGGCATAGTATGCTGTGACATACTTTCCTGGTTTGTATATGAAATATTGTGCACTACATCAGCTCCAGGAGGTGAGTTTGTACAGTGCTGGAAGAGGATGAGTCAGGATGGGGTAGATCCAGCTGTTCACACACTGCGTGGCACTAAAGGCTGGGCTTCCCATATGGTAGGAAAGAGAGAAGAAAAATGGGAAAGGTCAGATGTGGTTACAAGGAGGTTTCTCAGCAGTACTCTACTGCCATGCAGCTAATAAATGGCAGTAGCACGGTGCCATCCAGTTGTGCCAGCCAGAGGTGCGGGCTGCCCTTGCCCGCCCCACAGCTCAGTGCCGCAGCGAGGGCAGCAGGGGTCTGCAGTGCTGGCTGCGGGTCTGCAGCCCCGCGGTGCAAGGGACACTCTTCCCGTGGCCTTGTTCACATGCCAGGGAATCATCACGAGGTGTGCCGTGGGACTGCAGGCTGTTCGCTCTCCTGCTCCTGAAATGCAGCAAAGAGTTAAAAACAGAGGGCTGTTGTTTGTGGATGCTTATGACCCGGGTTGGTTTTGCATGAAGATTTGTCTTGTTTGTTTTGGAGAAACCACTGCCATTAGTTCCTTTTGTTATGTATAATAAAAAACACAGCATAGTCAGCGATGCAGTTTTTTAGATGTGTTAGTATTACAAAAGCATCCAAAACCATTCAGATGAAGTGATTTTCTGATTTCTGATAATCTGATTATCAAGGTGTACATCCAGTACCAACAAGCAGTTGCATCTTTGTTTGTAATCAGTGGGTATTTTCCCACTTCTTTGGGGTGAGAATCCAGCATAACTTTTGTTTCATTAAAGCCAATAATCATCACATGTTTTAATATAAATACCACGTTGATTGCTTGTGTATGCTAAGATGACAATTAACAATCACTATTTGCATTAGCGGGATTTAAGAAGATTACGCTTTTTGGTAAAGAGTCTTCACAACTGCCATTGTTTAGATTTAAAAGCTAGTGGGTCTTGTTAAGTTCATTGTGAAAGACATGGAAAGGCATCGGTGTCCCTTCTAAAATAACAAAGAGTCTGTACAATCAATCAGTGTCTCAGGATGGCTTGTAATTTTTTGGCAAAGTGTATTAAAAGAGCTGTGTAACAGCAGTGTTCCCTGTATGCAGGCCATCTTTCCCCTCCTGTTGGAGACAGCCCTCCCCACATTTGGTTTCATTGTAGATACAGCGTGGGTTTCAGTTTGAAGTAAAAAGAAAATTTTTCTATTTGTCAGATGAATAAAGAAAATAAATTCTACTCTACTAATGAAGGCTTCTGCAGGGTGTTTGGGCCCTTTTAAGATGCATTTCTTTACCTTTTGTATAGAAAAAGTTTCTCAGAAAACATATGATAAATACTGCCCCAGTTTCAGCTGGCATATCATGCTGCACATAGCCAACAAAGATTAAAAAAAAAAAATTTAAATCCTACGGTGTTAGGAAGTGATGCAAATAAGTGATTGTCCAGAAGGAAGAGCTCAACCCTATGTCCAGCCACAAAACTGGATGCTGAAACATTCTGAAGTACTTGTTTAGAAAACAAGGGAAAAATTGACAAAATTATGTACTACCTATGAAGTATGTAGATACTTTTTTAAGGTAACGTTTCAGCAGTCTAAAACACCAGTGCTTAATGAGCATGCTGTTCCCACAAAAGAGAAAACAAATTTAGAAAAGCCAGTGCAGAACACTGCAGACACTTAGAGCATTATTCAGTCACTCAGCCACAGATCAATTTAGATTTTGGGTTTTGTTTTTGTTTCAGCAAGTACTGTGCATTTCAGAAACGTAGAATGTTTTAGCTCACTTCAGGATCAGAGCGAATGCATTATATTCAAAGATTTAGGTACATAACAAATTACCTGGTTTAGGATCATCCTTCTAAAACAACATCAAAGAAATCTGAAGTTACTTTTGGTATTTTGCCACTGAAATAATTAACTCTAGGTTGCACTATAGAAAAAAAATCAGGAATTTCAGTGCTCTATTTCTCCCATTGCATATCAAGTCGATATATCAAGCAAAAATATTCACCACATATTCAGTGACTCTTCCCATCCCACCCCACCCTGCCCCCGACTTGTTGCTCCCTACAGATAGCACTGTGTGAAAGGAATCTTCTTTCCTTTGGCTTGTGAAGCAGAAATGTCTCAGCAGAGAAGATTTGAAATTAGTTGACTTTGTACTTGAACACCTGCTTAGTTTTTGACTCCTTTAGTCCTTCAGTCTCCAAAACCCAGCAGTTCCTAGCTTGCCTCTTTGACCTCTTGCTGCCCTCAGACCAGCTGTTCTGTCCAACAGCAATCCAGAGCAGTTGGTCTGAAAGGCAAATCCTCCACTTCTGAGGTATGGATGAGAAATCCTCTCTTTGCCTTTTTGAAAGAAACGGTCTGGGAAACATGGTACTTTGAACTCTATTCACAGAATCATGCAGTAATTGTAGTTGGAAGGGACCTCTGGGGGATGTCTGGTCCAGCCTCTCACTCAAAGCAGAGCCAGTATGGGTTTGCTCAGTTAAATTTTGAGTGTCTGCAAGGGCACAGATTGCAAAACAGTGCAGGTATGTTGTGGAGGAGATCACGTCTCATCTGAGCCTAAACTTGGCTATGCTATTGCAAGACTATTCTTTAAACTGAATTTAAATAACCAAAACCCAGTTGGTGATTTTTTCAGTGTCTTGGCACTTCTAGAATGAAGTAAGGCTTTAATGCCAATGGTCTGAACAAAAGCTTAAAAGTAAAAATGCAGTATTCCAGCATATCTAGCAGTTCAACTGGAGAAAAGTGTAGCTAAGCAATCTGTGTTTTGACTTGTATTCAGTTTTAATTACTGAATATCATTCTGAAGAAGGTTGCGTGGATTAAATTGTTCCTGCAAGTGGAAATATGTACAAAATTAAATATGCCATATAAGTAGAGACTAAAAGAGCAGATTCTTATATTTAGAAGAAATTAATGAGGCAGCTTAAAAAAAGTTTATAAAATAAAAAATAAAAGCAGCTAATTGTGCTTTTCTGTTCACTCGCTGCAAAAATTAGCTGCTCCTATCCAAATTTAAAAATATACATCTATACTGGATACACTGATTTTTTTTCTGCGTCCTTAGTTTGTGACATGCATTACATAAAATTATTGCAGCTCAAAATTTGAGAGAGTCTGAAAATGTAACTGTAATGTAATCAAGAGTACAACTAAATTCCTAAATTAGGGTGCTTTTCCATACAGCAGGGCTACTGAAGCCTGCTTTCTTATGGAGTTGTTTTCCTATATTTCTTTCATATCTCTCCCACTACAAAAAGCCAAATTTGTATTTTTTTTCCCTTTTACAACCCCAGCTGAGATAGAGGTAACATGCAATCTGCTTAGTTCAGACTGGTTTGCCTCTGTGTATGCTTATTTGAGTTGACCAGCTGCTTCTGCAAATGGAATATAAAACAGGTAAGATTTTGAGGGCTATAAATTGTTCATTACATAGGATGATCTCTAACTGAAAAGCTGAGGAAGGAGCTTGGCATATAAGCAGGTATTTTCCATTTTGACGTTCCTTGAACTTTGCTGGGAAATTCAACGGCGGATTAGTCTGATTTCTGTGTAGTGATTCCTCTGCCCATAGTTTGACACGAGCTTTGCGATTGTATTGGCTTCAAAGCAGTGTGTGTGTCTGAGGGCTTACACGAGACAAGCGTGTAAATGGATTGTGTCCTTCCGTTAGGATTCTCCCCCTTCCCAGACCCTGCTCTTTCACATAAGTCATGGTACATATATGTGAGCATGCATATGCCTAAGCTAAGCTCCTCTGGCTTTTGACCAATTTGAAGACTTTCTAGGAGCTATTTTCTTTCCTGTTTACATCTCAGTATATACTCCATGAATATTAGAAGTTACGCTAATCCTTTTTAATAAACTTCAGCAAATCAGCAGAGTTTGCTTCAAGATGTGTGGGTTCTACTATCCCACAAGGTTGTGCCTCACAGAAGGGGGAAGGGACACCTTTGCAGGCTGCTAGAGCACCTCATCTCACCTATCCTCACCTTTGCTGCAGAGCCCTGGAAATGTGGCTGATTCCCACTCATTAGAAGACATGTTGAATTAGCTGTGTGATGCATTTATGCCTCGGGGCAAGTTCCTTTCCAGCACACAGTGCAGGAAGATTCCAGCTGAAGGGGAGAATAAAATTTTTATGAACTGGGACTTGAACACTCAAGTGCTATAATATGCTTTCAGCTAATTTCATCCTTAAATACAGATAATGAATCCATTTTCAGATAAGAAGCATTGATCATTCTGTATGAATGCAAGTAGTATAGAAAGTGGGTGACTTACAATTTCGTCATATCTAGGATTTTTATATATGTATATGGTTTAAACTAGATAGGTAAGGTCATACTGATGTATTTTTAAAATATTTTGGGCACTGAGCTGTGTCTTTATGGAAAACATGACTTAGGAAACCCTGTACAGTTTGTTACTGCAGGTACCTGTATCCAAGAAAAGCCATTTTTTTAAAAAGCTGGTGCAGTGATGTAAGACAGTTGTGAAAGCCAGGTGGGGCATGTTAAAGATCATGAAATTCTGTAATGCTTTTGGAAAAATCAAATCCCAAAGATCCACCTGGCCTTTGTTCCCAGGCTCTGGCATGAGGCATCAGGCTGGAGTTGGTCTGGAAACAACCGTATTTTAGAGTAGAAAATGTAAGTGTTTCATGTCAGTCTCATGATGCTGTTCAAGAAAAAATACTAATTAAAAATAAAAAAGCCCTTAATGAGAGTTATTTAGAGCTTCTGCTAAGTTCAGGTGTGGGGAAAAAATATGTTTTGTTTTATCAATTTTGTTTGTATTATTTCATAGGAAATTTAACCCATTATTTACCCAAGTGTTTTTGGTGCCAAATCTTTCCAGCAACTTGCTGTGAAATGTCAGCTATTCCATGAAAGTATTTTCTTTCTCATCTTGGTGTATCACCAAGCCTTTGTCAAATTCCATAGCCTTACTGATAAAGATGGAGTTTGCATGAGTTCAGTGTGATAGTTTACCACATTTTACTGACAAAATTTGCTTTTGTCTGCTGTGACCAATGTAATCACACAGTCTATAAATAGGTACCCCTATTACAAAATACAGTCGTTCCACCTGTGTCACCCTGTGCTGGTTTCCGAAAGCAGGGCATGGAATGAGTGTTCATAAAATGCAGGGTTTTACTGCAGAAAACCGCAGTGTGAGCAAATGGCTGGTTTGCCAGTTCTGCACAAAAGCTCTCAGGCAGTGGCCGAGGTATGAAATGCTCAGATATTTTAAAATTTTAATTTTTTTTTTAGTTTAAGTGTGCCCTTTGGAGAGCCAGCATCTTGCAGGTGATGAAGTAACAGGTGGTGTAATTTAAATTACAGTTTCGCTGTAGTGGGGAGCTAAACAGAGCAGCTGAGAGGATTTAAGGGCTTTGTCTGGTGGCTTTGGCTTTGCCTTAACCTCGGGAGGAGGCGGTGGAAGCCCTGTGCTCCCAGAGACAATTGTGCACTGCTGAACCCCCCCCACACACCGATGTGCCTGTGTTTTCCAACAGCTGCAGGAAGCGATCAAGGCTGGCAAAGGTGTCGCTTCTGCCATCGACCTCTGCCGCTGCCACGGAAACAGAGCGCTGGCAGCCCTGGAGCGATTCCCTCCCTCGGAAGCCAGGGATGCCTTGGCCAACATCGTCTACGCCGTGACCAGGTTTCCCTGAGCTGCCGCTCCGGGAGGAGCATCTCTCCCTCCACAGGTGGAAGCAACGCGGCAGGGACACCAGCGCTGCCTCGCACCTCTGATCACCTCATCCCATCCCGGCAGAGGAACGCGCGCTCGCTGCCGCCACCACCTGCAAAATTCGGTAGAGGAAAGAAAAAAAGGTCACAGACGGTTTTCACTTGTCGTGCCAGAAGCGCACTTGAGGCTGCACCGGCAGAAATAATTAATGAGTCCCGTTTCCGTGACCTCAGCAAATGGACAGGAAATAAGTCGGTATTGATTGGGCACCAGCGGGGACGGCGCCAGGGCGGAGGCCGGTGGTTTTCCTGCCAGAGGGAGGGATAGAGGGAGGGAGGGATGGATGGAAGGGCGTGAAGATCCAGGTGTCACAAGAAACCCGCTCAAACCTGCCCGGAGAGAGTGAGCTGCCGAAGCCGGGAATTAACATGCCCTTATCCAAGGGGAAGGGCAGTTCGGGGATAAATGGGGGGAAATCCCTCTCTGTCTGTGAGCAGTCATGTCTCCTCACACTGTTTTTATGTATTCAAATGTAAAATTACCCTGTGCCTAATGAGTTCTGTTTTTGAGAAACTTGCTGAGAAAATGTGTCAAGCATGGTAAGTAGGAGCTTTAAAATATTTAATCAAATATTAATTTGACTCTGTTAAGGGAACTGAGTGCCTGGAGTTTATACTGTGCCTATGTAAAATGTTGCTCTGGGTCAATGAATGAGGTTTTTCCAACTCTTCTGGGGGAGGGAATATCCCTCCCTCGGATCCAGCAGTTTGTTTCAACAGAGTCTTACACAAAAGAGTTTCCTATGTTTGTGACACTTGTGTTAATTTAAGCCAAATAAATGTTAATTTGTAAGGCTAGACATCAACCCTTGGCAGAAAGGAAGCAGGAATGCTCCTTTGTGAGTAGTCACTGCACTGAAAAAAATGCAGAAAATACCAGAGAAGTTTTGAACCTCAGTGTGTTGGATTTTCAAGTCCAATTACAGACAGCTTATAAGGTGTATCAGAAGCTTGCAACTTGAGACCGTCTCTGTTTTGTTCATAGGAGATGATTTTTGTGGTTTGCACGCGTGCAATCTGAGAATGCCGTTGACAAGAAGGCTGAGTTTACATAAATGATCTAGATTGAGACTCAGCTACCTTTCTTCCTTCTGTGGTGTAATTACAGCCCAATCTGGAGACAGCTAGCACAGCAAACAGATTTCATTACATCCCTCACTCAAACACTAAGTGGAGTTATTTCTGTGAAATTCTCTCCTCCCTCCTTTTCCCCCTGCACTCCCTCTCCGTCGCACAGCTTGTTTGTCATAGATCAGCGTGTTGCATTCCACCAAATGCAAAATATAAATAAAAACTCTATCCTCTAAAAATATACTGAAAATACATCCTGTGTAATGTACATAATATTCTGTGTACATTCTGCCCACATTATACCACGATATTTTATGTATAATAAGCAACCTTGAGTCACAATCTTTGTTTAGGAGCAGCATCCAGAACTCAGGACTCACTTTGTTCTGGAGAATGGCTTCAACACCAGACCCCTTCTTACTTGCACTTTCTCTCTTGCCTGCCCTGGCATTTTCTCTCTTCCCAAGACTCTGGCGCTTCTTCCTGAGTTACTGTTGTTACTGCAACAGGGAGGCTGGAGGCAGAAGAGAAGCACTGAGAAGCATGGTTTATTCCAGGCAGTTACCCGTGAAGTTCCCTGGAGTTCTCCTAATAAAAAATGTGCTTGAAAAAAATATCTAAATTCAACCACAGTCGTATTTCAGCTCTCTTTGGCTCTTGTTTTTACATATTACATAAAGTAAGAGCCATTCATCATCTTTTCTTTGTCTTACATCTTTGTTAATTGGTTCATAATGATTTAGCGCTGCAAAAAGCTTGGGTTGCTGGTGATATTCTGAGTCACTTCACATCAGCTGTGTGAAAGAAATACCAAATGTACTGCAAAGCTATGTACACATCATTTGTTTTTTCATACAAGTTTTTATTTGAACTTGTTACCAATAAAGGGGATTCATCAAAAACTAATTACTTCTTCATTTTTACCGCTAGAATGTTTTGATTGCTCTTGAATAATTAAACCTTAATTTTAAAAAATACCAAACAAACAGTGTGAATTGTCCCTTATCAATATTATCAGGTAATCTTATATTTAAGGTATATGCCTGTAGTTCTTCAGAAAATTTTGTTGTCCTGTTTCCTCCAGGTAAAGTACAAGCAAAGTATTGTACGCGTCTGTCAGAGTCTGGGTGATTTAGTCCTTGCTGTGTACTAGTACACTCCTCACACCTCATACAGTTTCTGAGTGATGTGTAACCTTAGGGCTGTTCTGGTCTTATTTTGGTCCGCTTGCTTCCTTGTCCCCACCTACCTCTAAAGCAGGTCAGGGAGAGGGAGGCCTGTGTTCTGAGGAAGGCGTTCACACCATTTACTTCAGTCACCCAGCTACTCAACCAGACATTCCTGTTGGCTGCTTCCCTGAACGTATCACCGGTATGGAATTGCTGCACCATTCCACGGATGCACAAAATACAGGACAAGGTCCCAGCTTCTTTTTGAACCAAATTAAAATAAAAGTTACCCTGATCTACTGCATCTTACTTGTGATGGAGTTAATTTTCTTAGTAGTATCCTATACAGTGCCACGTTTTGGATGTGTAACTAAACCAGCATTGCTCACCCGCTGTGCTCAGCAGCGCTTGCATGGTGCCAGGGCTTTCTCTGCTCCTCACTCCGACACCCAGCGAGGGGTTGGTTGTGGGCAAGGGGCAGAAGGGTACAGCTGACCTCAGAGATAGCCTGTGCTGTAGAAGATCCTGCTCAGCAGTAAAAACTGGGGGTGGGGAGTGGGGATGTTCCAGGGGTCTCTTGTTTGGGCACTGTCTGGGCATCAGTGGACTGCTATTGAGTGCTTTTTCATTGCTTGTTTTCCGTGGTTTTGTTTTCATTTTTTTTCCCCTTGTACCTATTAAACTGTCTTTAATTCAACCCACAGATTTTCTCACTGTTGCCCTTCTCCGGGGTAGAGTGTGGAGGCACTTCTCTATCTGTTAATGGTTAGGGATTTTTAGAAGAATCTACTAAAATTGTGTCTTTTATTGGTGGCATCAATTTCAGTTTCCCACTGAAATTCCCAGTATTTTTGACCTTTAGGATTGTAGCCTCAAACTGTTCCAGGAACAGAAGTAGTTCAGTACAGAGTTCTCAGCTCTTTCTGGTCTGAGAGTCTCCTTGCTCCCACTCATGCTCACTGAGCTGAAGCACCAGCAAGTATCAAGGGGAAATAGGCTTTTAATCATAAGGCACTTTTAGCAGATTATACTCTTCAGATCCCCCTTACCTGCTTGTAAAAACTCTTTGAATGATTTTGCACATTCAGTATTTTAATTAAGGAGTGAGTCATGCAAATACAAAAAACTCTTGTTTGCCTGCCTCTGGCCTCACACTGCCTCAGCTGGATAGAAAGGAATGCTGCTCCTTGTTCCTCTGACGGAGGGTGGGATGTACCACATCAGACTTGGCTGGACATGTCTAACCCCAGATGTGCCTCATCTCAGCCCAGAAAATCCCTCTGTGAGGGACTGTATCTATCCTGTGCCTATACAGAACTGAAAACCTACAGTACACCCCACTGTGGGGGGCAGCGAGTGAGCAGCTCTGAGGTGCTTAGCTGCCATCCATCACAATTCTTTTTGGTACCCAGGATGGGACACATAGGGCTCAAGATAGTAGAGTGTGTGACCAGAGTGTGCTAGAGGGAACCTCTTATACCTGTTTAGCTATTGCTGGTCATGATATTGACTTATTCACTCTCGATGCAGGTTTATTTATTCCCTTACCGACTCCCTGTCATGCTTGAGAGTGAGCATGACGATTTGAGAGCTTGTTGGAGGCTGGGTTTGTCTTCTGCAGTTTGTTGTGCTGGAAACACTTGATTGTGTTTTCCCTTGGAGAACTATGATGAAAGCACTGACCCTGAGCCTAATCTGGTGTTAGGGCTCCATGTTGCTGCTGTCCCAGTACTTTGGGAACCATCTCGTGGAGATAATTAACAACTACACCTTTTCTCTCTTTTCCTCTGAGAGACAGTTTGTGGAGCAAACAACGGCACCTTCACCTCCTGCAGGGTAGTTGTTTTCCACCTTGTTACAATGACTCTTAAGTTTTTTTTAACACTCCTGGGTAATCAGAATGTTCACATCAGTGTGTCTCAAGAATCTGTATCCAGCTTTTCCTAGGATTGACCAAGTATTTAGGAATATCACAAAGGGATGTGCCCTGAGGCTGTGTGGTCGTGGGTGGCAAAGTATCTAGAACAGTTTTTACCTCTGATGGTGTGGGACCTGACCCTCAAACAAGTGCAGGATCCTGAAAAAGTGACAGTACGTTTGAGAAAATGATGCCCTGGCTGCACTAAAGGGACACAATTTCTCACATGGTGGTGGGCCTGGCCTAAGCCTGCCAAGAACTGTTCAGCACCCTTAGAGGACAGAGATGGTCTCTGGGTCTGAAGACACACGAAAAGCACCACAGCTAAGCCAGAGACCCACCTCTCAACTCTTATCAGTTACCCCTATAGTCAAGAAGAAACAATGGAGGCAGAAGTCAATTGCCTCAGTCAGGAAGAAAGCTTCTTCTAAGAGGGAGCAGGAGGAGGAGTTGGAGAGGCAGCCTGCTGTGCAGCAGAACAGTCACAAGGACAGGAGGGGAAAGAGATAGGAATCATGAACAAGCCAGAAATCATCAACTCCTTATCCCTGAGTAGGCTGCAAGATCCACACAAAGATTACAGCCATCAGCCTGGTGAGCTAATTATCAGCTGGCTGCTGCAGTGCTGTGGTACTGGAGCCAACAGTCAGGAATTAGAGAGCAAGGAAGCCTAGCAGCTGGGGTCCCTCACAAGGGACTGGGGCATCCACAAAAGGATTGGAAAAGGAGCAAAAATTAGCAGCCTCTGGAGGTAGCTTGGCTTGTTTTGAGTGTGAAGAACTATCCCATTGAGAAAGATCTTGTAAACTATTAAGGCAAGAGTGAACAACTACTGAGAGTAGTATCCAGTGTCTGAGAGAATTAGTGATAGAGGTGATCTACAGCAGCCTGATAACCAGGCATCTAAAGACCCAGATGAAATCCAGTGCCTGTGGTCCATGCAGTAAAAGTTTGTATGGAGCACGGTCATTGTATGCCAGCACCTGGTGCTTGTGACTTGGCCAGACATCACGGCCCCAGCTGTGGGTAGATTGGCCAGTCTGCTCCAGCAGTTCCAAAGGAATCTCTCTCCCACCCACCCCTGCAGGCCTGTGGCAGCTGGGGAGAGACTGTCCCAAAGTTCCAGCTATTCAAAGACGGGATGTCTTCCTCCTCCTCCCTACCAGCCAGCATCTAGGCTGACAAGGCAGCTGTTCTCTGCCCGGGGGGAGGGTGCCACCGTGATCTACAGCAGCCTGATTGTACACATTTGTGTGCCACCCTGTGGTTCTGTCTGCATTACCATGAGGAGAGGATGGGGCAGTGGGATGCCTTGAATGTGGATGCTGGGGTATGTGAGTTGCGAGGAATTGTTGGCCAAAAAGGGCCCATACAGGAAAATTACCACTCTGGTTGCTATTGAGCAGTTCCCCAGAGAGTGCAGAAGGACTGATACTGCCTTTGACCCCAGTGAGGAACTTCTGGTTTGCAGAAAAAGGATCAGCTAATGAATACACCATCCAGGAATTGAGGGGCCCTGCCTCTGGCTAGGTGGAGGAAAGGGATTACCAGGTTTATTGGACTGCATGGATTTGATGGCCTGACACACCTGATCAGCTGGCTGTGCTTCTCTTAATGTAACCCTCCATGTGCCTTGCCTTACTGGCGATAAATAGTGCCCGTGGCCCATATTTGACTTAGTGTTGAACTTGACAGAAGTTGCTAAAAGATTGAAAAGCTCTTTTTGGTTTAATGGAAACATTAAGGAAGTGTTCTCTGGAGCTGCTGGGGAGTGCTTCTTGCCCCAAGCAGTGCTAAAGATGCCAAACCAGTGTTCTCAGGGGTACACCTGCTGGTGGGATCTCCCCGTGGCTTTTTCCTCTGAGGCGTATTTGAATTTTCATCAGCTCAAAAGGCTAACTCAGGCAACCGTGCCATGCTGCAGATTTGTCAAGGAAGTGGCTTCTGGGTCAGAGCACTGGCTGTCGCTACTCTCGTCAGCTACTTCAATCTCGGAGAAGAGTGAGGCATCAAACTTTTTTTATTCTTTGTAGTCTTCAAAGTCTTTTACCTGCACAGTGTCTTACGAAAAATAAAGAGCTAAAGCTTTTCAGTCTCTCAAAGCAGTTCAAAGGAAAGAATATTTCCAGTTCTGGAAGTCGTCTTTTCTGACGGTCTTTGAATTAAGTTATCCTTTTTTTTTTTCACCTTTCATAAACCAATCCCTAAAATGCATTAATTATTTACATAATTAGCATTCACATGTTTCTCTTTTAGGCTAAGCCTGTTTTTCTAAAGCTAAGAGAAAGTGGCCATTGAGCTAAAATTCTTAGAGCAAATGCCTTTAAAATAAGCAAAAAGATAAAGTACAGAGCTTGCTGTGAGTTGTGAAGGGGAGGAGAGGGTGACAAACAAATTGGCATCGATACACCAAAGCCTCGTGCAGTCACCTTTGTCCAGCCCTTCATGCACTTGCACTTGTGCGTGACTCTGCCCGCTGCTCCCGGCGCTGCTGCCGTATTCCCAGCCCCCGACAGCAGCCGGAGAATGCTCGGGCTCCCCCCTGTGTAGGAGATTCCTTCTCTGCAGTGCGTGAAGTTGACTTTAATTCATGCTTATTTGCAAAATGCTTTTGTCAGTGTGCATCTCTTGAGGAAAGGCAACCTTTTTCTCCGAAACAGAAAGAGTAAAAAGACAGTTTGCCTACTACACTGGAAAGCAGCGTTCTGCCGACTTCACATGGTGAAATTGCAAGTCTGTCTGCAGGAGAGAAGAGGGATTGTATCATACAAGAGCATTCCTCTTGGCTAATGGTGACAGGCAGGTGTCCCACTCATAACTAAAACAGTAGTTCTCAGATTTATCTGGTTTTTAAGAAATTTCTATATTAAATTCCATTTGAGGCATATTTTGATATATTGTGTAGGAGAATTGCAATTTTGCAGCAACATTATAAAAATTTTACTTTGAAATTTCCTTCTTTACTCTATTCCACTTTGTCTTCCTCCCTTCACCCCTTGCCCCAAATATCAGACTGAAAATACTCTGCTTTATTATTAGAATAATGCTCATCATTTTTAGTTTTAAAATTGTACACAAAAGTGAGTATTTTACATGCAACAAAAACAGTATCCTAGACTTTTTAATGCCTTCAATAACTACAGAAAATGACTGACCTCAATTGCGAGGTTCAATTTTTAGCAGTTATTAAATGTCAAATTATAAAAATTAAATGTTATGCAGAAGCCATTAGAAAAATCTAAAACGAGTACCATTAGATTAGATTAATTTTTTTGCCCCAGAAAAGAGTATGAACACTTATTTTTGAAAGTGTTTTATTAACACTTATTTTACTCTCTGCAGAGGAGCGTGATGGTTTTTCTATGTGACCAGCTTATCCAAAACACAGCATGGTTAGGAAACGAGGCATTTTTCCCTCTTGGCTAGTTTTGATGAAAGCTCTCCAAGTTGCACATTGTGTCTGAACATTTCTTCATTCATAGCATGTGCCCATCGAAAACTGTTTTCTGCTTGCAGCATTTCAGCTGTACTATTTATAAGCTCGTTGAACAATGCTACTAGAGGCTGTAAAAGGTGTGTATTTCATATGCAAATCACTAGCAATAATTTTCTACAATTACCCTTAGTTGCTTGCATCATTATTTTCATAAAAAATGGGTTTAGCAGGAGAACATTACAGAAAAAAATGTCTGTATTAGTAAGATGTATTTTTAAGCAATTTTATTCATATCCAAAGTATAAAAACGGTGAATGTTCCTACCTCTGCTCACATGGTGTAAGACCACAAGCAGTATACACGGCTTTTATATGTAATGTGCTAAGATAGCTTTGCAGAAAAGTAAACATGGTTTAAACATCTAGTATTTCTTAAAGATGACTACTGCTGCTAAAAGTGGTCACATTACTAATGATTAGAAGTGTTTCTTAAATAAACTTTTATGCAAAGTAATTGCTTTCAATCACTTCCTATTGTAGTAATAACCACTGAGCAGGTGGGTTTTTTCTTCTTGTAAACCCAGGTCCCCACAACTACAGTTTTTATTAAAAAATCAGTCCAGATTGAATTTTCACCACTTTCAAAGGGAAATTCCTGTTGGATAAAATGCATTCACCTTTTAAATTCATGATTGTTCTTGAAGTCACTATAGGGTATGACTAGGTTCTATTAGAAGGGTTATAACTAAGTGGATTAAGGCATTGAGTAGCCATGAAGCAGAGATTCATGTTAATGCAAACTCAGAAAGGAGGATCCCATCCACCCAAGGAGCAAGGTTCAGGAGTAGCTTCCCAACAGTGGTGAGTGTAAAGACTGAGAAGAGAGGCTCCCTAGCTGCTTCTAAGACACTGACTTTTTTTGTGAAAAGGACTGTATAACACGTTGGCCATGACAGAAGCAGTTGGAACTCAAAATACCTCAAAAAGCTGTTTCAGAACCTGAAACAAAGAGGATTCCTACAATCTGAATATTGCTACTTTGATTTAAGAAAAAAAAAGATGTTTACAGACAGAAAAAAAAAAAAAAGCTAAATCATCCAGCTGAGTTTTCAAAGAAACCTTGTTTTCTACATTGCTTCACATTTTTTTTCTAATATTGTTGCAAGCATTTGAACTTACATATTTTAGTGAGGTACAAGTCTATGCAACTGGTCCAAAATATTCTTTCTCCATACAATGGGCAAGATCTGGAACTGAGTGTTAAGCACACAAAGGAGAGTGTGCTGTTTGCACTTGACTGGGAGATGTGGACGTCTTTGAGAGAAAGGACTTTCCAGGCTGTATTTACTTCTTCTGGATGTAAAACAGAACTTGGCAAACAGACCTTTATGGGATAAATGTTTGATTGTTCAGAGTTAGTTATGGTGTCGATAATAGGATGACTGTGCATTAAGTGAGCATTACTTCTTTTTAAATGCAAAGCTGTGAAAAAGCGCACAATGGTGCAGTTCTTGGCTGAACTAATGTAGAGTAAAGCGAACTACGATTTCATTGCCAAGAGATTAAAAGAGGCTTATGCTTCCAAGACTGAAGTTGCTCAGATTTGTCAGTTTTTAAACAGTTATGGATGCAACTGATGTCTAAGTAAACTGCTGCAGCACAGAAGGAGAATTTAGGTTGCTCACTGGGTTGAGTTACTCTGTTCTTGAAGCTCCTTTACATTTCTGTTCTATTCTACTGCAGCTTCGATATGATTTTTATTTTAAGCTTTTATATAAAACTCTTCTTCCTTCGGTGCTCAAGTGTTACGTGTCTGCTGTCTTGCCAGTACACTCTGGTGCTACTTCAGGCTAGAACAGGGTTTTCTTATGAGTGTTCATTTTTTTGAAACTTTTTCTCTGTGAGCTAAACTCTAAGATTTCCAACCCACATGCACTTGGAGATGAACTGACTTGTTTTCAAAATCCAAGGATGCCATTTATATTCTCCATTTTGATATCCTTGATTCAGCAAGCAACACAATTATTATACTTCTTGCCCATCGCTTTGGAGTCTAGCTAAACAGCAAATTTTGAAGTTTCCAGTGGCATCTATCATTGTATCTAGGAACAAGAAGCAGTGCTATAAAATTAAAAACCCCCCAGAGTATCATGTAACAATTCTGTTTCTTGAGGAAAAAAAAAAATAAATGCAATTATATTAATTGGCATTCTAAACCAGTTTTCCCAACTAGTATAGTATTTTGCTGGCAGAACCCTTCAACACTGCTTGCAGCC
Source organism: Daphoenositta chrysoptera (assembly GCA_013397915.1). NCBI lineage: Eukaryota > Metazoa > Chordata > Aves > Passeriformes > Daphoenositta > Daphoenositta chrysoptera. The sequence continues at coordinate 36,461 of VZRO01005541.1, read as the reverse complement.
ACAGGAAGTTAAAATACAAATAAAGTTCAGGTGTCTGCCACTGTTCATTTCTGCCTGGGTTACAGCAATGTATGGATATTGCCCGCAGCATGTTACTTGTACGGTATTGTTGCCTGTGGGCCAACAGCGGTTCCAAATATTCCTGTGCAATGTGTCCACACATGTCCTTTCAGTCTGACTGGCAGTGAAGAGCACGAAGGTATGCAAAATTTATTATCAAGTTGCCTTATTTGCCATTAAATATTTTAGTTTTATAAACGTTGAATTGCAGAACACATTTTACTACAAAGCAGATGAGTTAATTGGACCGATTTTTTAATGGTGCCTTTCAGACCCTCATCATTCAAGGCAGAAGATTTTGGAACCTGCATTCTTTCTATTTTTTTTCCCGCAATATATTCAGTCTCTTTGAAGTTTATTTATATCAAATACAGACCTAAATAATTTAAGGTGAATTCCAAGCTGGCTGATTTAAGTATGCCCGATCTGGGTGAGTCAGTGCCTGACTCCTGCCGCGGCTGGAGCTCCGCGTCCGGCCGGACACCCGCGGGGCCGGGCCGGCCTCCCTGGCGTCCCTCTAGAGGGCAATCCTGCCCGTGCCATCAGCCCGGCTGAGCCCGGCCAGCCCGCAGGAACCCGCAGGAAACGTGAGGCTCCATCCGCCTGGCCGTCCCCAGGGACAAGCATCCTTCCAGCAAAGGCTGGAACCACACTCAGGTTAAGAAATCGCGCTGTATTCCGGAAAACAGCTGCTTGGCTCTGGGCTGCCTTGCAAGAGAGGGCACCCCCCCGCCAGCTCACACACACTGGGGCCAGCAACACAGGAATCACTAAAAGTCAGCCCAAGAGCAGCAGAAAGAAAATGTTACCGGTGTGGGCTTGTCTTTTTTGCGCAGGGGGCTTGTTTTCCGATTAGAGTCTTAACATAAAATGTGTATCAGTTTCAAGGAACTGGCTCCACACCCCACTGTTTCTCATCTCCTTTCCCCGGGACTCCATGACTCTTGCGTCTGGCTGCAAGGTGGCCTAGTTTCAAGATGTGGTGAAGTGATAGACGATGTACTGGTACCATAGCAATAGTTTTTACAGAATGGAACTGCCAAAATTAGTTCCTGCTGAAAGTGCTTTTGACATCTCATGCCACATCTCTGCCTACTGAGTGCTGTAGGCTATTGCAGAGATCTACAAGAAAGAAGCCTTGCTGAAGGTTTTGAGTTGGATTCTTGCTTATCCCAAATGTTTGCAGCACAGGAAGCAAAAAGGCTTCTAAATTTAGGATCATTCTTCTGCTCCTTGTCGTCGTACCAAGCGCCAGCACACTGAGCTGTTCTGAGTCCCAGCTCAGGGACGAGCACTGCCAGCTCTGCCACCTCCCTGCCAGCCACCGCGGTTCCTCACCCCTGCCCAGGGGAACCTCCGGCCCACTGGATCCTTCCAACTAACTCAGAGAAGGCATTCTCCGGGGAAGGCTGGCACCTTGGGAGGGTTTCTACAAGCTAAGGTCTGAGGAGCTGCCGTAGTCCACCCTTAGGGAGCTCCGTGTAAGTGCAAACAGTGCTTTCAGCTTCCCTGGGGTTCTGAGCACATCGGTGTTGGTGGCATGATTGAAGTCTCGCTGCAGTTTGGTCAAGTCAGTAATGGCCCATTGTATTCGAGAGCAATGGTGATTTTTTTTACTGAAGAGGTCTCTTGCTAGAGCACCACTGCTCCCCTCCCCGGTGACCTGGAATTTTTCAGCGATTGCTGCAGTGTCACAGAGTGGCTTTTAAGCCAAAGGCACAAACTGGGGGGAAGATGAACATTTGAATAAATGACGTGTGTAGAACAAGTTCAAATGGTGAAAAGAAATGGGACTTGTCTGGCTGGGAAGCCAATCTAAGCTTGCTACCTGCATTGCCTGGAGACAACTTGGCTCGCTCCCTTTCCATTGAATACTGTTATTGCAACAATATGCTCGTGCTACTTTATGCTTAGCTGAGGCCCTTGAGGTCTCCTCCTGGGCTTGAGTCCCTAGTAGCTACAATGCCTCAGGCCAGCACTATAGAGCAGAAATGAGGTGAAGTTCAAACTGGCAAGTATTTTCTCAAGGGCTCTGAAATTGAGTTTGGGATTCCACTGGCTTGCTCTTGCCTTATGGTTGCCTTTCCTTAATCCCACTAAGTAAAGCATTCAAGTAAAATCCAACTGAGATCATCTAGCACTACTTAGCAGCTGGGCCAGGTGTTAAAACACGGTACCCTTTAAGAAAAGCCTCAATTATCCTTACAATAAAGGGAGGGGGCGAATCATAGTGTAAACTTCCGTGCTCATAGTGCTAACAGGCTCAGGAAAGTTAGCGGGAAGTGCTCCTTATCTCCAGAGAATGATGCGCTAACTGCAGAACACTTGTCTTGTTAATAAAATGTATCCTTCTTTGGAGTGATTCATCCGAGGAGTTACAATGCTGGTAGTTCCCGCTTTTAAGGGCTCCTTTTAACAGCTGTCTATCAACAGCAATAATAAAAGGAGCAGTCAAAGTTAAAATCAACAAACTATTATCTGTTAGGATTATTCATGGAATCTGACACTGTAAATACACCCAAAGTCCCAAATGCTAAATTTAGAAGAGCGACATAAGTGGAAGAACAAAATTTCAGAGAACTGCTGCTAAAGAAAGCGCCAAAAATCTGAAATGGTGAGGATTTTTTATTTTAAGAGGCACTCTTTGTATTGTTCAGTTCTGAGGAAACAGCATGTGACTAGGAAAGTGCTGAGCTATTTATGGGGCAGAAGATTTATCTGAGATTTTTTTCCAGTTATTTCTCAGTTGACTTACATGTTTTTGTATTGCTTTTTAATTACAAAAAAAAAAGTTTGAGATAACAAACGAAAGGTTTATTAATCTGTTACATTCACAGCACTGCTCAGAGCTCACGAATTCTACCTTCACATGTACTTGGCACTTGCCTGGTGTATACTTGCCTTGTAACTTCTATCCGATACATCCTCCATGCTGCACAGAATCCGTCATCATGGCAGTATCAGCCCTCACCTACTTATATTATAATAAACACCTTTTATAAACATCTTTAGACTGAATTTCTTTTACTGTGAAGGGGGAAAAAAAAGTAAAACAATCACAATATAATTACAGCACTTGGCTGTGTACTTTTATTAGCAGCAAAATTAATCTATTTATTAGGAATGGCAGCACTGGTTTGTTGTGTAAGTAAAACATTTCACGCAAAGCTGCCAAGATCCAAAGGTATGTTACATATAGTCAAAAAATGTAACTGCCACAAGTGGCCATAGGTTACAAAACCAGACTTTGCTCTCCCACATTAAAAATCA
>VZRO01005541.1:1215-31241 GCA_013397915.1 Daphoenositta chrysoptera | reverse complement strand
CCGGCTGCCCCCGCCACCGGCCCGCCCGGGCACCGCCCCAGGGCACCGCGGGGGCACGTGCCGCCGGGGCCGGGGTCCCGCCGGTCCCACTGCACGCGGCGGGAGGAGCGGCGCGCGGGGGGCTCCGCTGGGATTCGTGTCGGTCCCTGCTGGGTCGCGCTCTGAGGGGCCCGGGGAAGGGCGCTGGGGGGAGCGGGCCGCCCCCGCCCCGAGCGTCTCCCCCCAGGTCACCGCGGCTTCCCCTGCCCGATCACCGCCCGCTTCCCCTGCCCTGGGCGCCCGCTGCCTCTACCCTACTTTTCCCTGCGGTGTGTCCACACAGCCCTTTGTAAATAGAAGGGAACAAACTCTGAACCAGCAGAATGCGAGCCGGCGGCAGGCCAGCAGCCATGTGACGGCTTCCACATAGCGTTGACGCAGTCCCAGAGTTTTTTTGGATTGAAGTGCGAGTAGGGTTTGTCGCTGCCACCTATAAACACAGTGTATGCCTGACCCTTGGGGCAGAGACATCTAAACAGGGAAAGAAAAACCTTTTCCCTGCTTCCAACGTGAATGGTTTACATCTCATTAAACAAATAATTACCAATATATGCTGATGCATTTTCTTCTTCTGCTAAATGAAACTCAGCATTGGACAAACGAAATTTTTATCTTTGCCACGTGTTTTCATAGTTTAGGTAAGTTCAGTGGATAAAAATAAACGAAGTTGAATGCAGTTTGGAGGAGAACTTAAACTGCCTGCACAAAGTTCAGATGAAAAACTGTTTTAAAATAAAAGTAGAGTGAGAGGGGAGAGAGGAAGGCAAAATGTTTTTAATAGACCAGTAGAAAACACATGATTGAAAAAAAGACAAATTCATGCATTACTGCTGGAAATAAACCAGGTTAGTATTTTGCTGATCCCTGCAAGATTAAATTGCTGTTTGGTAGAAGTACAGAGGACAGATTGAGGAAACTTCAGTTCTACGCAAATTGTAAGAAAACTGAGAAGAGTGATTTTTTTTTTTTTTTTTAATTTGCTTAAACTGCATATTCGGCTTAACTAAAACAAAATATGAAAGACCCAAATTAAGAACATGTCGTCTAAGTCCTACTGGAAAAATAGCCGTGTTGCAGGCTGGCTTCAGTGGAGACTTGAGGCTTCATGGCCTGCTCCACAGGGCAGCAAGAGGTTTTCAGATTTTGTGAAGTGTAGGAATTTTTATTGTTCATAAGAGTAGTGCTGTCCATAAGAGTAAACATCTGCTACTTCTTTAAAATGTTTCTCTTTGTAGTTTTAGAACTTACTATTAATGTATTTGCAGTCAGAACGTTTGTAATGTTGTGATACTGTTTTCTACTGTATTTAATATTACAAGTGTCAGCACTGGGTATCAAGAACAAATTTTATTGAGAAATAACACTGCAGCACCCTACTACCTCAAAATGGATAGAATGGAAAGCATTTGCTTTCAGTATTTGTTACATTGTCTACTTGCATTTTGCTCTTTGGTTAAATGAGGCAACATTCATATCTCAATTTCTTTAAGATGGGTGGTCAGTTTCAAGTAAGTTACCTGTTGTGTGTTTGGTAAGGGTTTTTTATTAAGGTGGTTTCAGGTACTGGACTTCTTCAACCCTCTGCTTCTTCAAAATTTATAACGCCTTGTCAAAATTACGTAAAATTTAAAGTCAAATCACTGGCCCATAGATCTGAACAAAAGGCAAGCATTGCCTCTAAGAAATAAAGTTTCCATCTCAGTCTTGGAGTGGTATTTATGTCTAATTCAGTTGAATTGGAGTTGCATTGTTTTTTACAAATTGGAGGAATCAAATGTACCCCGAGGATAATTGCAATATTGAAGTTATTGAACCCAGTACTACAGCTAGGAAATAAAAGATGCAGATTACTTGGCTCCCAAAGCAGAATGCAGAACTCGCAGTTCTCTAGGTTTGCTTCTCAGCCCGGCAGGAGGGCTTTCCAAGAGACAGCCTGAGCAGGAGGCAGCTCCTGGGCAGCCTGACCAGAGGGCACACGCCTCCAGTGCTTTTTGACTCTGGGACTGCAGAGCTGGGTATTGAGAATCGTTGTTTCCTCTCATTATTTCCAACTGTTCTGTAGGAATCAGTCTTCTAAAACATCACGAGGGACAGAATTCCACGCTGTTGCCAGGCACTTGAAGCAGCCCTCTGCTCACCTGCTGTGTGGAATGGCACTGCTTCCACCTACCCACACCAGCTTTCAAGGCTCTGGGCTTCCCATGGGGAGAAGCATTGGTTGCTTTCTGTGGTTCACCCAGTGCGTGCTTTTTATGAAATACAGGCAGAGACCCAGAGACAGGGAGCAGGACCAGACACTGGAGTGTTTGCTGAGATTAATTGATTAATCGTTGTCACTTGCTGAGAATGAATATATGTACGGTGGTTTTGATTGGCTCTAGGTAAATCACACTCTAATTATGTAGTGTAATACCGTTGCAATTTTGTGTTGAAGTCCTGTTACAGGATGATATGTGTAAGAGGAGGTGCTAATTTTGGCTGTTAAACAGCAGTTCTATGTACACATCTTGTTAAATTTAGTCAGTGTCATCTCCTTAAAAGATCAGCTTTTTTTTGGTGTTCTTGTCATTTATTTAACTTTATTAGGATACCTGTGCTGTAAGAGGGGTGTTGTATCTTTCACTGCGTGCTGGAAGCAAAGGAAACTGAGCAGCTTATACCACATATGTAATCAAACACGTATTTAATGTTACTAGCAAACTGGTATGTCTTAACATTTGACCAAAATGTAAAGAACAGTTGACCTCCTCAGAAACAACACTCAAGTAGAATACTTTACATGATGACCTGAGTTATATATGAAGCAATGTACCACCGTGAGGCTTTAAAGGGAATAAACTTAATACACAATGTCTCAACCCCTGTGCTTTTAATAACATTCATAGAGTCGATAATGAAGAATTAGGGACGTTCCGTCCAACCTACATGAAGAAGCTAAAATACTTAGTGGGACACTGTGCAAACAAGAAGCAACTTCTACACATTTACCATGCATTAGTGAACTGAACAGTACAATGTTTGCAACCATTTAAATTCTAAACTGCAAGCTTCTATAAAACTGGTAGCTGTCATTATTGTTATTGTTGTTGTTATCATTATTATTTAGTATCTTATTTAAGGTAATGATTAATTTTTGTTTATGATAACAATTAACAAGTGGGGTAAAATCAGAATTGCTTTCCACACGCAGCATGTGTACAGTTTTATACTTTCCTTTGTGGTTTTCACACTACTTTTTTCATTTGTTAGAACTTAGTACGTTAGATATGGGAGTTCAAAGAGTAAAGAGTTAATTCTTTAGTTACAGACAGCAGAATAGCAATATTTTTTTCTGGTGGAATTTTTTCATTTGTTTTTTACATCAGGATGTGAAAGTGATCAGTCAGGCTTTCTTTAAGAATGATTGCAGAGAAGTGCCTTCGTGTTACATTATGAGCAGGATCTTTTCTCCTTGTGTTGTGCTTTTACAATGGTCAAAATCATAATAGAAGTCGGGAAGGCATCCTCCAGGGCAAACACATGAGTAATTGATAGGTGGTAAATAGGAGGCGGAGAATGCATGTTATGGGAAGATTTAACTTACTAATCAGTTAGGATTCAGTTTCGTTTTGTGTATCAATAACTAGGTATGCTTTTATGCTACTTTTAAGTAGCAGTATGCATTATACTAGATGATATGAGACTGAAATACATTCCAAGTAAGAGCAATTTGCTCCCTTACTCATAAAATCTGTTGTACCCCCTTGCTTTAAATCCTTAAGGCTTCAGTGCATAGTTTGGGTAGGTGCATTTTTGATAAATGGATCGCGTTTTGTTCTACGTGCAAAAGCAGCATAAGGGTGGTAGTTAACACTAAATGCACAGAGAAACATTCCAAACGTTGTTTTTAAGGTGTTCTTCCATACTTTGGAACTCCCAGCACTGCACTATGCATTGAGCTTCTCTGTTAACCGTGGGTAATACCATTTCAATGTGGAATGTCATTACCAAAATGATAAAACAATGCAGTTACATGACAAGACCTGGTACAGTTTTGGAATAGAGGGACACATCTAAGTGAGAGTAATAGAAGTAGGGAGTGTTAAGTCCCTTCATTGAACTACCTTGTTCATTGCCTAGTCTGATGAGAAGGGAGAGCAGGATCTGTGGGAAGGGAATTTGGCCAATAGTGACAGCCAAGGTGTGCCGAGACCCCCCTTCTTTCCCTGCTCCCTTGGATCTGGCTGTTGACGTAGCTGCTGTTGTAAGTGTTTGGTGTGTTTTGGAATCCTTCTTCCAGAGGATTCACCAGAAAACAGGATGTACTGCAGCATCTGTCTGTATCCCAGCAAGATAAAGCTGCCAAGGCTGGTTGCTCTGCCAGTCACAGTTGCAGGCGTGGGCTCCCAGCTTCAGCACAGAGTGTTCACTCTTTCCTAGAACTTGCTAACAGCTGTCCTCTAGATAGCATTGAGTACTTACTAGGCTGAGGATGATAAGTGTATTTATCTTACGTTTTGAAAAAAATACATATAAGATTGAAATATGTTTTGTGTACTCAGCATGATAAGGAACAACTGCTGGGCATTTGCTTTACTGTATGTATGTATGGATTTCTTACTCAATTGCTTTTTGCAGTATTTTGCCCCAAGATCTTTTAGATATCTTTTTACTTCAGCTTTGCTTATTCTCACAATCTGGGCCAGAATGCTACCTCAAAACAGACTTTGACACTGCTACCTCTTTTAAAAATAATTATTATTCATAAGTACTAATGCACAGCAAACAGTATTTTAAAGAATATGAAATGTTTTATCTTTAGTGGACTTGACACAATCAAGAAAATTATTGTTACCCTTACATGTACAGGCATGCATGCATGGACATGCTGAGGAACAGATACAGACTTTCCCCATTTCAATAAACCTTTATTTCTTAGGGAAGCGATGATGCAATTGCTCTGTTGGTGCCTCTTTGTTTGCTTGCTAGTCACTCGTGGGTTCACTATGACCCAAATTTGAAGCAAGATGGTGAAATAAGCAAGATGGTTGAACCAAGCCAGTGGCTTGCTGGTATGGGGAGACATTTTAATTCTTCCTTTCCATCACAAACCTCGTGTATAGTCCTGAGCTGGGTCCTTTACCTCTACAAATTACAAGCAAAGTAACCCGGAAAAAAAAGAAGTGAGTTGTTTTCTGACAGTTTATTAAGATGGAAGGTTAAGGTGGGCACCCATGCTTGACCAAGGGAGCAGGTGGGGCTGTGAGGCAGGAAATCAAAGGGACAATTAAATCCTGTCTCTTAACAGCAGCTGTTATATGTTAGATGTGCTTCATTTTCTCATAATATCAGGGTTCTTACAAATCTCACAAAGAAGACAGGAAACTAGATAAGGAAGGAGATTATTACCAGGGCTTCCAAAAATGAAAAAAGTCAGAGCTTGTGCTTTTTTTGGCACCAGAGAGCTCAGGTGTGGAACACAGTCTTTCTAGGCCTCAGTGGTTCTGACACTTGTTTTGACTATTCACTTTTAATTGTATTCTGGCAGTTTTCAAATGAAAAAAAAGATCAAAAGTAGTAACACTGTATTTCAAATTTGTAAACCAATGTTTCGAGTCAATGTTATTTGACCTGAATTCAGGGTAGCTTTGTTCTTCCTGATGTTGTTTCCTTCAGAAAGTTAACTGTTGCTTTACTTTAATATTCTCTTTTTTTCCCAGTGTTAAATAGTAGCTCTTCAGATCCTCATTTATCTTCTCCTTTCAGTTTGATTTTATTCTCTGATAGGAATTCTTATAAAGCATTCTTCCTATTTGAATCGTAGTAATAGCAGGAAATAGAAAGAAAATACAATTCCATATATCCCCTCCTAAATATTTTGTGTCGTTCTATCCACTGCCACCTTTTAGTCTTCTCTTCTGGCTTTGTGTTTAACATTTTTTGCTGTTTTGCTCTGATAAAGCAGTCTAGGATTATCTGAAAAATCGTTTTGATTTCCATTTTAGATATTCTGTACCAGTATTGGTAGATTTGCTTACTGTCACCTCAGACCCTCACAAAAAAACCATGTGTCACACTCCTTGAGCACTGGCACACGTTGGTCTTGCACCACAGCCCTCAGAGCCAAGCCTAGTACAGCATGGAAAAGTGCAAGGAAGACCCAGGCAATGAATATCAATGTATGTGGGATAAAAGGGCAAAATACAAACAGTTGGTACTGTGGGATTTTCTTAAGGTCCAGCAGAGTTTTTTGATGGTGCTTTAAGAAGTACGCTGCTGTAGGATTTTTCATGAAGAGCTGTAGTGGCTTTGTCTAACTTTATAAATACTGTTGAGTTAGTAAGACATGGAATTAACCCATACCAGTGCTTATCAGGTGGTTTAGAAATTGGTGCGGGCCACTTAGTTTCATGCTGTTATGTCTCTAGAGAGTTTGCAAAAGTTTAAGTGACATTATTACAGTACTGGTAAGGTGGCGTAATTTATGTATGGATCAATTCATAAATGCAAGTCCTGAAATAGGGAACTGTGGTGGGTAAAAGGCGTAGGTGTCTGAGGGGTTTGTAGTAGCTCTGTGTCCATTTGAGAGAGACTTATTTTTATATGTGATGATGAAGACAATCTCATATTATCCCCTTGAGGATGCCCTTTACGAGGCTGTATATAGGGGCCATGTGGAAGCTCAGCACATCAAAAAGAGTATTTTGGCTTCAAGGGTGGCCTAGTATAAGCTGATTTTATAAATCTGTGCATCTTTTGTTTGGGTGCCACCCATATTTTATCTAATCCAGAATGGAACCTCATAGTTGCCATTACAGCCATCAAATTGCCTACAAATTGAAATTCTTATCTACACAGCATTCAAGTGTTTACAGAGTTTTTTAACAGTATTTTGAGATTCAAAAAAAATGTATTATTCAACATTACTCAGGAGAGAGGTGCAGACTGTTTTCCCCTCCACAACAGATTCACTGTCTTTCTCTCCCTACCTCTCTTTTTAATTTCATTATAATTCCCACTCCTGGGCTGTATGTACACTTTTGATTGACTGGTTTTATTGACTTGCACTTGTAAAGCAATAATATTCTGGGGCCAGGTAAACATAATGCTGTGTGCAGAGGAGCATGAGCACAGCGTGACAGTTTGCCAGTCACCTGCCTACCAGTCGAGAGTGTCAGTTTGCAGCTGCGTGCCCTGTAAGGGTCAGTGATATCTGATTAAGTTGTTTGCTTTGTAGATTTCCAAAGATTTAGAATATCTTTTAAGAACGTGTCCAGAGATTGATGTTTGCCCCCAGGTAACTTGCAAAATTAGTTTTCAAGTAAACAGAAATACAGCTGAATTTTTCACAGGAGAAGTGACACTAAAATCATGCTATCATGATACATATATTTGGCTTTCCCTACAAAAACTGCATTATTTAGAGGCTGACAGAGAAAGAGGACTTACTATAGATCTGTGTGCATTATTCTGCTTGAATTGATGCAATCCATATCAAAATAGCAAAGATTTTAAAATAAAAACTTATTCCAGCATGTACATTACTATTTATGATGTTTTCTTTCTGTGATGACTTTGTGTCATCCACAAGGACAATATGAAAATGTTTGACTGTAACAATGGTGATTTTGTACAGGGTGAAGAGTTTAATACAGTTAGCTTTCATTTACATACTGCCAAGACACTTTACAGAGAAGGTTAGAATGACTTTTACTTTTCTCCATACCAGAAAAAGACATACAGTTTTAAAAACTTCCCTACCTGCTGTATGTTATCAACAATATAGTTTGCATGTTGACAGGTCTATAGATGGCCATAAAGGTTACTGAAAATAACTAGTTGTTACAAACATACAGACTGGAAAGACTCCAAGTTTTCTGTGGGCTGTTAACTCACAATGCCTCTAGATGAAAAGTAATTACAAGAGGAGATGTAGATATTTCCTTATTCCAGAAGGTGCTGATATTTATTTTGTATTTTTGTTTTGTTCTTTAGTGAGATAGAAGATGAATTCAGCTGAAATCACTGATGATGATGAAGGTAAACTATTATACGTTGTATAATTTTTGATCGGGCAAAAATACTTGTTGATTTAAAGCCTTTATCACCTAATAAAGAATGCAGTTAGATCAAGACAAATTACATTAATGTTTCTTAAAAAGTTATCTGAAATAGGGCATTATCTTTGTTAGTTATTATTATTTCTGCTCTACGTCCTTCCTCCCCTCCAAAAAAATCTTCCTCCTGTAACATTATTTGTTTATACTTTCGATTCTTCTTTGGAGAAGAAACTGTCATTTACTGGAAAACTGAACGATTTGACTTTGAAGTGGCCTCAACATACACTTTCCATAGAAGTCATAAAAATAATGAAGTTCTTCAAAACACATTTTCATAAAAAAAAACAAACCACAGAACATTGTAGTAAGGATGTCCCGGTTTTCTGGAGAGGGTGCTTTATCTTTCTAAACCTTCTCTTTTTTCAGTAAAAATTCCTAAAAAAAATGTGAAAGTAGAAACAGAAAATGAAGATGAAGTTCTAGACTGCTCAGTAACTTCCAGATCTGCTGAGAAACACTCACTGGATGGCGCAGTGACTTGCCTACAGGATTCCAACAAACGGAAACAGACCTCCCTTGGCTGTGATGGGTCAGGAGGCCAGCAGGATGCCTTACCCAGCGTGAAGAAGAGACGCTTCACACAAGAGGTGACTTCTCTATACATGGATGTGGCTTTTTGGTTCATACTTCCTAGGCTAAATCCACTGCTGCTTTAAGTAGGATGCAAGTCTTGTAACTAAATTTACATTGGTAATGAGTTTGTTGCAAATGTGGCTAATCTCAAGCCAGTTTGCACACATGTCTGGGTATTCTCTAAATAATATGGGAGTGATCATATTTATGAAATACAGTTATAGGTTAATTCATTTATGTGAATTACGTTTTTGTTGTTCATCAGATAACATAGGAAGGGGCAGTGATTTGGAGTGACTGGGCATGGCTCTGGTTACAGTCACTCTCACGTCACACAGTCCTTCAGCTGGATCCTCAGTGGTAGAATCAGGGCTGTAATTCTTTCTTCTGTGACAAAGATTTAATGTCAGTGGGACCAGTATAAATTAGGGTGTGTTATTTGAAAGATAAAAATGCAGGGATGCAGAAGATGTAAGCCGTATCAAGAGCAGAATGTATTACAACATCTGGTGTGGCATCCCACTTGGGGCAGTCCAGATGTTTCTCTAGCCAGTGAAGGTGATGCCCAGTCTCTTCCATTATCCTGATCTAGTGTTTCTAGCAATGGCAGATTTTAATTAATCTCTGCTGAAACTGAGCAAGTTTCTTTTTGTCCTTGTTCTTTTCAGTAGGGAGAGCAGTGATCATCTGTTCCCAGAAAAATCATCTGCCTGTGGGAAAATTAATGTGATGTTGTCTACCCTCAGTCCTTCCTTTCTGAGATTAAAATTTCTTTTTTCTATCTCTTCTTCAGGAGTCACCTTATATTTTTGTTGTTCCCTTTGAGAGTCCAGAAAGACTAGTGTCTGGCATTGGATAGTCACATCTCTCCTGCCACCCTCTAGAGCAGTATAATGACCTCCTGTTTTTCACACTCAGCACTTTATTAAAATAACCTAGATTCAAATTCATCCTCTTTTGAATAACTTCAGGCCCTGCGTTATATTTAGTTTGTGACCTATTCTAATGCACGTATCCTTTTCTGCTGTTCTACTACCTAGCCAGTTATTCCATGTTGTATTTGCACATTTCATGTCTCCTTTATAGCCATAGTTCTCCGTGTTTCTTTTTCTTGACTATCATCTCTCTGACTTCTTAGGGCTGTTTTTTTCCCCTGAATGCCTGTGGTAGGTAGGTTTTAATCTTATTACATGGTTTCTTTCTTTTCCTTTCTCTTTTTCTTTTTACAATTGTTTTCCTTGCATTCAGATTCTTAAAAGAGCTTTATAATGGTCTCTGAACTGTGCTTGCTTTGCATTTTCCTGTTTGCCATTAATAAATTTTAAAATTTAATTTGAAATTAATTATAACTTTGGATTTATAATATCAGAAATTGACCCAGTAATAATGATGAAAATTCATTCTTGGCTGACCCCAGTGAATCAGCATGTTTAGTTAAATAACCAACCAGAAATAGTCCTCAATCTTAACAGCATTTTTTAAGTTAATTACTCTTCTAGTACCAATATTTTGTTTTAATTGATGACTTAATTAACTACTTCTATTTAAACAGTGGAAAAATCTTAATTATTTTAAAGAATGTTGTGCTTGTAGCATATTTTTACTGCACATCACATAGGCTTCTATCTATGATATAAACAGCTGTACTTCTTTTGGGCTGGTAATTACATTACTAAATTACTTTTTATCTGAAGACTTCACTTTTTTTTTTTATTAATTCTGAATACCACTTCATAATCAGAAATTAATTTTCCCTAATTTTCTTTAAAAAAACAAAGCGTAGAAGATTGTAAGTTTAAAAAATTTATGTGCAACACTTTTCTCATGTGTCTGAAAGAATCTATGTTTCTTGCTCATGTATTTTTTATTCTTTACTCCTGTGCTTAACTATTATGTGCTGTATTCTTACAGATACTTAGACTTTGTTTATTAAGCATAACAAAGGTCATAAATGCTGGAGTCAAGCACCAAACAGAACAATAACTAAGCAACTTTTAAAACTTGGCTTAGGATTCCAAGAGAGAATGTGAGAGACTATTTCACAATTTCTTGTATTTGTCTATGTTTTCCAAAATCCTACGTTTTGCAAATGTTCATAAAATGTTTAGTACATAAAAACTTGCTGTGCAATTGTAGTATAAAAAGCAGCACTATCTTATGTACACTGAGTATCATAGAACAATATCTTTTTTGACAGTTCATTAGAACTGATCATCTTAAATGGGTGCAGTATTATCTGAAATTCATGGATGTTTAAAGATCAGTGTTACAGAAAACTCATAATTTAAAGTGGAGAATTTACAAAAGCCATGTATTTATGGTGTGGATAGTGCTGTTCCCAGATGGAAACTATGGACAAGATAATTAAAAGAAAAGAAAGTTAGAATGCATCTGAACTAAAATGTCTTTAAATATTTTTAAGGCCCAAATGTTTTGTCATCTGCTAGTAGAACACTGGCTAGGTATTTCTGAAATGCAAATATTCTGAAATGCAAATTCATCCCGCAGCCAGATCTGACCAGTGGGAGCTGCTTTAGTGAAGGCAGGAGTTCAGCTGCTGTCGTAGCAAAGATCTGCTGTAGTTCTTAGCATGAGCTCCAAAGCAACGTGTCCAAAACTGAAACAGCAAAGTTTGATGATCTTACTGTCAAAATAATGAATTCATGTTCTTTAATACACATTCTAATATTGATTTGGCCTGACTTTATGTGTGAGGTGCACATTAATAGAAGTTACCCTCATATTGACAAGTTTTATTATATAATTAATTAGGGAAAATAAACAGCAGGAGGTCAAATGAGAACTGACAGATACCTGGTGGCCCGTGGCAAGCTATTTAGTAGCAAGGTATTTGAGTAGTAGAGAAGGAATTGAAAGAGTCATATGCTGTTTCTGAAGGAATATTTGGTATATTCTCGGTTAACAGGAGTGCTAATGAAAGAGCTACATAGGTGGTAGATCTCACTGTTTGTGTAAGAAATGTTTTGTTTTGTTCTTTCAATCTAAAATAGTAAAAAAGCTTTGTAATTCCGTTTGGGTGCCTGACTGGGGAGCAGTACTGTGCTTACTGTCAGTGGAGATTTTCATGGCCTGCTTTCAGGTGATGTCTATTTGGCAGAGCTTGTTACCACCTGGAACTTCCTCTGTTTCTTCACTGACAAGTACAGGTGGTGTATGACAGCTTCAGTCCCAGCATAGGAGCCTGCAGTTAGGTGGGGGCAATGTGGATTTCAGTCTGCTCGCAGTCCAGTCGCTGGTCTGGCTTTACTGGGAGTGGGACTGGAGTGGAACGGTCTTCTAAATGGGATCCAGAGGTCAGGTGTCCTAGGCACCACCACAGCCAGGGATTCTGCCCACTGAAATACATCGCCTCGACGTTACGTTTGCATTTGATCACCTCTCCACACAGCTTTGGATGTGCAAACATGAGGTTTCATATGTAGGGTAATGTGATGTGAGTGAGAGCAGAACTTGGAAACAGCTTCAGTTTAATTGATTGCTGATTTCTAAACCTGGAGTGGAAACCAGCTTCTTCTTTCTGAGTCTCTTTTGAGTATATATTGCATTAGAAATTAAAAAATAATTAGATTCAATTTGACACTGCAGTAAGCAGATGCCAAGTGTGAGTACACATAGGGACCACCTTGATTTCATGAGTTACAGTTCTATTTCTTAAGAAAGAAACTTTAATTCAAGTTCCTCACTGTAGGACATAATGGGGTCTTCACTAGAATTTCAAATTTCTTGCAGCTCTCAGCTCAGACCTGAAGTCTGTGTTTCATTTGCTTTAGTACTTGAATGCAAATTCTGTAGTTTTTTATCTAATTAATGTTCTATAGAACAAGCCAAGAAAATTGTTTCAGTATAGAAACATTTACAGATCTGTGAGTGTTTTCTTATGTTTGAATTGTGTATGTTGGATTTTGTTTCTGTTGTATCTGCTTAACTTCTAAGAATTATTTGCAACATCCATGTGTTTGCAAAAAAAACCCCCACATCCCCCAAGCCCTGCATATCTGCTGCGAGATGATGAAAATGCTTGATTCCAGTTTCAGGCATTGAGGAATAATTACAAATAATTGAGAGCATTAAGTCCTTAAGGATTCATTACTGGTTTTATATAAATAATTTAGAAAATTAGAAATCCATGAGGCTAAACTTCCTTGCCTTTCAGAAATAAAGAAATCTTCTTTTAGGCTTCCTTTTTTAAAAGATAATACAAAAGTACTTTTCACTTTAAGTTTGTATTATTTAAATAGAGTACCTTTTAAAAATTAAGTAATTTCTAAGATTTGTTTAGTAGTTCTGCACCATTATAAAGGTTTGTTTAAAAACCTGTGTATAAACCCTTCACATCAGAAAAAAAAGAGAATAAGCATAATTTTTGTGTTTTTTAGCCTTTGTGGCATTTTCAAAAGCTAACCTAAAGAGAGTACTGGAATGTTAAATGCAGTTGTTTGAGGCAATGGCAAGGTCACAGGACTAGGAGTCAGAAAATCTAGATGCTATTCTTGTCTCTGTTGCTGACTTGTCGCCACCCAAATTCTCTACAGCCCAAGATCCTCATATGCAAGGTGAAGCCTAATGATACTTAATTTGGGGGAGTAATTAGAGCTCTGTGGGTAGAGAGTACTAAGAATTACAGCTGCATTTCTATTCCATGGAGAACGCCATGAGCCAAAAAAAAAGGAAAATAAAAAGGAAACTGAAATAATCCTTTACTGTATTTTTATTTTTCCTAGTGAATTTTAAAATTTTTTTTATTTAACACCACAAGTCCCCAGGAGGAAATTTGACTTTGTGTATTTATGTAACAATGCTTGCTTAAGGGCCATATATTTATAGCTAGTATCTTTAAGGCAGTCTTACTAATACCGTATTTATTCATTTGAAGGGCACCCTTTCAAACATGAGGAACAGAGATGCTGGCTCACCCACTCAGGTAAATGCAGAGCAGCCAAACAAGAACAAGAATTCTAATGTAACATGGTTCTGTGAAGAAGAATCCTTCAGTGACATAATCACTCCATCTTATAAAAAACCTCTCTATGGCATCTCACACAAAATCACAGAGAAGAAGAACCCGCCAGGAGCAGAGCAGTTTGCTTCTTATGAGTTGTTTGAAAAAATCAACCCCAGCAGTCCCTCGCAGATTCGGACTTTGAACGACCAACGCAAAAGAGACTCGGCCACAGCCATTGCAGTAGCAGCAGCCACAGCAGATTCAGAATCAAATATCTATTCTTTGATACAGAAAATGTTTTACACGCTGAACACCCTCAATACCAATATGACTCAGCTTCACAGTAAAGTTGACCTGCTGTCTCTGGAGGTTAGCAGAATTAAAAAGCAAGTCAGTCCAGCAGAGTCTGTTGCAGACTTCAAGCCTCCCCCGGAGTACCAGCTGACTTCTACGGAACTCAAACAAATCATGGATCAAAGCTCGTCAGGCGGAGACCTGGCTTGCCGGTTGCTCGTGCAGCTCTTCCCAGAGCTCTTCAGTGACGACGAGTTCGGCAGGAGCTGCAGTGCATGTGGCTTTCTCAACAAAAGGAAACTTGAATCTCTTCATCTGCAGCTTATTCGTAACTACGTGGAAGTTTGTTACCCCTCTGTGAAGAATACAGCTGTGTGGCAGTTGGAGTGTTTGCCTCAAGTCAATGATTTTTTCAATAGATTTTGGGCTCAAAGGGAAATGGAAAACAGTCAGCAGAATGTGCAATCATCCAGTTTTTATGAGACTGAGCAGGTTGAATCCTCTCATTTTATGGAGGACAAAGAACAGGAAGAAGCTTTGTCCTTGGACAGGAGTAATATCATTGCCTCAGACTACATGCTGGATGCTCAGGATCTCAATGAATTTTTAGATGAAGCTTCTTCTCCAGGGGAGTTTTCTGTTTTTTTGTTACACAGACTGTTTCCAGAACTCTTTGACCACAGAAAATTAGCTGAAAGGTACAGCTGCTTTGGAGACTCTGGAAAACAACTGCTGGATCCTCATCGGCTTCAAATAATCCGTCGGTACACTGAAATTTACTTTCCAGATGTGCAAGAAGAAGAAGCCTGGTTGCAGCAGTGTGTTCAGCGAATAAATGATGAGCTTGAAAGTACGTATATGGATGGGAGTGAATGTGACCAGATGAGAGATGACTGTTACGATTCTTCTAGTTTACCAGATGATGTATCAATCATAAAAGTGGAAGACAGTTTTGAATATGAAAAACCTGGCAGACGGTCAAAAAAAATTTGGCTTGTACCCATAGATTTTGACAAACTTGACTTTCCCCCTCCTGATTTTGATGTCCCTGTCCCGGATTACCTGTTGAACAAAGAACAGATTAAAAGCATATATGAAAGCAGTCTTTCCATAGGCAACTTTGCCTCTCGATTGCTTGTTCTCTTATTTCCTGAACTATTTACTCATGAAAACTTACGCAAGCAATACAACTGTAGCGGATCTTTGGGCAAGAAACAGCTCGACCCCACTAGAATTAAATTAATTCGACATTATGTGCAGATACTGTACCCCAGAGCAAAGAATGACAGAGTGTGGACATTGGAGTTTGTTGGGAAGCTTGACGAGAGGTGTCGACGAAGAGACACGGAGCAAAGGCGCTCGTACCAACAGCAACGGAAAATCCATGTGCCAGGGCCTGACAGGAGGGAATTTCTCACCTATGCAATAAACCCTGAGAGATTTCGGGAAGAATTTGAGGGGCCTCCACTGCCACCGGAAAGAAGTAGCAAGGATTTTTGCAAGATACCACTCGATGAACTTGTTGTTCCTAATCCAGACTTCCCTGTGCCTTCTCTGTATTTGCTGTCTGATAAGGAGATAAGAGAGATAGTGCAGCAGAGCCTGTCGGTTGGCAACTTTGCTGCCAGGCTTCTTGTAAGACTCTTTCCTGAACTCTTTACTCCGGAGAATCTGAGACTGCAGTACAACCATTCAGGTGCTTGTAATAAAAAACAGCTTGATCCCATCAGACTGAGACTGATCCGTCATTACGTGGAGGCAGTTTATCCTGTGGAGAAAATGGAAGAAGTGTGGCATTATGAATGTATACCGAGCATCGATGAAAGATGCCGGCGTCCTAACAGAAAAAAGTGTGATATACTGAAAAAAGCAAAGAAAGCAAAAAAAGTGACAGGCTCTTTAAACTGCTAAGACTTTGACCACTAAATTATTGTCAAGAGTATGCTTTGGTTTAGACTGAAGGGCCTGTCGGGAGCTGAGGGTTCTCAGCACCTGGGACAGTCAGGCACTAAATTTGTTGCATTTCAGTGTGTGTGTTGCGTTTCTGTTGGCACCGCAGCAGTGGGAAGTGGCTGACTACATTTGTACATGGGTAGAGACCATCAGTGACAGCTACCAGTGACTCGCTAAGAGCATGATACTCACTGGTGCAAATACATGTATTGAAACTATTACTCCACTCCCCATTTCTGCATCTTCCTTTTCTATCACTTTCTAATAATAAAGAATTTTTTTTTAATGGTTGTGCTCTTCAAGGGCAGTTTTTCATTGTACCATTATAAACGTATTTTTAATTCATTTGGATTTTGAAACGTGTAGACTAAGCTTAATTTAAATTTGAAAGTGCCATTTTCATTGGAAATCATTAAAATATTAGACTTAGCAGCTTCACACTTGTTTTGTTCTTCATGATATTGAGGTACTGAAAGTAATAATACTGTGTCAAAGAGTGGGTCAGAATGGTGTCATTTGCATTTTTGACTGTTACATTGGTTTTATTTCTAAAATCAAGAATGAGCTGTTGAAGAATTGAGACATGAGCATAGACACCATATGAATGGGGTTTTTTTTGTATTGACACCACAAACTTGATCCTGCCCCTGAGAGTTCTGTTATTGTTTTGTCCAGTGTAACTGCTGGAGTGACTGAGGATTGCTTGTCTTGAGTAAAGCCAGCAGAACAGACCCAAGCCTGTACCCATGGAATGTCTTCCCATCACCTGCTTGCCACCCTGTTTGTAGAATAGCAAAACAACAGCAACAACAAAAAGACCTGAAACAAGAACTTAAAAAAAATTTAGACCTTATTTTCTATCAAAATCATGATTCCAAAGGTTTCCAGTGTTGATATTGAATTGCATATATAAAAAGTATGTGCAAAGATTGGTTTTGTGATGAAATCCAGTGTTTCAGGGTCCCACAGCATATGAGCTGTGCTAATGTAACTCATTCTTTCTCTGAATGCAGCAGCATCTGGATATTTTGGGTGTAGGGAACTCCCTCACTTTGCCAAATGGTTTTAGTGTAATTAGTAGCTATTTGGAGACATAACTGTGTATGTATAACTTAGGTTCGTATGGTCAAGTTTGCGTCATTAATATGTTCAAGTGTAATGAAGACCACCCAGAACCCAGTGTGAATTTGCTGTTTGAATTGTCACTGGAGAGTGCTGCTTTAAAACTAGTTTTCGCTTTCTTCTTTTTTTTTTTTTTTAATTTTAATACTGATAGAAATGGTGAGAGAGAGTCAAACATCGATTCTTAAGACAGTAAAGACAGTGGCTGCCTACAGAGCATCACTGGAACACCTTGGAGCAAGCGTTGATGTTTTCTGTGGTCCTTTTCTGTTGTTTACTTAGATGGGTCATAGCAAATTTTAAGTCAGTTCCAGTGTAATTTTCTGTTTCAGCATTTGTAAGAAAGTACAAAATATTTGATATTTTTATTTCAGATTTTTAGAATTTATTGTTCTTAGACTCATATTGATCCCTTTAAAAGGAAAACAAAATGGTTTTTCCTGATGGCAAGAACTAGTAAAAGTATTGTGTTAAACTGGGAGTAAATCATAGATAGTAGCATTTGCTCATTTTGCCCATGTGCTAGAAACATTCTCAAAGAATGTATGAAGAAAGTCATGAATGTACTAAATAACACACTGATACTGTTTATATCCATTTAAATGTTTCCTGTTGGTTTAATTAATAGCAGACCATACTCAGAGCAAATATGGCTATAATAAATCAAAATCATTTTACCAAAGATAAAGAACTTATACCACAATGTCTGCATCTGTTCATTTTAGTGCATAAATTTATCAAATTGAATGTATCAGAAACCAATACTCTCTTGTCATTGTATGCTACCTAGAAACTCTGTGAGATTTTTTTTACATGCACTTTTATAGGCTATATAAAATAACAGAAGATACTAACGGCTGTTTAATTTGTGGTTGCAAATGGCTGGCCAAAAGGTAAGAAATACAATTCCATTATCTTATCTTAATGTCATATATTTCACCAGTTAGTGATGTCAAAGCTCCCGGAAGAATTCAATATATATTAAACTTTTTTACAAGGGATAGATGTTACTAGCTAGCATGCAAGTTTGAGACATACTGGCTTTTACTGTAGATGTTGAGATATTAAGTAAAAAAATCAGTCAATTCATATTATCTAAAAAGTAGTGAAAAAACCAGTTTGATAACTTAAACCATAAAAATGATAATTTTTGAAAGTGGGTATAAAAATATTTTCATTGTGTTTTTTTTCTCTTCTTATTGCTATGTACATTCCTTTTGTCCCACTCTTCACAAGCCTTTCATGATTCATTTGATTGTATGATTTATAACTGATATCAAGAAAATACAGACATATAAATAGTGGCATAGTTCACTAACAAAAGCTCTTGCAGTATATCTGAAGTACAGCCACTTCATCCAGTTGGTCAGTCTTGTAAATAAATTAAAGGTATATTATTTTCATACAAGAGGAATGTTGTCTGGTGATTGTTTGGGTACAAGCAGGATTTTTTCCCTAAAGATCTGAGATAACCCTAGCTAGTCAGACAAATACATAAAGGAAAACACCCCAGTTTGCTGCAGCCATTTAAAAAGATTTTTCTGTCTTTCAGACTCCTTCTGTTTAAAAGAATAAACTTAAAATTCTGAAAGTGAAACTGTGATAGGAGGGTTGCTAGATGTTGAAGTGTGGGGCACATACGTAGCCATGCACACTGACTTCCTGTGGATAAGCATTACTTTCTACCTACCCAAGTAAGGTGGGTATCAAGTGTCTCTACTTCTTACAGTTTAAATATATCAGCTTTCAGTAAGTATTGAGTAGCTCATTTCTAAGCTTTCTTTAAGAAGCAGTGTAGTGTGTATCAATTCTTTATTTTTGCATCTTACACAACTTCTACAACTTAAACATTTCCTTAGAAGCTCTGCAAGAAATGCAAAACAACACATCAAAAGGGAGGTGAAGTATACATCAGTTTATTGTCTGTTAAGTATATTCAGTTGACATAATCAACAACAAATGTGTTGGCAAATGAGAAAAATCTTTACTTGAAATCACTTTGTTATGCTGATGCAGTACAGCCAACAGTGTTTCATGTTCTAAGAAATGTTTGTAACTTTTTTTATTATCTTCAAAATGTATACAGTTTATTTTTAGGTGCATTTTAAAAAATCTGTCATTTGTCTCTTTTCAATTATTGTTTGATGTTTATGTTATAGCAGTGAGAAATAGAATTGTGTGCTCAATGCTCCTCAAAGGCACACCAGGTCTAATTTCATGGTGGAAGGGGCTAACATAAATTCCACACTCCCAAGAATCCCAGAAAATTATGTGCAGGTTTTATTTATAATTTATTTTCATTCAGATTTTGTTTTACTGATTAAAGGGATGTGGAACAGCTGGAAAATTCAATCTCTTAAGCTTGCCTTGAGGACAGGGCATAAATTGACAAGTGTTCTTACTTATAAAGGTACATTTTAGTTGATTGCACTTAAAATTTGTGGTAGAACAATTGTGGCAGGTTTTTCTGAGTAAATGAAACAAATTCCATCACTGTCATTGCCAACATTTCTTCACTGCCTTAGTCTGACTTTCTGATTTTTTTCCATTATTACTGCAACTCAGCACCAATGGAGTTCGAGATTTTTCCTCAGAAGCATTCTGACAGGATCTTTTTTAATGTGCCTGAAGCTGATACAAATGAATAGATGAAGTTATGGTTTAGTTTCCTCTTAATTCTCTCTTAAAATTGACTTTGCTAAGAAAGGCAGAACAAACAAGCAGATGACTCCTAACAAAAGCAAACCTCCATCACATTCACATTTTCCTTGTATCTCATCTGACTGGCAGGAGATTAGCGCTTACACTGTATTATTTTTATCCACCATATTCCTTTTAATTTTTGTCATTTTCTGGATGCTGTCATTTCTAGCTAACAACCATGAAAGCCTGTGACAGGAGCAGACCACTTGCTCACTCCATTTCCTGGTCTGTTCCATCATGGGACTGTGGTCCCCACTGAGCATTTTTCTTTGATTAACTATTTGGAAGGAAGAGCTTTGACTTCCACGGGAAGGGAAGAACTGTAATATAAGGGAAACAAAGCTGTTCTTTTCCCACTTCTCCCTTTTTTACCCACACCCCAAGACAAAATTGAATAGAGCAAACCTGGTTTGTTTTTAACTATGTTTTCCTTATTTTCGGTTTTAAAATTTAGTGAAACTGACTTCCCAGTCGTAAAATGGGCAAAATCACTACATGTCCAATCACACTAAAATTGATGTTAATAGATGGAAACAAATTGTTACTGAACATTGGAGGAAGATCAGTTAATTAGTATTTATACACACAGAACACACACACACAAATGTCAAGTAATCACTCCCAATTTCCTTCACAAATTTCATTATAGGAAAGCAACTGTTTGTCTTTGTTTCCAGAGGCATTTTGTAGTCGTGTGTTAGTGCTCACTTCTCTGGAAGGCAAAATATTCCTTTAATTGCTACACTTTCGGGAATGTACCACTTTGGTTAGCTTGTATGGTGGTGTGTTAGCGAGGTGTACAAATGCTTCCTGTGAAAAGAAAATCCTAAGGTATCTGTCAGCCTTAGGAGTGAGTCACTTGATAGGATTGCATCCTGCATTTGAAATCTGACCCCTTTCATAAAACCAAGAGTTTGGTATTATGTCATGTAATATTGTCCCTTGTCTCTTGCTCCCTGTCTCTCCTTGTTCCAAGAGTTAAAACCAAAGAGAGTCTCCTTCCCTGTAGTGCTTGTCTCTATGCAGGAGCAGTGGAAACAGATGCATTTTAGCTTCAGTAGTGCTCAGATCTGCATGGCTCACATGCATCGCTTTGCATTCCTTTCCCTTCCATGCCACCATAGACCGACCATTACAATTGGCCTGCACAGGCTGTTGAGCTCTGTAATTTGGTAGGTGCTGAAGGCAGACTGTTCTGTTCGGACATGCCATTACAGGAAAAAACAACCAGCCCCAAGAAACAAAACAACAAAAAAACCAAACCAACCAACGAACAAAAAAAATCTCAAACCCAACTCCCCACCAGAAACACTTTGGTGTTTTTCTGTTCTAAGAAAAAAAATAATTGCTTATTATGTGTGGCCAAAGGGGTCAGGGTATACCCCGAGCCTCTCCCTGTCAGTCTGTAGGCAGCAGAACTTGGAACCTATTCAGGAGTGTCAGTATGTGCTTGCTTTAGTTGACCAGGCTCTCTTCTGCCAGACCCAAGTCCCGCTGCAGTGGTAGAAATTCACAGGGCCCTCTCCCGTGCCCTGCTCCATAATGCAAGCTGGCCCACGTGCAGCAGATGCTGCAGGCTGTGCTGCTCCTGCTTAGCCTTCTTTAGGTCACCGTTTTAGCTCACATTATGTTTAAAGGCTGCAGAAACAAGTGCAACCTGCTTAGCAAGGTCTGACCCCAATAAAAAGGTCTGATCAATAGAGAAGCTTATCCACGACAGATCAATGAACCCGAGTGGAACAGCTACTCACCTTCCTGCTGTCATAGTTTTCCTCTGAGATCACCCTGCCTTGTGACTGAAGCTTTCTATTTTGAAGCACATGGGTACAGTTCCCTCTCCAGCCGTTTCAATCCTGGAACCACAGAGGGCTGTCTCACGCATCACAAGACTCCTTAGGAAGTCTGCCTTTCTTTTCCTTAGCTCACACCACCGGTGGATCAACACTGGAAACTTATGAAAGCCTGTTTCTGCCTTCCAGTGTCAGTGAGGACGCGGTTTTGGTGGCAGTCATAAAATCACAGAATGATCTGAGCTGGACGGGACCCTTAAAGGTCATCTAGTTCCAACTCCCTGCCATGGGCAGGGACACCTTACACCAGACCAGGTTGCTAAAAAACTCATCCAGTCTGGCCTTGAAGATTTCCAGGGATGGGGGATCCACGGTTTCTTTGGACAACTTGTTTCCATGTCTCACCACCTTCAACATTAAAAAAAAAAAAAAAAAAAAAAAAAAAAATCTTCCTTATATCCAATGTAAATCTATCCTGTTTCAGTTTAAAACCAGTGGCCCTTGCCCTGTCACCACGGGCTCTGGTGAAAAGTCTCTGTCATCATGAGGAACAGGCTAAGTCTTGATTGCTTGTGCTCTTGTCTACTTTAGTTTCCAAAAAGCTTTTCCAGAAGGCAAAAAGTTACGTTTTTGGCTTATACTGTATTTATATTCTGTCCAATTCAAGAAATTACCCTGCTAAGTGCTCTTTCTTATGTTAATGGCTCTCAACTTATGTTAATGGCTCTGCAACTCCCTGCCCATCTTGGATGCCAGGAAGGTGTTGATTACTTTTTTGTTGTTGTTAACTGTTTTTATCCTGCACAGAACAGACCCTTTCAGAAAGTTAATTTCTTCACATCCGTACCTTAGCTATCCCCCAAGCCCCACAGCACTGCTGACATTTTTTGAGTGGGGTCTTTCTTTGGCCCTGCATGCTCTGGTGTAAGCTGCTACTGCGGGAGGTGACAGGCAGTGTGTACATGCTGACAGGCATTTGACGGGTCGCTGACCAGCAGCTGGGGCTCACTGACATTTTACAACACACCTCTCTACTTGTTTCTCTCAGCATCCCTGGAGATCACGCCAGCCGCTTAGAGTAGCAAGAACAAGTGGAATTGGGGAACAGAGGATGCATCTCATTTAGTTCCATAGCAGCTGGTGCAAGCTCCAACAGAGTGGTGACAGCAACGCCCACAATGAGAATACAGCCTGCTGTCTTCCTCTGGGTGCTTGCTCTGCAGAGTCCCTTCACTTCTGCAGAGTATCCCCTAGGAAAGCTTTCCAGGATCGTGTCCTCTTAAGAACCGATTTTTTAAAAGGTAGCTATGCCTGTAAATCAATAGTGAGGCATGTATTTGTGTCTTTAAACATCTACACAATCAGAAAAAACCCAAACCAAACAAAACAAAATGAAAAACCAAAAATCAACCAAACTAAAAAAAATAAACCAACAAAACAAAACCAAAACAGCACACATTTTAGGTATGCCTGAAGAAAGCAAGAAATTATTTTAAATCCTTCACTCAGCAGCCATCACTTTGAGGCTATGGAGAGGTACACCCTGCTTAAACACAGCTATTTACTAGCTGTTGGCATGAAAGAACAAGTGTCCTGGAATATGCTCCTGCTGTCTCTTCAGGGCTATCTTTGTCTTTCTGGGCTCTCCAGACTAGGTTGGGAGCAGATCCAGACTGGATGAACAGTAGCTACCTGCTCCTACTGGCCAGCTTTCCTGCAGACACTCACCTGTGTGTGGCTGTCTAAACACATATAAACAATAAAAAATCTGCATGCTTCACAGATCATCCATCAAGTTGTGTTGGAGGAAGCCCATGTTTAATGTCACCAGTGCAAGTGGTTATTCCTGAGATGCCTGTCCTAAGTGACAGCATTTTCCTGTAGTAATACAGACGTGAACTTCTCACCCCAGTATGGTCTGACCTTTACTCCGCTCTTTACAACGCCTAAGTATTAAATAGCCACCTAAATGCCACAATGAAATTAATACATGACAATCTGAGATTTCATCTTCCTCTGTGTGGTTAGTTAAACAGTAAAAATTAGCAGTACTACACACAGCTCCTCACTGATCTGTCTTCTCCATGGGAGCAGAGTATCACTACCATGATTCACTCATAGCTTCCTGACACACCTGGTGAGAAGACTGGCCTGGCTGAACAGAGGGCGTCGGCTGGAACTTGGAAAAAAAGGAGAGTTTATGACCTCTGGAAGAAGTGGTAGGCAACTCAGGAGAACCACAGGGATGTTCTGAGGTTATGCAGAGAGAAAAATGGAAGAAACTAGAACTTAATCTGGCTACTGCCATATTGATTAAATATATTAAAAAATGTTTCTATAAACACATTAGCAACAAAAGGTTTGCTAAGAAGAATCTGCATCATTTATTGGATAGGTGCAGGGGGAAATGTAGTGACAAAGAAGTCTGAGGTACTTAGTGCCTTCTTTGCCTCAGTCTTTAATAGTAAGAACAGTTGTTCTGCAGGTACCGAGACCCCTGAGCTGGACAACAGGGAGAAGAATGTAGCCCCCATAATCCAGGGGGAAATTGTCAGTGACCTGCTGTACCATTCAGACACACACAAGTCTATGGTGCTGAACAGGATCCACCCAGTTGTACTTGTGCTGAACAGGATCCACCCAAGTTGTACTTGGTGGAAGAGCTCACTGCGCCTCTTCCTATCATTTACACGCAGTCCTGCCTCACCTCAGAGGCCCCAGGTCACTGGAGGTCAGCTAGCGTGATGCCCATGGACAAGAAGGGTTGGAAGGAGGATCTGGGAAACTCCAGACCTGTCAGCCTGACCTCAGTGCTGGGGACGGTCATGGAGCAGATAATCCTGAGTGCATTGTATGGCATGCACAGCACAACCAGGGAACGGGGCCCAGCCAACACGGGTTTGTGAAAGGAAGGTCCTGCTTGACCAACCTCATCTCCATCTGTGATAAAGCAACCTCCTTACTGGATGAGGAAAATGCTGTGGATTTTGTCTACTTGGACTTTAGTAAAGCTTTTGACACCATTTCCCACAGCATTCTCCTTGAGAAACTGGCTGCTTATGGCTTGGACAGGTGAACTGTTCATTTGGTAAAAACCTTTTGGATGGCTGGGTGCAGAGAATGGTGGTGAAGGGAGTTACATCCAGCTGGTAGCCCGTCACCAGTGGGGTTCCCCAGAGTACTGGGGCCAGTCCTGTTTAGTATCTTTATCAATGATCTGGACAAGGGGATCAAATGCTCCCTCACTGCTTCATAAATGACACCAAGTTGGGTGGGAGTGTTGACCAGCTTGGGAGTAGGGAGGCTCTGCAGAGGGATCTGGACAGACTGGATCAGTGGACTGAGGCCAACTGTATGCAGTTCAACAAGGCCAAGCAGCAGGTCCTGCCCTTGGGTCACAACAGCCCCCGCCAGCACCACGGGCTGGGGGAGCTGCCCAGTGGAGAAGGACCTGGGGGTGCTGGTCAACAGCATCTGAACATGAGCCAGCTGTGCCTGGGTGGCCAAGAAGGCCAATGACATCTTGGCCTGTATCAGAGTGTGGCCAGGATGAGTATGGAAATGATTGTCCCCCTGTACCCGGCACTGGTGAGGCCACACCTCAAATGCTGTGTCCAGTTCTGGGCCCCTCACAAAATGACATTGAGGGGCTGGAGAGCAATGGAGCTGCTGAAGGGTCTGGAGCACAAGTCTCCTGAGAAGAAACTGAGGATGATGGGGTTGTTTAGCCTGGCTCAGAAAGGAGGTTGCAGGAAGGTGGGTGGGTGATGGTCTAATCTCCCAGACAAGTGATTTGACAAGAGGAAATAGCCTCAAGTTGTACCAGGTGAGTTTTAGAATGGACATTAGGAAAGATTTCTTCACTGAAAGGGTTGTCAAGCATTGGAATGGGCTGCCCAGGGAAGTGGTGGAGCCACCATCCCCGAGGTATTTAAATGACGTGTAGATGTGGCACTTAGAGAGACGATTTAGCGATGGGCTTGGCAGTGCTGGGTTAATGGCTGGACTCAATGATCTTGTCTTTTCCAACATAAACTATTCTGATTCTATGATTCTCTGTCACCATGAAGTTTCCTGCTTAGAAATATGCCACCACAATCAGTATCCTGCTGTATTCTTGGTATAGCAGCAGCGTATGTAAGCATGGAGTTAGTACTGTTAACCTTTAACTAAGATTTAATAATGAAAAGGAAGCAATTTTACATAACTGAGGGCTTTAGCCCTAACTATTTAATTAATATAGAGATAATGAAAGCCGTTCTGCTTGTTGTGATGTCAGCTTTAATGTAACCTTTCTGATTAACAAAATCAGTCAGCAATTAAATAGTGATCAAATCAGTCTTTATTGGTTCATTATTTATAAGAAACTTCCTGGAAATATAAGTGTTGGATATTTTAACCTACAGTACCACAAAACCAAGCTAACAGCAAAAAGTGACAGGCTTTATTGCATGATTATTGATGTATGCAGCAGAGGGAGATAACATTCTGACACGAGCCCTTAAAAAAGGGTACTGTAATTTTGTTTAACCAAAATTCATATTTAACAAAAAAATATGTTTTTCTGCAAAAATCTTATGCTACCACATGCAAACCCTTGTTACTTAAGTACATCCTGTTTGGGCACTTTCAAGTTTTTCCAACGCCTCAAAATTACTTTGTATTTTTCACTTTCAGTTTTCTCAGATAATTTTTTTAAGACTACCCGCATAACTACAGCAGTTCCTGTTGTTTTATCTTCACCTATTATGAGATCCAGTGTGTCACCAAGTTTCACCTGGAAACAGAAAGAGAAGATGAGTGATTATAAACATTCCCTGGGGAAGACAAATCCCTGCAATCTTCCTTTCTTTCCACTTAATATTCTTATCTCACAGGAGAGGAGGAAGGCAGCCAATACCAGACCTATTATGGATCTTCCAGCTATGAACTTCTAGGAAAGCCGTGGCAATACGCAATTACATGTCTCATGACCTTCCCTGCCAAGAGCTTCACCCTTCATGTTATACAACCAACACCTAACTCTGCGAAAAAGGTTTCATGAATGTCTTTTTTTCCTGAAGTGTGCTTCCCACCAATCTTTTTCTATCAACACAGACACAAAACAGCAAAATGCAAAGTTCTTCCTCGTGCCTTTAAAACAGTTTAAAGTGTTTCAAAGAACAGAGTGCTCAGCACTGCCTGTGCTCCTCACAAAAGGTCACAGAAGCAGTACACCTCCCATGAACCAGCCTTCACTCTATGGGATCAGGAATCAAAACTTCTCATCACATTGTCCTTTGATGACAGTAGCCACCACCGAGATCACCCTCACATAAAGAAAGGGTTGGTAGAAGTACGTATCTGGTGACCCTCCTGGCTCTCTCCTAGCTGTGGTCCTGCGTGCTCTATTACAGGTACAGCAACCTTCCCTCAGCTGCACCAGTTTCAATTCTTTTCTATCATCAAACTCTCCTTTTCTTTAATCATGTGCCTGCTCCACCAATGTCCCAGATTTAATCATTCCTACTCCATCAACCTTGCATACATATCATCACTTCCTTCAGCAACTTGAACTGTTCTGTCCTTGCTGCTTTCTCCTGACTTCCAGCCTTAGATTCGACTCTCCAACAACACAAGTTTCCTGTCTGCCTTAGCGAATAACGTTTTACCCAGGGAATCATAGTCACACCATCCCCCCAGGTGGAAGTGGTGTTTGCAATGCCATGCATTCACCTTTGCAGAGTGATCTAGAGAGAAAAGATCATGCCTTAGCTATTTTCTTGTAATAGATTTTAAAAAATTAAATTTAAAGAAGTCTTACAGTTCTACTTTTCTTCCACAGTTTTTCTCCATTCAGCCTGAGTTCATTATTGTAGAATGCATCTTCTACTTTACTGAAGAAAAAGAAGGTTTTATTGCAGTTACAGTGTGCAGCAAACCGAATGCAATTGTTGCTTTGCAGAAACACAACACCACCATTCATGGGCAAGGCACATTTCCACAACTTTAATTTGTGAGTAAAGGACACCTTCATTCAAGGTCAGAACAGACCTGAACTGGAAGTAAAGAAAAGGTCTTTCACAGATACTTAATGAAATAATAGCATATAGTTGCTCTGTGCCAGAAAAGCTGGTTCTAGAGATCTGTCTCCTGAATTTCTAATGAATAATGTCCCCTTTCCTGTACCAGCCAGTTTAATAATTTGTAAGTGGTCAAATTACACTAATATTCTGTTCTAACAACATAGTGATATCAGACTTCTGCAGGTTGCATTAGATCAAACATTTTGATACATTTATAGACTGCACATTTACCTGGTGGACCTGGTACTAGAAGCTTATACTCACCATCCCCTATTTCTCTATTCATTAAATAGTGCATTATTTTACTCCCTCAATCTCAAATTAGATCTTTTTATATTACTCAGTACAGTATTTTGCATTTTCTTCATTTTTAATAAATAGTAAGTAATACAAAATGCAATCTTAGAAATATTGCAGACACAGCAAAGCAAAATCAGGCTGTTTCAAGGGAGGTAGGGTGAAATAAACAGGAACATCTGTACATCCAAAACATATATTTAGAGAGTCAAAAAAGCTACACAAGCCCCCCCCCCGCCAAATACTGAGTTATTACAGCAATAAAAGGTTATCAAAAGTCAAATTTTAGATGCATGACATCTTTCTCACTAGCAAGTTGTTTCTTCCGTACTTACTTTCTTCCCATGTCTAGACCAGCTTTCAAGATCACATCATATCGAAGAGACTGCACTACTTTTTCAAGATCCTTGTAATCTTTTACTACGTTGGGGTCATTTTCAAATTCATCTTCCAAATTACCTTGATCTTCCTCCTCTTCTTCCTCCTCTTCTTGTAGGCTTTGTCTGCTCCTTTTAGAGCTTTTGCTGCTTTTGTTCCGCAGAGAAAGTACTGAGATATACTCTGGAGAGAGTCTTAGTGCACTGAGCTTGGCTGGGGAAAAACTGAAACATCTTCTGTAGTTTACTGTGCTTGCTTGACAGCTACAGACTATGCTTCTCCTCCAAGTGGGATACAGCTTATTTGAGGGAAATTTCTCCCACAGTCCGAACCAGACATTTAGTTTTCTGAAAGTGGTGATGGGGAGTCTGAAGCCAGTCATAGCATACCCTAAAATAAAACAAACATTCATATGTTAAAATGAGCAACTGCCGTGACGGATTGGAAGGATTTCCCCACATATGGCCTAACAGTTACTACAAAAAGATGATTATCCAGTTCCCCATACAGCGATGCGTCACCTGAAAGCACAAGCCTTTAGATGGCTTTATGATCTGCCTTTCTCATACACTGGCCACCACGACAAAGAGCTAAGACACCAGATGAGAAACCGACACAGAAAAGCCCAGCATATACTGGACTCTGTTCGTAATTCCTTCTCCGGTGTTCAATATTAACTGTCCAAACACATTTGTGGCACTTTCCTTCCTACATCTGAAATACAATTCACAAACTACACAGAAACGACGCTATCTGTGTCATAAAAAGCACAGGGAGATCGATATTTATCATGAGTCTTTGTCAATACGAGCAAGTTGCTGAACTCCGCAAGCAAGCAAATTCAGAAAAGCTGAAAGCTGCTTAACTTCAGTTTCTGCTTGGACCACAACACTCCTGCGTGGAAGTACGCTGCACAACGTCCCCCCCGCTCCCCGTTCATCCAAATGGGAGCTGGCACCGGGGTGGTGCTCGGCAGAAATAGCGCGGCTCTGTGTACAGCAACAGGAGGGACACCAGGAGAGACACCGGCAACAGCAGGCTCATGTGCAAGCTCCCCGGTGCTGCTGCCCCTCTCTATAACCTGGGACAAGGAGGTGGAAGCACCCCCAAAAACCCCAGATGGCTTTCAACGCTCTCAGAAACTGATTTACAGTCCCTGCTAGCCGGGTGCTGCGCTGGCTTTTACTGTGATCGTATATCCACGGAAACACGTGTTTCCTTACGAGATTAGAGCTCGGTTTCCCCGCACCCAAGTGACCTCTGCCGAAATATGAAATGAGGCGGTATTTGTGGTTGAGTAAAAAGCCCTGATCAATGACGGCAATAATCGACCAAATAAAAATAACCACACCTCCCCCGGCTTTTTTTCTTGTATCTAAATATGTGAAGTTAAAATATATGACATACAGTTTGAATTGTAGGATAGTACAGTGCTCGCAGAAGAACCAGGCCTCGCCTCAGTTCGGGGGCAAATTCCAACAGTTATCTGGACGTGCAAACAGTTATTTTTGCTTCTTTTTAGCGCTCGACCTTAGTTTGTTCCGCGCGGGCCAGCGGGTACAAGCGGCCCCGGAGGGCCACGAGCCCGCCCCACACAAGAAGAGCGCCCTCTCCGCCCCGTTGGAACCCTCGGGCGGGCAGAGCCTGGCCCGGCACCCCCGCCCCGGGCCGGCCCCTGACCCACGGCCGGGGCGCTCGGTGGCGGCGGGAGCGGGCGGCCCCGCCTTCTCTGGCGGCTGCCCCGGGAGGC
>VZRO01005540.1:458558-486342 GCA_013397915.1 Daphoenositta chrysoptera | reverse complement strand
GCCGCACACAGCCGCACACAGCCTCACACAGCTGCACACAGCCGCCCACAGCCGCACACAGCTGGCAGGAGCACACCCAGCAGCCGACCGGGGCATACCGCGATTCAAGCTCTGCCCCAGAATCCAGAGTCCCTGTCCCAGGGTGTGCGAGCCGCGCCGCTTCGGCTCCCGCACAGCGCTGTGTCCTGCCCGCTCCGCATCCCCGCAATGTCCGCTCCCCGCAGCTGCCTTTTCCCGCTCCCCACAGCTCTCACTCCTGTCTGCTGGACTCCTCAAATCGCCGCCTGCAGTGAACCCCTGTACAGGAGTTGAGTCAAAGCCCCGACAGGACTGCATTTATTTTGCATTAAGAAAGCAAAACTCCCAGCCTCCCAGCACTGAAGTCTCTGATTTCTAGTAACCTCCCAGGTTTCACACAACGGAGCCTTCAGGCGCAGTCCTGGTGCTGCAGGACCTGGAGCCTGGGCACTGGAGCAAGGAAAATGCCCCACAGGATTTAAATTCCTCATCATTAGTTTTTAAAGTCAAGTGTCATTAAATGTTTCAAAACCAACCCTTTTCGTAACCCCCAGGAGTTCTCAGAGCGGCACGACAGCTTTCACAGCAGCCCTACAGGAGCTGCAGCCCAGCTGTGCTGCGCCTGACACAGGACCCTGGCAGGAAAACACACCACGAGAACCTTTGGGGTCAGAAATATTTTATCTTTTTCAATAGGTAAAAATACATTTTAAGTCACAAGGTGGCACTTACCCCCTGTGGCACCAATCAACTGCAATCAGTAATTTCTGCCCCTGTTCAGCCCCCAGCATTTACTGACTGACCACAGGGAACTGGATTCCACAGAGACTGCAAAAGGCTTCGGTTTGTGGGGAGGATCACAGCAAAGCCAAAAGAGAATAAAATACACCTAATATACCCAATATACCTAAAACTCCATATCCATTTCTGCATTTAAAACGGACATGGATCCCAAAGATACCATAAAGAAGATACATCACACACTGAAAATCAACAATGTAGCATTGAAAATACATTCTTCCAGTATAGAAGGATGTAGATATATATCCCACATCACATTCAAAGACCTAGTCATGTGTTTTTGTGGTCTCTTGCATAATAATACGTGCTGTTAGATGCTTTTATTATTCCAAGCCAGCAACAGTCCCATTTCAGAAGGAAATGAAATTTCAGCTGCTGTGCAATCACTTCTGCAAGGCTCAATGTTGTCTGTTATGGAACATTTGTGCAAGGTTTTTGTAGAAAGCTATGTGGAGACAGCGAATTCCAAAGCTAACTTTTGGTTTTTTCCCAGATTGAGTTACAGTAAAATTCAGATTTATGTTCTCTTTTTCCAAAAAACTGTGACTGTCTGGATAAGTGTAATACCTGCACAATTGAGACAAAAAGTTAGCAGCAGCCAGATCACAAAATGGAATGTAATTAAAGCAAATACACATGTAATTCAAAGGCCCAAGGAGTACTTGGCACACCATGACAAATATCCAACACATTTGTTCTTTCATTTGAAGGACATTTACTCCTCTATCATGTGAATAATTATCAGTTATTCAAAAACATTCCATAAACTTGTCCACTCTTCTTTATGCATCAGCTTAAACAAGGACAGACTTTTTATAAAATACTTTAAACTTTCATTTTCTTGTATGAAGGAAGCAGTACTGTAATAACAGTATTTTCAGATGTTAATAGAGAAATCTGATATTTGTTATTATTATATTTTCTTTCTTTAATACTTACTTCAAAATACCCCTTATAACAACCACAAAACCAAGACTGAATTTCCTTTCACAGCTTTAGAAAATGAAAACTTTTTACTAGGAAGCTGCGTAGATAAACTAGCTGTGCTATTCTGCTTTTCTGACATATTACTCATTTGTAACAAAGTATCTTTTCTTTTCCCTTAAGATTTATTGCTTTGTTATTTAAGTATTTTCTTTGTACTCATCTTGAACGCAATACAGTAAGTCCAACATAAGCTTTGAGCTCACATGAATTAGAAAATTCCTATTTTGAGAGAGGATTTTTAAGCCCTCAGTCACTTTGCCCAAGCTGTCACCAGCAGCCACGGAGCCTTTCGTGTCCTGTCCCCTGCAGCCTAGTCCCCAGAACGCCTCACGTTTCCTCTGCATCACAGTAAAGGCAAGAACGACTTTGCTCAAATGAGTGAGGGTAGAAAGCTATGGGGAAACAAAGCTTTGATGCTGCTTTCTGATAGCTGGGTAGCTTTACTGAGAGATTTCAGAGGAGCTGTGCCTAGAGCACCTGTGTGTGACAATGGCACAATTCCCAAAGCAAACGCCTGGGATGGGGCAAATGCCTGTGGGACCTCTGCTGAGGGCTGCATGGACGGGCACAGCTCTGCTCTCCGCTTCTGCTGCCACATGGAACCAACAAATACTTTTGTTTCTGAGCAGAAAGGATCAAGCTGTCTTCAAAAATCAACATCTGGCCTCATCAGACAGTTGTTAGAAGGAAATGTCTGGTGGGTTGTGAAGGTGACTCTTAGCACATACGTACATGAAGGAACAGAGAAATAGAACTTTGCTTTCGTATGTGCTGCCAACACGCAGCAATGCTGAGAGTATTGTGGCCCTTTCACAGCCCAAGAAAACAAGAAAACACACTGGTCTTGAGGGGGATTTGGTTTTGGAGTTTTTTAAACCAGCAGTAAGATATTTTTTCTGCTACAAACACCTTAGGACATTATTTACAAGCTGGCAATCACAAATCAGTTAGTAGGCTCTAAGAAAGGACAGTACATTACAGTTCCATGGTGTCAAAAGATCCCAAAACAGGCATCCCTTCGGCCGCTTCACACTCAGAAAGAATCAAGTAATATTTTTCCACTTGAATTTGAATGATCTTCTACTGTTATCAGCTGCAAGTAAGAATTGGCTCCTTGTTTTCAGAAGATCTCCGTGATGGGCCGGAGTTCACTGTCTTAACATGGAATTAGATGCTCCCAAATCCTCTGAAGATCCACTCATACCAGGTGTTCCCAACATGAGCTTTCCAAAGAAACTGGTGTTTGCCCAACATCCAACATGGAAGGATGGCCTAGAGAGGTTTGACAATCTTGCAAAAAACTGTTACAACATTGCTTCATCAGCTTCCACAAAATTAACCGATAAATGTAGGTGGAACTTCGCCTTCTGAATCCTGAGAACAGGAGGTGTCAAAAGGGGCAGTGAGGTCCCTCCTCGATGCAGGGAGGGCACTGCTGATGGCAGAAGTCTGCGCTGCACTGAGCAGTTCACTGGCCCGACGGGTAAGTGTTCTGCACAAAGTCCTCACCTCATGAAACCTGCAAAATGTGTCGGGACTGCGTAACACAGTTATGGTGCCACAGCCACGTCTACATAGTCCAAGTTACCCAGCTCTGACTGAAGTACAAATACGGTTTTTGTTGATCTGAAGTCACTTAGGCACTTAGTCACATGGAATGTCTGTCAGACAACAAAGTCCCATGTTGCAAGGAGTGCAAGATAGTGACCATCAAGAGTCACTGATAATTTTCCATTCAGAGCTGATTTTTCTTTGGCTACTTCTCAAAAAGGTTCTGGCTTGTTGCTGTGAATCCTGTCCAGTTCCATCCATGCTGGTACTGGTAAGACAAGAAAAATCTGTTCCCTTATGTATCTCAGCAACCTTGTAGTTTCTAGGAAGTCTTGCTTACAAGTGCACAAGTGAGACAATCCAAGGTGAGCCCCCGAACGCCGCTGAGTGCCGCAGAGCCCCCCCCAAGATGTGCATGACAGCAGCTTGAGGACATGCAAAGGAGTACATCACATTCCAGGGACATGGCCACCAGTACCAAGTCCAGTTTGGTTCCTCGGGGCTGACAGGAAAAAGTCTGCAAGTTCTCTAGAACTGTTCTCCACATTATTCATGGAAAAGGACAAAGCTGCAGAGCAGAGCTCTGAGTATCCCTTTGTCCCGCAGGTTTTGAATGACCACTGCTCCATTAATACTGATGTTCCAGGCTGGTTCAGCTCCTTGCAGATGTCACAGGTGCCCCTGTGTTCCAGCCTGGCTGTGGCATTCCTGCTGCCAGGCACTCCAGACACCCTGAACACAGCACAGGCCCTCAGCAGCACTAAGGCAGATGCTCCTCGGGATCAGTACTGCAGAGCTTCACTCCAAGAACTGCTTCCACCTCTTCCCTATGAACAAAGGGGACCCGACACTCTGTGACAGACCAGGCACAGGAAAACCTGATGGTGCTGACACCTTTAAGACTTTTTCAGGCACTTAGTTATTTAAATCCATTGTGTTCTTTATATATGAAGAGCTATGGCCAGAATGCACTCTCACACAGCAGCCACAGCTACCAGGAAGCCTGAAAGACAGTTGATTCTGCCCTGTTCATCCCTCAGTAAATTTGGCAGCTTTCTTGACACAAGGCCCAGCTCCAACAGGCATTAACTAATGCAAATATGAAACACCAGTCCTAATCTGAGTCACCTGCACAGTGTCTGTGGACAAGTAACGGAAACAATTCTGTAATGTATGACACTGCTTAGTATCATGTAAGTCTGGGACTTCACTCTTATTCAGGAGTTTCCCAGGCCCTGTAACTCGATTTATTTCTATCCCTGCAGAACCAGTGCTATGAAAGCCCACAGTCTGGGAGCTTCGTGCCCAGGCCCCCTGAGAACATGCAAAGTTCAAGCATTTACCTGCTCACTTCAACAGCCACAACTAGGAGTTCAACTGATGCACTTTGCACTCAGGGCCACCAAACCTAACCAGTGCATTTTTGAGGAGACAGGGAGAACATCCAAGTTAAACCTAACTCCAAGATCATTGCTTCGGTTTTAATACAATAGCAAAACCCCACCTACCTGGAGCCTGATCCCCACTCCCAGGGAAGACTACTTGCCCTCACTGCATGCTACTGACATGACCTATTCCAGAAGGGATGTGCCTGTTGGTGAGTATCAAGAGTGACAATAACTCTGGTCTTCTCCCAAAGTTCTAGATCTGCTTTGTATGATCTTACAATGTACTTATACTATTAAAGAAAAACCCTCACAGTCCCATTATTTTATATTCTACCCTAAGTGTAAAACATCTTTTTTAAAAACAACTACATTCTTCTAAAACAGTAAGTGCACAGTGACAGGCATTTTAAACAAGTACTTCTTATTTATTCACAATATAGATAAAGTTTAAGGAAAGAAAAAAGAAATACAAAGGACAACATTAAAATGAAAAGGAATTTTAGTGACTGAAGTGAGTTTCTACAGCCAGTGTTCTCCACACATTTCGAAATATTATCCAAACACTGCAGATGCAGATTTCAAATAAATCCCGTAACAAACCGCTACACTATTCCCTTTGAAATTAAACTGGGAATGGAAGATAGCCACCTTTATCTATGAGTACACAAACCATCAAATTCTTCAGTTTCAGCTTAAAGCCACACTTATCTTTTAAAAGATGGAATCTGCAATACAATTTCAAACAGCTTTTTCATTTTGTCTGAGCTCTGCTATAAAAACGTCAGTGTCAACCTTCTGCATAACAAACCAGTTTGTCATCTTGCTTGTGGAGTATCTGCAGTTCAGAGAAGACTCACACTTGCAGCTTGGAGGTATCCCTGGAGATACTGCAATGCTTCTGCGTTCAGGCTGGTGCTCAGCATGGACAGAACCTGAAAGCACAGGGCAGAGCAGAGGCGTCAGTGAGTGAAACATGAACTCACTGCTGTCTCCTGCCATCACACAAAGTCAGACACTGAGCAGCAGTTATCCATGGGGAAAGTAGCTGAACTCTCAGGCAATCTTTACTTACCAAAACCTCGGACAAAACAAAGATGCTATGGGCTGAAAGAGTTAACTGCACACTCACCTTGTTTTATTTTATATAAGCTGCCTGAATTCCCCAAGTACATGCAGTCAATTGAACTCAAGACATGTATTAGCCATAGACCATCAAGTGCATAAATCTTCGTTTTAAAAATGGCATATTTGAGCTTATTACAAAATTAAGTGCTGTGAAAATAAGGCCTTTCTAAGGCTCCTAAGGAAAAACCTTACAAAAGCTCTATTCCAACAAAGAATAAAACACAGCAAGATCTTGTATTCTAGTTATGACCTACTTCATTTTGCTGATTATCAAGCATTAGCAAAGAGACCCATTCTCACAAAGGCATTTCTTCTCTGCAGAATGCAGCGTCAGCATGCAAGTGTACAAGTCACCTACCCTGCCTGGGCATGCTGTAGAGAGTTTGTGGAGAGACTGTGCCAGATGGATTCTAGGATTATTCACCATTTGACCTACAGGATCATGTTCTTTCTTCCCAGCAAAGGCTAGTTGGGAGAATGCAGTCTGATAGCCTGGGGTATCTTCTATGTCAATGAAGTGTTCTTCGTCGGGGATCGTGTCATCCTCAGGCAACTCAAAGAGGCCAATGAGGGCCTGCAGCAAAGGAATCCTGGGAGCAAATAGGGAAGAGCAAAATTGGAGTGCTTAAAATATGTTAGGACAGGGCATATTTTACTCAATTTTTAGCTCAAATTACTTCGAGCCCTTTATAATTCAGCCTTTGAAGGTATTTGCTTGGCTACTGAAATTGTAAATGCCCAAGGTAAGCTGGACCAGAGGAACTGTGGGTCTGTATATTTTACAGGCATAATGTGGGTACTCCTATCAACAGCATTAGCAATGTATTTATTTTTTATCAGGTCAAATTGTCATGAAACATACCTAAAAAGAGCAGTGATTTTCCAGATCACAACTTTCCTCTGAGTACATTAAAAAAAAGTTCTAGTTCGGGGATCTAGTCTGGGATCCAGTTATTGTCATCACATTCAAATTACCTGGCATCCTAGACTGCTGGACTGGTTGACAATTAAACTTCCCACATAGCTTTCCCCAAAACTCCACTCTCAGGCTAAGATATTACAGTTTCTCTGTCAGGTTATGAATATGCTCAGCTCTTCTGACTGGAACAGTTCTAAGTCAAAACTGGGCCTAGCTTTTCAGCAAGAATACAAGCTGGAGGAAAGTAGTGTATTTCCCTAAACGCATTTCCAGCTAGCCAAATCCATGCTGTCTCCATCAAAAACATCTCAAATTAATTCTGTCACTTGCTATGAAAATACAGTTTCATTTGTTGTGAAACAGAAGCAATATGAAAGGCCTAAAACGGCCTCGTGGACCTGAAGAGACCACAGTAGAGTTTCCTTCAAGGACATATTTTGGAGAGAGCTCTCATTTTCAGTAACTGAAACAGCCTCACTAGCACAACCTGAAGAAGTGGGGTACCTACCACAGCTTGGTGTATTCAGTGTCCATCATGGGAGGACATTCTGTCAATATTTTCGTAATGCCAACAGCACAGATTTTCTTTTCAACTTGTCCAGACACTTTCTGGATTTCAGGAATTATAATTTTCTCCAACACCATTCCAAACATCCTATTGTGACATTGAGAGAAAAAGTATTAGAAAGCCTTATCAGCCTTTTGGTGACAAATGAAAACCAGAAAAAGTATGAATCACTGGGAAATAGAGACAACCAGATAATTTGTTAAAATGCTGCCCTGTTGCAGTAAACATTTGCACATACAAACTTTGCACAAAGGATAACAACTGAAAACATCAATCTTCCCTTTTTATAATCTTCTCAGATTAGTAACTTGAACTATCAGTAAGGAACTGTGGTCAGAAATTCAGAAAAAGAAGACTTGCTAGACAAATAAATGAACTACATTAGGAGAAATATTTGGCCAGTAAAATTAGTGATAAATGTAGTCCGACAGTTAATCTAAAGAGACAACTCTTTCTTACTTCAAAAGATAAAAATAACACAGCAGAATTAAATATAACCCAAACATACTAACTTTGGCTGTATGCTGTCAAATATTTCTTGCAGAGCTAATGCCCCGTATCTTACACAATACAAGTTAATGAAGACAAGGAAACCTGTAACAAGAAAAAAGTCAGAGTAAAACCCTACATGAAAACAAAAGAATAGCTTTAGTCAGCAGCCAAATACATTCTAACAAGTTTTTCAAGGGGATAGAAATGGCAGCCTTTATACATGTTCAGTTTAAGTGAAGTACATGAACTTGCTGTCTTGGAATTTCCCTAAAAACCGATCTTTTCATGTAGCACAACACAAAAACAAAGTGGTACAACAAGACAAGAGTCATTCCTTTTTCTCCTTACAGCAGTTATAAAAAGGCATTAGAAAAGCCATTTGCAATTTTTTTCAGATCAAGAACCAAAAAAACTCTTCAATACTTGTAGCAGAAAACTTCACACAATGCAAACTCTGAGGTGAGCTACGAGCCCCTTTGCACAGGTGCAGTGTATTAAAAGCACCGCTTCAACTTTGTTTGTGGAAGACCACTATAAGCAACTCTATCATTCCTGCTCCTATCAGGTGGCATTAACCAGATTTCATAGTATTAAGTAATAGACACTGCATAATTTGTGTAGTGATAGTATCATTAAATCAATTTAATCAGTATGACAATCGTCTTGTGACAGCAGGAATAACTAGAATATGTATTTCAATAATTCGTCACAGCTTTGCCAGTTTAACATAAAACCTTATCAATAAATTTAGTCATACTAAGGCAAAGATGACACAAAAGCATGGAGTATTTCACAGAACTAACACAACTACAGGTAACTACAGGACATGTGGTCAGTACTGCTGTGCTGCATGAGAGGGAAAGTTTGCTGTAATTGGTTGGAGATTAAATGGAGACATTTTCAGATAATGACACCACACACACTAGGAAAGGAAGAGAAATACTCAAGTCTTGTCCATTATTTTAATTCCATTCCCTCAATTTTCATGAAGTAAGTGTCACCTGCTATGGTGACTGCCTCATACACCCCTCTTGAAGACAAATAATTTGGAGCAAGTCCTTGGGGTCACCACTATCCCTCCGAACACGTATCCACAGGGTGTGACAGGACACTTGTTCTGTGCAGCTGCATGCTCTGAACTGCTGCTGTCACCAGAGCCTTTCACAGAGCAAGGAACTTACTTTTGATAAATTTTGTTGTTTTGGAATTTTGAAGTCTTTGGAATAGCAGAATGAAGATCTGTTTCCTGTACTGGTCAACTGATTCACTGGAAATTTAAAAGAAT
Source organism: Daphoenositta chrysoptera (assembly GCA_013397915.1). NCBI lineage: Eukaryota > Metazoa > Chordata > Aves > Passeriformes > Daphoenositta > Daphoenositta chrysoptera. The sequence goes on along the minus strand of VZRO01005540.1, from coordinate 477,208 downwards.
AGTTATTCAATTCACACTAGGATTTTACTGATACCACTTCATAGAAAACATGTATGGAATTGTTAAATTCTGTAAGACTGAAAAATGTGATGTTTTCAGTTGTTAAAAATTAACATTTGGTATGTTTATACACTTCATAATTCAAGTCTACAGAAGTTAGCTTCAAATGTAATTTCAGCTCATACTCACGGAGGCATATGCTCGATGATACTGTTTAGAAGATAGAACCCTTGATGATCATTAGCTTTAGAGGCAATCAACTTCTGGAACACACCTAACAATCCAGGCTGCAAGAAAAGCAAATATAAAACCCTACACAACAATTCTTCATATGTGACCTACCAGAAAATTGGCCATTACCATCTAAGGCATACAGCAAGGCAAAAGCCTTCAGAACCTAAGCCAGGATTCAGTTTTTGCAGTTCAGGTCAAGGAAGAGACATTTTGGCTTCTTCTCACTCACTCTTCTCAAGACTGTTCTGAACAGAACCCGAGAGTTCTCATTATCCACATGTTTAACATGAGGCAAACAAGACAGGAAGACTGCGGAAGCTAATCTGCTTGCAAGAACTAAGAGCAGGAATTTTTCATCTCAGTTGACAAAAGCATGACAGCCTAGGAGTCATCTTCTCCACGTAATGGAAAAGCACCCAAAAAGCTACATTCAGAATATTAGTTTGTCTTTCTATGTAAGCACCAAATTCTGCACAAATTCAGTTATTTGCTGAAGTTCCTTGTAATTTGTAACCTCAAATCACCACATCTCGAGGCAAACACTGACTCAGCCCCAGCCACTCACGATTTTGTCGGCAGCAGCGCTGGCGATGGTGCTGGCGCCCCGCTCTAGGTAAGCCTGCAGGAGTCGGACTAGAGGGGGAATGTTTCCTGTCCTTTCCCAGAGAACTGGCTGTAGCAGATGAGGAAACAATGCCATATAGGATGATGGGATTTCATTTTTATGCATTTCTAGCAGTAGGGACATCACTTGAAACACATAAGGAATGAACTCTGGAAGAAAAACAATGACATTTACAAAGTCAGACAACATGGTCACTGTCAGTTCCCAGAAACCATGTATCTATGGATTGAACCCACGATTTTATGATATTATCACAAAGACTTCAATAATTAAAACTTTGAAGAAACCTATCTTCCCAAATGTAATTATTCCAAAAATTAGCAAGCATTGCATATATATACTTTTTATTTCCTCTACCCATTAATGTTTCAGAACACAGAAAAAAAACTACTAGAAACAAGGCAATAGAATTAAGAATAATAGTAAGAGGCTTTGGAGTAGTGATTGCTAGATATTTTAAAAATGGAATTTAAAAATAAGTGAATGCTGTTGACATACCCTATGGAACAATCTAAACACTTTCAGACTAGGAAAATCTGTTTCTCCCTTGAACTTCCTGTGCTACAAAAAAACCTGCCATAAGGTAAATCCTAGCAGCCAACCCCAGTGGAGAGAGCACAGGCACTCACTGACTGTCATTACCTTGCACATCATTCTGCAGGATCTCGGTGAACACCAGGAACAAAGCCTCCTCAAAGCTCCCCACTGCCTCTGGGTTTGCCTTGCACGTTATCCTTATGGACAAGCAGATTGACTCAAACATATAATGGTTAAAGTGAGGTTTGCTGGGATTCTAAAGACAAGTTATAAAGAGATAAATCAACCCAAACTTGCAGACAAGTAATTTATTTTGCTAAATATATTTTTTATTTCAACTGAAGACTAAAGTAGCATTTGGGACTAAGGATACTTGTAACTTATTTACTAATATGCTTATGGAATTAATTCCATAGATAAAAGCAAACATAAAGATCTCTAATGCATAAAGGAGAGGGTTTTTTTGCAAATATTTCTATGACTACAAGTGTTTTTCAAAAGCTCTATGTAAACTAGCAAACAGCAAAAATATCACAGAACAAAAATCAGAAAAAGATTATTTTTCAATCCTCTAAGTGTCCAGTCAATTTTCTGTTGAACACTTCTTATATGCTGCAGCTGAGTTTCAACCTTACAGAGAAGCAGTTTTTCAGACAGTTGATGAAGGTATTCTAAGTCATTCCCTAATGTCAGTGGTTAAGAATTTGGCCAGTCTAAACAAAAAACTAAGAGAATTTTACCCACCAAAAGCAGAAGGATCATTTACTTAATTCAATCCCACATTTCAATGCCAATATTTATATTAGCTTCAGATGTTTCATGGGCAAAGCATACAGGAGTTGTGATAAAACCAGACTATTGTACTGGTGGCCTCTGCACAAGCAAGCATTTATACTATAACAAACTAGCATTACAGAAAGAGTTCATATGATGCTTCTAAATTTCAGATGAAAGCAGGGAGAATGATCTGAAAATACGTTCTAAAAGGAAGGCAATACCTCACTGGAATGCTGTTTCAACTTAGTTGAGTCAGAAAATACTGAACTATTTAGAGTATTCTAACAGAACACTACCAACAAGGTATACATAAGTCCTCAGCAAGACTGCTCTAAAAGGTAAAAGGTGACTCTTTTGCTGTTTCTTTACCTTACTGACAGCCAGCAGTTTCTGTGTGAGCTGTGTGATGACAGAAGGGATGTATGGAATTATGGACTCCTGCAGCAGTGAAAAACTCCTCATGATGGCTGCAAATAAATGGAAAATGTTATCTTCCAAAGAGAAAATACACTTCTGCCACCCAACGTATGCCTAAATCCTTTACCTGTTACTGTTAAAATAGGATCCCAAGGAATTAGGTACAGTAAGAAATAGCACCTGCTGCAAGAACTTTCAATCTACAATCATGACAAAGCATAAACCAAAGCCTCATTATTCCCATTCCACAGATGGAACACAGATGGAACACAAAGACCATCACTTGTTCAAGGCGAGTCTCAGATCTCACATCCTCTTAGCCATGATCAGATCTATCCTCTCATTAGCCATGACCACATCTCCTCTCCATGACCAGATTGCTTAGATCTTCCCCTGACACTGTCCAGGTAGCTGTCCTGACTACAAGACTATAATTTGAGAAATAATTTCCCACAGTACCATTATGTTTAGTATTTCTCTTTGCTACCATAAGTTTAGTCAAAGTTGACTTGATACAGCCTGATGAGTAATGGCAGGCTCTTCAGCACATTTGCATGAAATAGGTTTTGCAAATAAAAATGTCAGGAACCTGTAACTGTGAGCCTTTACCTCAAGTTAACCACGTTATTCTTATATTGCAGGACTCATTAGGAATTTACCTTTCATAATGTATTCGTTTTCAGACGAGCCAGGAAGTGTCAGAGCTTTGAAAAGGTTTGTTAACAGCACTTCTACGAACGGTGCCATTTCTGCAGCTGTAATGCTGTCAAGTGAAACACACCTCTTTAACAATGAGAGTCACAAACTTCAAGCCTTATACAATACCATAATATATGACACAAAGGATCTCCTACAGGTATTTCTCATCCTTAATGCACAAAATCTATGTAGCAATGAATTTATTTCTGCTTGAAAACTCACAGGGTGGCATTATTTGTCCCTCTCATGGTGAACAGTCTTTCAAGAGCATGGGCTGCATAGGTATGGACCACAATACTTTCTGCTTGGAGATGATTGATTAAGAGGGGAATAGACACCAGCAGTTGTTCTTTTGGTACCTACAAAAATAGATCAACAAATCGTTAAAAAATACAGATGGTTCAAAACTAGAGCATAACCAAGCTCATCAATGACATGCAGAGCTTGGCAGAGGGCGAAATCTTGGGAGTTTCCTCCATTGCTGCACCCAGGATGTACCTGTTTCTGTCATCGCTCATATTCTTCCCCTCAGCACCAATAGTACATTTGATTAGCAGTAAGTGCAGATAATCCTAATGTATATTTCCCTTTCCATTTTACTTTGTCTTAATAAGTAATTAAAAATATCAAGGTTTAAAAAACCAGTATCATGTATATTTCATAAGAAATTAATAAAGATAATCTAAAATTTAGAGTAATATTCAACATATTTTCTTACCCCATCTCACAAATCAGAAAAGGACAAAACTGCTGTGGTCTGTATCAACTACTGCAATGATACGAGCAATCAAGCATATTTGGACTAACACTGACTTGAAAATGTCTGAGTGTGTCACAGAATTAAGCAGCTAAGATATTCAGTGTTCCCACAGCATATGGACAGCATATAGACTACATGTTAATTGGATATTTATAACAATATCATTTACTTTCTAAACTAAAAATTCAACATGAAGTATTATATATGACTATCAAACACCTGTTGAGCATATGGCCAAGTGTGATAAATTAGGCTTGGCAAGTATAAAGTAACAACCTACAATATGTTTTTACAGTAAGAGTAAAAGAAAAACTTACTTGGTTTCTAAAAATCATGATATATTTGATACCATCTGCTTTTAGCACAGGGAATTCATTTACTGAAATAGAAAAATATGCAAACTTCATTGATACTTCTCATACAAATGTGATTACTGAACACGTACTATATATACAGGTGACACTTGACACTAAGTAACAATCTTCCCCTGTAAAAAATAATACTGGCAATGCTTTTCTACATTTCTTAGTTCCTGCATTTTGGTATGGGCACTGCTAGAGTATCAGTTTTAGGTACAAATCACCCCAGTACCATTAAGAGTACAGTCCAGCTCAGATGAAATCTCATCTTCTGGCTTCAATTTTAGCAGCCTCCAATTACACATTTCGAGACAACCCACTATGCTTCAAATATAGTAAGATAATAGTTAAAGTATAAAATAAACTATGTGGTTTAAATCTAGACATCCACAACCTCATCAATAGGGGCTGAAACAGGTCACGACATGGCCTCGGTATTTTAACTTCTCAGGGTCTTTCAGAGCATAGAAGTTTACCACAAGGTTTTAAATACTGAAATCAAATTACTTGGATTCAACAAGTTTCAGCATGTAGCTGATAGCAACCATGTGTGTACATGCCCTGATCTTGCAGAGAGCAGGTGGTAAGGTGGCAATCCACCTTGCTGTAACAGCTCCTTCACTGCTGGCCAAACAAAAATGAATTACTCTGTGCCAGATGTTAACAGTCCCTGTCTCAGAGATTATGCTGATAAAGGAGTGCATCAGACTTCAGAAACAATGGTCACTGTCAAGGTTATGATATATCACAAAACCACATTATCAAAATTAACATTAACTTACCAGTAGCAGACTTTAAGTCAGGTTGAATGTGATTTACAAAGAATTCTGTCAGATTAACAAGTTCATTGGCCTGTGTTATTCCATGCTGGAAGAAGCAAAAAGTAACTCTTATTCTTATATGCTGACATACAAACTGCTAGTTTTCTTACTCATTTTAAACACTATTAGTTTTCTCGTACAAAAAATGTGACCTGTTTTTAAACCAGGATTTTTGGATGGAGATTTTTCAATGTAGTGTTTTAAGTTAGTCCATATTTGCCATTAAATAGCACAGAAAAAGATGCAAACTTTGCAGTTTCATAAATGCTACCAGACTGGTTCCCATTACACATCCCTAACAACTGCTGGGCAGCAGTATGCACCTGGCTTCAAGAAAAGACTGAGAACCTTTAGCAAAATTTCATAAAATGCTGTACATGTTTTACTATATTTGCCTCAAATCTGTCTTGTAAAGACACTGAGATTTGAACCATAACAGCATTTAAAATATCTAGAAGTAAATCTAAACTTGTTCCATAGGACATTTGATACAATGCTCCTGTTTCCAAATACAGGTTAGGCCAGCTGTGGTTTTTCAGTGTCTCCAGCCTATTAGTTGCTTTCTCCCCAACAAGTAATGAGATCCATTTCCAGCCATCATTAGCATTTACATGTCTATACAAATCAAACATTCAAGTAGCAGGAAACATTGGGAAATATCATTACAAGAACTCCAATAGTCCTTTAAAGTCCTTTTAGTCTGCTTAACATATCTGACCATCTTCTGTAAAGCTCTATTTGCCTTCCATGGCGTCCAGAGTGCCTCAGAACCACTTAGAGCTCCGAGGTTCCAGACCTGAGCCAGTTCTGTTTTTTTGTCTGGCTGGATCCCATGCAGGCTGGCCACATGGCCACACTGTGCCCCATCTACCTGGAGGTCAGATACCACCAACTGTGATAAGATTGTATAAAGGACAGCTTTTACTCTCATCAACATGAACTACTGCACACAGTTACTCCCATTCTGAAGCAGCTTAAAACGAACAGCAGGCCTCATCTGCACTGTAATATCTGAATGCAGATGGATTACAATGAATAGAATGTAGAAGTACCTTCTGTGTTTGAGCTTTGGATGCCAAAGACGTTACAAGGTAAATAGCTGCATCTTTGTGCTTCCAGTTAACAGATGGATTCTTTGCATATTCTTGCAGCATAGAATTAACATATCCAGAAAAAATCCCTGTCACAGGTCCTTCAAAAAATTTGCACAAGCCTCTGACTAGATCACAAGCTGCTCTGCGCCTGGTGTCAATATCTGCATGAGAACCAAAGAGTCTTTAGATATGAGAAAGCATACAGCTTTTCATATTAATAAACATAATAATCAAAATAGTAACAGCTTCTCAAATTACAGCCACACCCCATGTTAATTATTGCAATCCTCCACACTGATGTGTAAAAACACATGTAAGCCTTTTATTTACCGTCACTACCAGACTACTTTTACACCAAAGAGAAGGGACACGTGCCCCTGAGCACTGGCAGCAGACCTGCAGGGGGTTTGTACTGGCTTGACACAGTGCACCCAAACGTCCTGGGTCTGGCTGGGAGGGAGTTCATTTTCTCCCTAGTGACCCATAGGGTGGTGTTTTGTACCAGTGACTAAAGCTGCTGGTAACATCCAGGGTTTGGCTGCTGCTGAAGAGCACTGTCACAGTGTCACGGCTTCCTCTTCCTCCTGCTTTGCCTTCCCAGCAAGTAGTTAGGGTCAGGCAAGGAGCTGAGAGGGGACAACCTGGGCAGCTCATCCAAACTGACCAATGGGATATTCCATGCCATATGACATACTCAGCAATAAAAACTGTGGGAGGGGGTTTGGGGATAGGTAGCCATTGCTCAGGGACAGGCTGGGCAAAAGTCAGCCTGTGGGCAGTAGTGAGTCATTAACTTCTCTCCTCTTTCCTTACTCTTTTCTTTCCCTTAAACTGTCTTTATCCACGAGTCTTCTCACTTTCACCCCTCCCACTCTCTCCCCCATCAGACTGCAGCAGGGTGGAGCACAAGCCAGCTGCTGGCCCACCACTCCTAAAAGGACATTTTTGTAAAAACTTCACAAATAACTAAAATGCAGCCAATCTTGAATAAGAGTGATAAAATGTTTTCTTGAAGAAAGTTCAGAAAGTTTTCCTCCAATTTTGTCCTTCACTGCAAGCAAACAGTAATTGCTTAAATCTATTATGAAATGCCATTACTTCAAAAGCGTCTATCAGTGAACTGCTGGTGACGCAGAACTGTCACGCAGACCTGGGTTTGGCTCTCTTGGGCTCTGGCCTGGCTGCAGAGCACAGCCTCCCTCAGCACTCCAAGCAGCTGGGCCAGCACAGCCGTGTCCCAGGGCTGTCACGGCTGTCACTGCTCTGAACACATGCCACGTCCCAGGCTGGCTGCTGTCCAGCTGGCCTGAGCACAGTTTATATGCAACCTCAGGCAGAATTTCAGTTTAAACATCAGAGTCTCTCCCTGTTATTTAAAACTCCACACATAGGGACTAATACACAGCTGGCTACTACTCAGCATTGACTTACAGGCTGTATTTGCTGAAATGAGAATGTGGGCAGTGCAGAAGACATACCAATCCAATTAAGGAAAAAGCCCTATAAAAACATTGTTCAAACCAGAAAGACACTGTGACGAGCATATCGTGACAGTAGATTACAGACTAGATAAAATCCAGCTGGGGGTGGTGTGTGGAAATCTTCTCCATTTCAAAGTGAAGTTATAAAAGCTTCAGTAAATTGCTTCAGCTCTTTGGAACTATATTTAAAGACCAAGTATTCTTAGTATAAATCTGTGGATTACCAGATCCTTCCAAATCCCTTCTTATATATTCTTCAGAATTATCTTCAAATGCTTCTTCATCAGCCGCTGAAAATATAAAATACATAGAAGTTTAAGTACTGAAGTCTCTGGTTTTTATGGTCAAAGGGTGTATCACTATTATTAACCTGCTATTTTTTCCAAGGACTTTCCTATAATATTAATAGTAATTAATCAAAAATATCCAGCAAGACTAGTCTGTTTAGCTTTTGTCCCACAAATTAGTCTTTCATACCCATGGGCTGATGTCTTGATTCAAAGAGAAACCTCTAACACATATTCAATGCCAGGTGTATTTGAAGAGGCTTTCAGAGTCACAGACTTAAGAGAGAGAAGCTCCTTATCACTGCAATATGTTTTCACTGCATTTTAAATATAGGCTAAATATAAGCCCGTCAAAAGTTGGAGAACTAAACACTATAATTTGGTAGGCCTGATATTCCTGCCTATATAGGCTCCCTGAATTATTCAGATACTCACTTTAAGTGTAGAAATTTATTGGTGGCACATAACCTAGACTTCCTCCACTGGGATTTCAACACGAAAAATTACGTATATTCATACAATTCTACACAGCCCACACGACAGCAATCTGCTGCAGAAACTTGGGTTTGAATCTACCACTAAGGTACGCAAGAGGGAATCCTCAATTCTTAGTCCTGCAAAGCAACACGTCATGATAATTAGTTAGATTTCTGTTGTGGCTTTGAGAATTTAAGTCTCAAAAAGTTACCTCTAAATTCCATATTGGGAACAATAACTTTTTCACAGATGCTTGTCAATGTATTCTGGTCTTCAAACAGATGCTTGTAATGTGGTCTCTCGCAAACTGAGGCCAGAAACTGGATTGCATTACTGACCAGCTACAACACCACAAACAGAACACAAAGCCTTAGCATGACTGATCAATTTATAATTTATTAGTAAACTTGACAAGATCAGATTTTAGCAACTCACCAAGTCATACTTCACTTCCTGGCCTGTCGTGACTAACAGATTCCAGATTGCAGTTACAAAACGTGGCAGGTAGGGCTGGAATTCTTCATCATATTTTTGAGCATATAAAGCAGCATTATCACAAATTTGTGATTTCAAGAGCTCCAGCAATCCAGCTTCCTCTTCATCCTCACATAAAACAAAACCAGGAACTTAAACATCTAAACTTTAACACTACTTAAACATTAAAAGTACCAACGTATTTAAGTGAAATATTTACATCACCATTTTATCATGTTCTTAACAGGTGAAAGAAATCCCCCTCATGTCCCTAGAACTACTGCATTTTGCTCATCTGTACCCAAACTGCTCTTCAAGTTAGAAATCATACCTACATTTCAAATCGAGGTACTATGCACTTGAAAACAGACACAATAGTTCACACAAAATAAATTTACAAATATAATACGTAAAAGATAACACGAGGCATTGAAAAATATGCGTAGAAGCCACTATATCATGATTCTTTAAACTGGAGTAGTTGTAGAAGTTCCCTCCCCTTCCCCAGATCAGCACAGATGTTTGTGGAACCACAAAGTGAACTGGGAAGTTGAGCTGGAATTAAAAAAAAAAAACTCAACCAAACACCACCCCAGTTCTGTCTGCCCCTTTCCCCTCCAACCCCCCTTTTCAGTTTTACTGCCTGTCCCAGTTCAGCTGCATGAGTGCTTGTGCTGGGAACAGCCCACAGACACAAGACAAAAGAGCAGCAAAGCTTCTTTTAGCAGCAAGGTAAGTAGAGCACAAGATACACTTCGTATGTCTCCCTATGTGTTGTCAAGAAATTTATAGAGTTGTTTTGGCTCCATCAAGTGGCAAACTATATCTGGAAGACATCAGCACTTAAAATACAGAAAATATGCATAAAAATAACTGGAGCTTTGCTGACCTGGTATCAGTTTTCACCAGTGAAATTACTGATTCTTTAACTAGATCAAGACAACAAATGCTAAAGTACTTAGAGATGTCCTACCCTCTATGTTTAATTGTTTCAAGTTCTTTAAGATACCCTGTCTTCTAGAACATAGTGCATGAACCAGCTGAAAGGTACAGAAAACCTGAGCCCTGTGGTGCTAATGGTCAGGTTACTTCAGCAGCTGTTCTTGAAAGAATCAACTGAGTGATGAGTATTAGTAATTTGATTTCTGTGCACAGCTGGGTATACCTCTAACTGTCAAACAACTTGAAGAACTGAACCTCAAATTCCTTAGACAGCAGAGCAATTTCTCTTTAACTCCATTTTCTTACAGTCATTCTATTCCTTTGTTTGCCCCACAAAAAAACCACTGCATTGCTCAGAATTAGATCTAACTTGTCAGTCCACCCTCTCCCCTATAGATGCAAACCAGGTGGTTTATGCAGTACTTACATCAGTCTGCAAGAGTTTATTATCTAAAGTTAAAAGGCTGTGAAAATTTGTCATCCATGTTTCCATATTATCTTCAAAAAACTCAGGAAGATCCTGTGAAGGAAAAGTACAAATCTACATTTTAATTTCTGATTGCACTGTTTAGATAACATACCTACATTGGAAGTAGTGCATTCACCTTATAATCTACTGAAGGACAATAACCCGTGGAAAACAATCTCCAAATTGAAACAGAACCCCTTCCTTCTCCGAAACAAAAACTGTCCTGGCAGAGCTGTGGAGTACAACTAGTTCCAAGAAAACCTAGTTGCTTAGACTCTAAACAGCTCACATTTTTATAATGAATGAGCCTTATCACTGCTCACTCTCAGAATGAGAGCACAAGTCCAGCTTGTTCTTTTGCCCCCTATGGAAGAACAGCCCAAGAAATCCAGGCACAATCAGACTTCACAGTCATGTTGAGACACTAAATAAATGTCACCTCAGCAAGGGAGGTTTTTACCATTTCCCACACTGCACACGTATTGATGTCCAAAATGTAGATCTGATTCCAAACCCAGACAACCCACACTGCTCCCAGAATTACTTGCTCCTACAGTGTCACAGAGCTGCTACATCTAATGGACTTTCACCTGCATGACCCAGTTCCCGTCACCAGAGACAATTTATAAAGGGGCACAGTGAATAGAAACTTGGGCACTGGACTCCTGCCTTTCCCAGCCCCTACTCAGAGGTCCCATACAACACCTCCTTGAAGAAACACCACCTCAGACTCCCTTGAATGTGTGTTTACACAGGGCCAAGCTAATGTCTTAAATAACTCATCCTTAGTGTGCTTTTATTCCAATACATGCACTGTTGATTTTTCTTTTTGCCATAAAGAATGGCTTTAAAGGCTGCCTCAAATGAATTTTATAGTAACAGCTTTATCAGAACAAAGCAAAACTATCCCAAGAACAAGGAGATTCACCTGAAAATTTAAACTGTAGAACAGCTTCGCAATTAGAATGAGAGAAGAAAAGAGAACCTTCAGGGCACTGGCATCATTTGCATGTGTGCTGCAAAGTTCAATAGTTGCCTAGAAAAAGATGCAAGATCATAAAGTACAAAACCCACACCAACAAAAAATATTGAAAAGTGTCATGGCATGTATTTTTTAAATCAGAAAATACAGTTATTTTTCATTCTCTTATCAATCTTGTTAGGTCTCTCTTCATGACTTGAATTCAAACCCATTTAACAGTTTCAAGCAACAATTCTTGAGTTTCAATTTTGCAGGCATCCACAGCAAGCAATTCAGAACGTTAAACTTGTTTTAGAAATGACTCAACAAGAAATACCTTAAAGAGATTTGTCAAGGGTAGAGCAAAGGCATCAAGAACAAGTTTGATCTCTGTCCATAATTCATTTGACTTAAATTCATGGCGGTACCTGACAAGTAAGAGAGAAACACGTGAAAAACAGAATACAGTCTTCATACTTATTACCAAATGATTTCACACAGTATTTTGTTTTGTGCTGAACCTTGAAACAAATACTGTCAAGTAAACAAGAACTAAACAACATAATTCAAAACCATGCAAGGTATACAATCTGATAACTACTTAAAAGGCCTATGTAGAAGTCACAACTATAGGCCTTGTAAATCTCCAAACTTAAGTCTAACAGTAAAACATGCCAGCTGAACACAAATTTTACCATCCGTACACAAACTCCCTTATTTCCAGTACCTTTTAAATAAAGAGTGAGCGGTGCGAAGAACGCCGTTGATGACGTGGAAATCTCCGCTCTGAAAGCGATTCACCATTTCTGTCAGCAAGTCTGGCCACTTCTGAGGGAAGTCCTCCCGCCCAATGATACTGATGGCATCACTTAACTGCAAAGGAAATGGAACCGTTACACGACAGCACAGCACACGGCAGCCGTGCCAGGTGCTGCAAACATCCGTGAAAATCCTGGTGATTCTTGTCAGGTTCAAAAATCACTGGCTTAATTATCTGCTACTTTCCACACAAATACAAAAATCTCACCTTAAGTTCACACACAGTCTCACTTTCTAGAATTGCTGTTTAACTGCCTAATGCTAGAACTTAGCTATAAGATTATAAAGTAATTATCCTAAAAAAAATGTTAAAGTAGGTAGAAATACCTATAACAATATCCTCGAAGTTACCTGGATCAGAATGAGCTCACTGGTAAGGGAACTGAGCTCTGTCAATAACCATAGCCTCTAGACATGCTTAGAATATTCCCAAAGTTTCATGGATATAACCAGGAATGATATATTACCTGCTTTTGAATTTGTTCTGGGCTGCTAAGCATCAAGGGCACTATGTTGGCTTTAATGGCTATTCTGTCCAATTCACATATTTTGTTTGGTTCATCCTCAACCTAAAATGAAAACAATAATTAAGTTATGGGCAGTATTCTCTAGGCAATGAGAGATGATCAGCACTTCAGAAACCAACTGCTTATACTGATTTATGTAACTATTATATTGCTGAAGAACCTAAGAAGCAGACCTGTTAGAGACACTGGCTTCAATGAATCTGGAACAGCAATATCTGAAAAAGGCTGAAAGAAATAATGTCCTTCCACAAAACTTTGAAGAAGTTTTTTTCTCCTTCCCTAAGGGTAACTTTTCAGGTCAGCAATTGAGCAGCAGTGAGGGTGGGTGCACATGGCAATAAAATCCCCACATTTAACCAAGTCTCCTCTTCCACTACACCAAATAGCACCTCTGCTAACCCCACAAATCGATTTTGTGTGAGCTGCCTCAAGCCATACTTTCTAGAGACTGTAAATGAGGGTGTAGGTTACACAAGCAAAACGGTAACATTGACTCATCTAACCAGTTCAAAATATCAATCAGTTCCAAGTCCAGTCAGTCAGCAGTGCCAAGTAGTAGAAAATTGCAAAGCTGCTATGAAAGAAATAAAATATCAAGGTGGCTTGTCCCAACCAGTGACAGCAGTGATAGTCACATTATCTGTGATGACAGCACTGAAGTTCAGAGACGTTGAAATCATCCAGCAATTAAGAGAAAAGCACCTCCAGAGAGTCACACAATCTTAAGATACCTTAAACCTGATGGTACCACCACCGTCCTTCTCACATCCCTTTTAGCATCTTCCCATAAACTTAAATCAAAAGTTAGCAATTTCAAAATTTCGAAGTATGCTTATCTGTAACACCAGCCACTAGTGGGGTTCCCCAGAGCACAGTACTGGGGCCAGTACTGATTAATATCTTTACTGATGATCTGGATGAGAGGATCAAGGGTTCCCTCAGTAGGTTCACAGATGACACTGAGTTGGATGGGATTTTGGATCTGCTGGAGGGCAGGAAGGCCTTCACAGGGATCTGGACAGGCTGGATCCTTGGACTGAGGCCAAGTGTGTGAGGGTCAACAAGACCAAGTGCCAGGACCTGCTCTTGGGGCACCAAAACCCCATGGAATGCTCCAGGCTGGGACAGACGGGCTGGAAAGCTGGGAAACAACCTGGGAGGGCTGGACAACAGCAGCTGAACATGAGCACAAGTGTGCCCACGGGAACAACAGGCCAGCCCCAGTGTGGGCACCGCCTCAGGGCAGTGCCTGTCCCCTGTGTGGCACTGCTGGGGCACCTCCAGTGCTGGGGGCAGCTTTGGGCCCTCACACCACAGAGACCTGGAGAGGCTGGAGCGTGTCCAGGGAAGGGAACGGAGCTGGGAAGGGGCTGGAGCCCCAGGAGAGCTGAGGGAGCTGGGAAAGGGGCTCAGCCTGGAGAAAAGGAGGCTCAGGGGGGCCCTTGTGGCTCTGCACAACTCCCTGACAGGAGGGGGCAGCCGGGGGGGTCGGGCTCTGCTCCCAGAGAACAGGGACAGGAGCAGAGGGAACAGCCTCAAGTTACACCAGGGCAGGATTAGATAGGATATTAGGGAAAATTTCTTCATCAAAAGCATCATACAGGCTACCCAGAGCAGAGGTGAAATCCCCATCCCTGGAGGGAGTTAAAAGCCATGTGGATGTGGCACTTGGGGATACGGGTTAGTGGTGGCCTTGGCAGTGCTGGGGGAATGGCTGGACTCGATACTGAAGATCCTTTCCAACCTAAATGGTTCTACAAAAAGCAGTCATAAAAGTAAGACACAGAGAACTTGCTTATCCTCTTCTACCATATTGCATTGAATCAGAAGAATGTACAAAATCATTATATATACATTAAAACTAAACCAAAACAAAAACCACAAAAAAGATCATCTTTAAAACCTAAGCTTTACAAGTTCGTATGATGTGAACAGCACCAATAACTGTCCTAGGCAAGCTCTAAGGAGGGAGGCAGGATTCATTGGTACGCATTTAGACAGATGAAGACAGAGGTGGTGGAGTACTCAGCAACAACAAATCCTCCTAAGGAGTTAATGATGAGATTATTCAAAGAAATGAAACTTTTTTACAAGACATGAAATGCAGCACATACATGCATATTCTGTACATACTTCAAAAATAAACTAAAACCAGTGAACTCTTCCATGGTTCCAGCAGTGCCGTGCGCATCTGTCTCTCCAGGCTCAAACAAATGGAAGTTTTTGAATAGGCAAAACTCTTTTACTTCCACTATGCTTTGTACAAGTTCAAGGCTGTGAAATAAACCCCTGTGGTCTGGGCAGGCCAGCCTTACGGCTGCATTCTCTGCTCATACAGCTGTTCCTGAAACAAAAGCTTCAGTTTTGGGCAAAACAAAGTGCCTGAAGCCACAGAGCAATCAGAACAGCCCTTGGGATGCACTCTCTGCACAGCATCTCTACCTAGTTCAAAACAAAATCCCATCCTGAATTACATTGGCAATCCTTTTCCACTTACAACTTTTTCCATAAAACATTATTTCTACTTACAATACACTATAGAAGATGCAATTTGGGAGAAATGACAAAGAACACAGCACAACATGAAAAACGTTCTAGGTATGTCATGCCAGGCTGAATGTGCTGATGTTCTTGAACAAAACCAGACCCAGGACTGCTATAACTCCTCAATATAAGTAGGATGAGATGGGCAGAAATCACATGCAAATTTTAAAATAGGTACCAGCTAAAATGTAATGATAAAATGTTTCGGTTTCTCTGTAGTAAAGAAACATCTGCTATTTTTCAGACAGATACAAACAGTACTTTCAATAAGACAAAGCATAAACAGTACCAATTAAAACCTCTCATCATTCAAGGAGTTCAGCTCTCTAAAGCAATACTTTCTACCCGAAAATAAATTTCATGAATGCTGAAAGCTCTGAATTAAAAATATTCCTGACCTCTTCAAAACAAAGGATGAGATGGGATTAAACACCAATAGTTGTATTTGATCACTACAACCACTTCCAAGTGTAAAACTGGCAGGGCCACCAAAATAAACTGCCCCAGACAATTCTGTGCCCCAGCAGCACCTGCTGATGAATGGTACCATCACCTTAAGCTGCAGGGCTGGACAGAGATGTTTTCAACATAGATACAGGCCCAATGGGCCAGCTTTTTTGTAGACACTGCGTAATAATTCCAGTTAAAATAATATTAGTTAGTTGAATGAGCTTTCAACGTTGTGCTCCTGCAATATGTGTATAAAATGTTAGAGAAAATTATTTGTTCATCATTTTGTCACCCAGCTCTAGTAGTTTTTAACAGACAGGACTCCAGTGGCCCAGGTTTTAGTACCTCATTAGTAAGTTACACCTTGTGTTTGTTCTCCAAATAATCGACTGCATTTCCCAGAGCACAGACATACACATTCCTCAGGGTTACTGCCGAATACCTTATTGTACCTTAAAAGGATGATTAAGTCTTAGTACAATTCCTCCCTAGGATACCTACAATTCTCCAGTTCCTTTTAATATAATTCTTGAAGGTTACAGATGCACAAACTTTGATGACATTTTCCTGTGATTTCTCCAGCAGTGTTAAGAGTAGCAACGGATAGTTCTGGCTTCCTTCCACAGATTCAAGGAACTTTTCCGCTGTAAGAGAATATACTGGGGTTAGCAAAAGCTGATCTGCTTTCTCTAATGGGAATCCTACGATTTCTCAAGGGTCTCTTGAAAATACCCAGCACAAACACTTCCCCAGAGCTTCACAGGAACATGTCTGACAAAAGGTATCACAGGTTCTTTGCTCCCGAGCTCCTCAACGCTCCTGCTGTCAACAACAGCTCTCAGATCCCCAGCAGGACGGGGAAATACTGCCTCCTAACCCTTGGAAAACCCATAACCCGAAAAAAGTAAATCCTGGCTTGTTGTGAACAGCAGCACTGTTTTAAATAACAACAGTGCAAAAAAAAAAAAAATCAAGAATACAGAAAAATAAAATAAAAAAAGGCAGATAAAATTATTTATATTTATATCCACCCCTCATTAGTCTTTTGAGGGTTTCATTTTAAAAAGATACTGAGAACCTCTGTAAAGACGTTACTGAATAGATATCCACTGAACTTTGCTGCACAGAGCCAGAAGAGCCAAAAAGAAATGGAACTTTTTTGTTCTCACTCATGAGAATCACTTACCAGGACGCCTTATAGCAGGATCTGGATCTAGTGTTTTCTTTAGATATTCAGTTAAAGTTTGTAAATTGGCATCACTGAGCTCCATTTTGGCAGAACCTAAAACCCACAAGTAGTTCTGTTACAACCAGAGATCAGAAAATCCATCCTAAAGCTACACATGGAAAACTAGATCCCACAGATGCAAAATCAGCTCTTTTCAACAATACCTCACAAGCCCAGTCCCAACCAGGGTGCACCAGGCACAGGAAACATTCCACTTCTCAAGCTACAGGTAACTGTTAGTGTCTGGTTTATGGACTCCAGAAAAGACTCACACATCCAGCAGACATGAACCAGGTACAGCCAAATGATGATCTCTTGCCCTTTCAGGACAACAGGAGCTTGGTTCTGCTTTTGAGAACTGCTGTCAACCCCAGAAACTGCTCCTGATTGAAAAAGCTGAACAGTCCTGCCCTATATAATTGTAAATAAAACAATTCAAAGTGCGTTGAAGAGTCAAGGCTTTTTAAAAAAAATCAAATACTCCTTATCAAAGAAAAACCACGAAATAAAATACTTTTTAAAAAAAGAGACAAAAGACTGTGCAAAGCCAGACACTTTGTCCTCCCTGTGAAATCAGTTCAGACTAGGGTTGGAGCTAATTTAAATGCAATACTTTTTACAGAATAACTTTGTGCAGTAAGTCCATATTGCTCCTCTCTAGTAATTCTCCCACATGCATTCTTATCTGTATCACAGTTACTTCACAGCTTGCATTGGAATAATTAAAATTACAGCAACCCTACAACAGTAAGATGTGCTTTAATGGAGATGTTCCTCTGGACATCATCAATTCTGCCTGTCCTTCCTACCACCAGCAGCACAGTTCACTCCCCACAAAGGTTATGAGGAAGTAAAGGTTTCCATTTCTTCTCTGGAGTTTCTATTTAGTAAGATTGACTGAAATTTACCTGTCCTACTTTGGAGTTGTTTCATGCTGATCATCAGTGCAATAAACACAGTTTTATAAAAGCATGCTTGCAAAGGCTGCGAGCTTTAGCGACACAATTTTTATGTCAGCTACAGCATCTATATAATTTAAAAAGACAGCAGCAGTATCCTCTTGAATTAAATGAATGTTAATAAGCAAATCAGATCCAAACGTATTTTGCAAGAAGTAAAAAATCTACCTGAAGAGTCCTGCCTCCCATGTTTCCCTTTGCTTTTGAGGTTTACTTGTCTGTAGTCTTGTTCACCAATGCACATCCACCGACATATTTTGACCTGTTACCTACATATGCTTATTTCCTTCTCTTCCTCTAGCTCTTCACGTTTGTTTTCCAGTACAAAAAACACTAGTGGTACTTTAGCTGGAGTGGTATGATGCCTTGTGTTGTGTTGTAACATGTGCCTGCAGAAAAGGCCTCAGAAAACCCATAAAACATACATAATACATCACCTACTTTAGTCAAATTAATGCAGACCACTTAGAGAGAAGAAACCCAAACCCAGGCAGAACGCGGCCCTGCCCCTGGGGCTCGAACCGGGAAGAGCTTCACACAACTCCATCCCCTCACCCAGCACTGACCGAACACCTCCCACGTGCCGAAGAATGTTCAGGGCCCAGATCTGATGGCAAAAACCATCCTGGCACTGCTCTGAGGATCCCTAGGGGCATTTCCCGCTTCCTCTTAGCGCGGGGCCGGGACAACAGGGCCAGGAGCGGGGGGA
>VZRO01005540.1:407088-457865 GCA_013397915.1 Daphoenositta chrysoptera | reverse complement strand
CCCCGCCCCGGAACGGGGCCGAGCGGGCCCAGGGGGCGGCGGGGCCCGGCCGGAGCGCAGCCGCCCCTGCAGTGCCAAGGCAGCGGGCCCGGGCCCGCGGCGGAGCAGCGGCGAGGAGGGAGCCTGCGGGGGGTCTAAAACACGAACCAGAACCCCCCGACCCTGCAGAGAAGCCCGAGTGGCGCCGCAGCCTTTGAGCCGCTATAAGGAACTACCTGAGCAAAGAAGCAACACTTCGTAAAACTTTATTGATTTATCACTTGATTAAAGTATGGAATATTATAACTATTATACATGGTATTTTCATGTAGAAAACTTTACAGAGTTTTTCATATTATATAATTTTGGTATTCTCTCAGAACTCTATACATCCATTGGCAAGGAATGGTCTTTAAATTATTGATAGTAAATGCACTTAATACGGAGATATTAAAACTCAGGTATTTTAAATACGTGAAAACATACATTTTAAACAAAGGTGCTGAACAAACTGAACTTACAGATTAAAGAGAAATGCATTTTCGACAGAGTTACTATTTTTAACCTTTGTCCTGAATAGAAAGACTGAGGTAAATTTTGAGGGTTGTCGGTTGTAGTAGCGGACATTGGTTTAGATTGTTCTGTTGACACTTTGGAAAGTGAGATACCAGACATGGATAACAAACTGCTGCAAAAACAACCTTTTCCTGGACTGTAAGACATAACAGAAGTAACATGAAGGGAGTTTTTAATCACCACGAAAGGGAGGGTTTAGGGTTTTTCTAGTTAGCATCCTCTCCCCCTCCGTTCCCTCGGGAGGTCTGAAATGACATGTAACAACAAACCCCATGGAGTCTCCATTATTTATGCCATTACAGGTGGATGAGTTGCAGATCCATCTGTTGCACAAACACGTCCAAGAGGTGACTTTCTCTCACTCCCTGTATTGCACAGTCCTGCTCTCCAGACAGGGAGCCCGGCTCCGCTCCCAGTTCCAGCGGAGCCAGTAACAGCCCGTGTCAGGGCAGGCGGGGAGAAGGAACAAGGTGGGACCACTCCAGGAGGGCTGAGCTTCACTGGGATGGCCGTGGGTTCTGCCCTTTCTGACTGAGGAAAACCAACAAGTGCTGTGGATGTAACCTGAACACACCCTGATTATTGCTCTAATGGGGACAGTCGCCTGCAGAAATGGGACAGGATTAAGGCTCTGACAATGCAATTGCATTCCAGTCCCTTCTCCTTCATGCACTGCAGACTCTGGCATGGTTGGGTATCACATACCAAACTTCAGCAGTTTGGTATAATTACAACAAAAGCTTTTCTTAAGAAAAAGAACAGTCTCAGAACGAAGGCTGAAGGTAAGCATGGATTAAACATCCTTATCCTATGTGCAGAGAGAGTACAAATGCTGCCCCTTACAGTAAAGAAAGCCCATGAAGCAACTGTGAAGTCACTTAAGATCTCAAAATTGAGACTTGTTTCAAGGCATGACTGTAGGGCTTTCAAACCTGTGACACACACAGGAACATGAAGCTGGACCAGGTGTGTCTGATGGGACATGAGGGAACACATTCCATGAAGCAGTAAAAATAATGGTTCAAATATTTTTCTTAGGACTACCTACAACCAGAAGAAAAAGAATAGCATATTCTTACAGATTTAAATAGAATAAAATAAATACTTCATTTTCTGCAGTACCCGATGCAGGGACAGTCCCAGGGAATGAGCAGCTACACGAGATGCAACACAAAAGGATATCTCAAATGCAGCAAGCTAAACCAGCATTGCTTATTTTTCAGTCTTCTATTGTCATATATATTGTCATATATAGCCATATACTCCCTTCTACGAAATAGCAGTGTATAGATTTAACCTAATGGGCATTTAAAAGCCAAAGAGCCACAACCACCACTTACCTTTCTTTGGTTAAAAATAAAAAGTAAAAATAAAGTGTGAAAGCCATGTACTGCAAAACCTTTCCCAAACAATGCTTACACAGGACAAGCTGATGTACTGAGGAGCACCATAAAAACCCTTTGGATACAGATCACAAAACGCAAACAAAACAAACAAACAAAAACCAACAGCAACAAAATCCCCAAACAACAACCAAAAAAAAAACCCAAAAGACAGCACATTCCCAGCAGCTCAGAGCAGCATATCCCAAGACAACCTCACCTGAGGCCATCCTGCCAGGAAACTCAAATCAAAAACCAAAATAAGGTTATACACTTAGCTCCATTCAAGTAGGTAGGTTGTTTGTTGTTGCTGTTTGTCGGTTTTTTTCTTTAAATACTGTTAAAATTTTAAGTTTGCTATTCTGGATAGCACAGCAGTTAATATAACAATTTGCATTATTTTAGGAAATGGAGCCTCTCCTCCCATCCTGCCCTTTGCTGATTTAGAGAAGTCTTGAAATTGAAGTTTAAAATTATTTCAAAGGTCAAGACAGTATTCTGTCATGGAAATGTTGTCACAGAAACCCGATGCATTTCAAGGAAAGAAAACTCTGTTGGGCAAGCAAAGCTGCGGTGTCATGTCACGTTTTGCTTCACAGATAACCGCCAAAGCACAGAATTGTGTTGGTAACTTAGAGCACATGAACAAACTTGTTTAATTTTGCTAGAGCAGTTTTTTTGGAAATTCGGGTTTTTTTAGATGCCACTAGGAACTAAGAGTTGAGAACAAAAATCATTTGCACAAAATGACAAATCAGAACTTGTAAATCTGCAGTAAAAAGAGACAAACTTGTGTTAAGGACAGGACTTTTTGCTAAGCAGTCACAATTACTGCTAAATACATTATATTCAAGGGTCAAAAAGATGGGTTTATTTGTTCTCAGCCTTGTTTTTGATGTTTGTGTATGCTCTCTCCATGATCTGCCAATGTATGAAAGGAAAAGGAAAGCCTTTTCTTAAATGCCTTTAACTCAAGCCTAGTAAGCTAAAGGAGTAGATGCTATTGATGCTCCTGATGCAAAAGCTTCCATAAAACTAAAAATAAGTCTCAGAAGATGTAGTACTGATATTATTTTTATTTTCTTAAGTCATTTGCTAAACAGGAGGAAAACCTTCTCCAAATATCCTACAGGCTGTCCACTTCAACAGCCCAGTGCCCTGCCTGGCCTGATCCTGGACACAAAGGAAAACCCAGAGGGATCTCAGGAGGTCACTGGCCACCGCAGTCGAGTTTATTATGAACATGTGCCAACATCACAAGGCTACACAAATATAGTCATTATTTCCAAGGGGCATAACTTCTGTGGAGAGATCCAGGTGATTTATCAGCTCTAGCTGGGATGCAAGACTGAACAGTGGATAAAAGACTAGAAGAGACATACTGGATCATACAAATGATTAGCATTGAAACAAAGAGACTGCACACCTACTGTATTGACTCTGTAAGCAATAATTTAAATAAAACTGCTGACACTTTTGTAGGATGGACAGAAAAGGATTATTTTCCTCATTCCCAAATGCCATTGTGGAAAGAATCACTTGCTCCTGTGGTGATACACCAGGGTCCCATTTTTCTCCCATCCACTTCAATCCATCTCTGGACACAGCTTTATGTACAGGCCAGAATAACAGCCTCTCTTAGAGCTACCAGGAAGGCAGGTTCATCTCAGCTGTCCGTGCCTGCTCGTCTGTGATGCAGATGTTGAACACCACCCCTATGCGCAGGAAGAACTTGCGCAGCACCGCCCGCAGCTCGGGGATCAGGTCAAACTGCATGATCTCACACAGGTATGGGTAATACGTGGAAGCATGTGCCCTGAACTAGCAAAGATACAAAAACAGAACGTCATGCTCAATTGCTTGGGAAAAATGCAGTTTTGACACATTCATGGCTACACCAACTTGTTAAAACACCAGGTCTCACCCAAGCCCTCCCAATGGCCCAAGGGCACCGAGCTCCATGTTGTTTGCGACAGCAGTGCACACAGGGCCTGCCTTTGGTATTACTCCCTAATCAGAGTCAGCTTTTTCTGACTTCTCAGCCTAGAGGTGGTATCAGGGTCTATTAGTAGCAACATGAATATTTGCATTCCCTTTTCCTCAAAAGGGCCAAGATCCTGAAAATTATTCTTGCCATCACTGTCAAGGAACTGGAATTCCAGTTTCACAGTGGTGAAATTCACCCTCACCATTCCTGCGCAGCTGTAATACGGCATAAGCCTATTCCTTACTACACACTCATTGTGCTTTTATATGAAAGCTGTTCAGTAATTCTATCCACATTCCCACACAACTGGGAATTATGTGGATGCAGCCCCATTGCCACAAGGCAGAATGCCTGCAGACAGTGGAACTGCCACTGCTGTACTGCGAGGAGAGCACTCACTGTGAGGAACCTCCCACCTCCAATCTGAATGGAAATAAAGACTGAAGCAGGAATGAAAAACATACCCAAGTGCAGACACGACTTCCAGCCCCTTCTTACCTTATCATCACTGATTTTTAGTGTTTTTGTTAAAAGCAACAGCAGGAGATTGGTCCAGGCTTCTCTGTGGCTTTCTGAGTTGACAGTAATAAAATATGCCAGGGCTTCACTGCACACACTGGAGAGATGGCACAGTTCACACAAACCATAAAGAAAACCCGTACAAATTTTTTGATTACATGCTCTGTTTGTCCTCTCAGTGTACTTTGTTTTCAAGCAAGATGAACTTCCATGGGAAAGTTTTCAATGACATGCAACAACTTTAACTACACAAATTTGCTTTTTCTGGTATAGGAATTGTTCCAGATAACTGAGCTGAAATACTTTTCATGTTGGCGACAGAGAAGGAAAAGTCTAATTTGCCTGATAAACGTTTTGTAATTGAAATGCCATCACTTTCAACCTGCAAACATTCTTTCCTGACCCTGACATTGGGACAGCTTAGACAGCAGCACCATATGAGAGCTCTCCCTCCAAATTTGGACTGGTTTAATAAAGATCTGCACAGCTCAGCATCACAGAAAAGGAAGAATTATTATTGTACTAAAATTTTTTTGGTCCCCACTGCAGATTGTCAACACAAGGTACAAACTGTACCACTTACTATGGCTATTTTAAGGTCACTCTTTCAATTAAAGAAGGACTGAGCAGATTAACATGTCCATACATGCTGGTAGATCAGAATCCACTGTATTAGTACCAAGAGCAAGTTGGGAGATCTTCACATGTGATAACAGACTAGTACTTTCAACTTTTATGTACCAACTCACCCAAATATCTTTTTATATTTATTTAGAATTATTTTCTACATTTGTTTAAATTCCAGGTGTAGGTGTACAGCAACTTATACTGCACTCCTTTTCAATTAGTGTATCCTATTATAGCTCTGTCACTATGTACTCCGATGGGAAAACTATTGAGACACCACCACTTCCATAAAGAAAAGCCTATGTCAGGCAAGGAGGTGCTTCACCTATTCTAGGCAGATTGCTTCCTTACTGCTAAGTGAACTTTTAATAAAGAGTGGCCCCACCTCTCTCTGCCCATTCCCCTCCCAAGCAGAGCTGTCCTACCTGAGCAGCCGCCGCTGGACGGCGTCCCAGGCCTCTCGCCGGCTCTCGTCCACGTACATCCGGAACAGGATCCTCAGGCAGCACGCCAGGCTGCTGGTCTCTTGTTTTAAGAGATTGGGTTTGGATTTACCCTTGAACCCTAGAAATCAGTCCCACACAGGAACAGAGGGAACATCCACAGTTGGTGTTACTAGCCAAAAATAAATTTTAACAACAATACCTGCACTAGTGACCAGTAGTGATTTCTTGTCCAGACAGTATTTCTTCCTCCTTGATTTTGATTGAGTTCTGATTTATTTTTAAAGATACTTAGCTACAGCAGTACTAGCAGTGTAGCTCTACTTTAATAAAAAAACCCCGCAGATAATTTAGCAAACAGGATTATTCAAGTCACCAGGAAGGAGACAAGCAATAAAAGCATGTGACTGTCCAATAAACTCTAGAGGTGATTGCAATGGCACACTGTTGTGTCTTGATACTTAAAGCTAGAAGTGTAGTTCAGCATTTTTATCAAATAAAAATAAAAGCCTCACCTGCTCTCCATAAGACAGTTCGCTGCTCATAATTTGAATTAAAGGCTTTTGAAAATGAATGAGACTCTTGCAGACAATCCAGTAACTTAAAGAGGTGATGTGAAGACATGTGTTTATACATTCCTTGGTCTTCTGTGTCAATGTGGATGTCTGCATCCAGTGTGTCTCGCTAAGGAACAGCGGGAGAGGGACAGAGAGAGAGAGAGAGCGCACATGCCATAAACTCCAGTAATTCCTAATTCCATGTATGGGTGCAATGCAGTATTAGTGCAGTACAACACAGCAGAGTGGTCCTATCAAAGATCAGAGTTGTATTCTTCTCAGTAGGATACTTAAGAAGAGAGAAATTATGATCTATCCTAGTTACTGATAAGAAAATAAGGTTCGAGTGCAAGGGAAGAACTCCCTTATTGAGACATTGCAGTCATAGCAATACAGTACAGAACATTTCCTCTTCTCTAGAAGCTGACTAGGTAGGTCTGTTGAATTCTGAAAAACATCAAAATGAACGACAAAAACAGTGCGGGTTTAAATGCTGCCTAGTGTAGAAATTCCTCATCTTTGGCTCATGTCAAATTTAATTAAATTGGTCAATATTTTTAACTAATTTCACTAGGAATTTAACTATACCATCCCCAAAATACTACCTGAATGCACTTGCCAGAGCTCCGACCTTAGGGCTTTATTAACAGCCAAGCCAGAGCTACTGTGCACTATCACCCAGAATCAGAACTTTCAGGGACACAGACATCTCCAAGGTCGGCAATGAGTGAAATCTTAACCATTGACCTTGCTGAAGTCCAACTTCTGAAACACTTCCTGTGCAAACATGCAGAGGCTGAGCAAAGCCTCAGCTGTGGCTAAATGAAGACGCTCAGTCTAAAGAGCAGAAAAGAATGCTTTCCCCCAAACAAAAAAAAAACATTTTTGATGAGTATGTATTCATGATAAAAACAATTATAATCTATTTTATCGATAATAAAAATAAAGGTAATATAATACTACAACAGGCAGACCACCAGGCAACACTGGAGGCAGACAAAAAAAATCACAAGAGTAGTTTACACACACATTCAGGGTAGTGCTGAGAGTCAGAAAAAGACACTATTTTGTAAATGCATGTCAGAGCATTTCATAGTTTGTACTTTACCGACACAACAAGGTTACAAGTAAGTCTGATGGTACCTGAGCTGCAGCCATGTGCTCAGCATCTTCCTTCTTGCTTGTTGCTGGATAGAACACTATGTTATCAATGGTCTGTATCAACTCCAGCTGCACCACACACTTGATCAGGAGGCCAGCAAATAGTTTTTGGTCTAATGAAATGGAGCAACACAAGTTTCAGAAGCAATTCATGTCGATTCACTTAAAAACAGCCTAGCAAAATATGACATTCCCATTAACAATTTGATATTTAGTAATGCTGTGAATTATCTTCTAAAGAGAAGATCTCTCTGCAAGGCAGAAACACAAATTGCAAAGATTTATCCCAAGTTTAACTGCCCCAGAACTTTCTGTAGAGAACTACAGAAGTGAACTAAGACTAGCTATAAAGGTGCATTGAAAAAGCTTGTATTATTTCCTTACTTGTATATGGACCACCTTTCCAGCTCTCATCTGTTGGATTTGAATATTGGCTTTGTCCTCTTTCAGAAGCATTTTTATCCATGCTGCTTAAAGACTGGTGATCTAGGTCCAAATCCTAGAAGAGAGTGCAGAGCAATCCAGCAATCCAAAACACTAACTCCCAACCAGCTATCACTTTTCAGATTACTTCCTTAATCCTACATTCAAAGGCTTCCTGCATCCATTCTTTACATCCTATTTTACAATAACACCAAATACAATCTACTGTCATTTTTTGTGTTAAATGTATTGACTACAACAGAATTTCTCAAAAGCTAACCTAACACAAAACCCTTCAAGTCAGTTTATTGTCCTGAGGTAACTCTTACCAAGTGTTTTTCAGATGACTCTTCCTCCATTCCTACAGGCTTCCATGTCAGCAAGCTTCACAGAGTTAAGAAGAAAAAAAAAAAAACAAGAAATCAAAACAACAACAAAAAAAACCCCAACACAAACAAAAAACCAAAACAGAACAAAACAAAAAAGTAAGTATTGTTGTTCTGGAATTGGGTATCAATATAAGAATTAAACTTATGAACTTACACATGAGGAATAGTTGTTTTGAAGATTTCTAGCATACAATTGCATGTCTGGCCCCAGACTTCAGGGCTGAATTTCTGTCCGTTGAGTATTACCAGGTTTTCTAGGCAGTTTGTACCTGATCGTGCCAACTGCTCATTATCTGTGAAATAAACATTCCATATTTATCAACTTCTACAACATCAATGAAAAATTAAGCATTCCCTAGTACTGCTCCATTAAAAATTTTTACCAATTTTTTCACAATACTGTGAAATGCACGGTGTCTTGGCTCACAAATCCTACCTTTACAATATGTTACAACAATATGAAGCTGAGGAACCTACTGAATAAAAAAAAAGTTTCAAAATAGCCTTCATGAGATGGAAATCCAACCAGGGAAGACAAAAGACAGGACAGAAGCAGAAGGGAAATACACAGTGAGAAAAAGGAAGGAAAAGCAGCAATCGGAAACTTGTGATTTACTGCAAGATCGTCCCCCAACATTCCATGCTAATAACATGCAGGATTTGAGGTGTAAGAGTTGGAGCCAGAAGGAAAACATGTTCTTTAGAAAGCTGTATTTAGAAGTACTCAATGGTTGGGAGAAGGGGGGGAAGCAGGTGTGAGAAAATAAGGAAAAAGATAAAAATTAGAAAAAAAAAAAAAGAAAAAAATCGGCATTCAGGTACATATCTGTATGTGTAAATGAAGGAGGTAATGTATCCCTGCAGTCAAATGAAGAAAGGTTGTTGGCAGAAGATTCAGAAGATTGACACCACTCTCCAAAAGCTTTTTCTGTGTCACAGTAACACCATGAGCACATTATGAACACAGTAACAAAAAAGCTGTCTAACTCAATAAAAAGATTGGTGCTCCAATATTCCAGATATTGCATCAATCTATTGCAACACATTTTGTCCTAATGGGAACTTTTATTCTTCCAAAATTCAGTTAACCCTCCCCTTCTTAAGTAATGAACATTTAAAAATACATTTAATCAAAAAAAAACCAGGTAAATAAGGTACCTTGTTTTACACACCAGTGTAACTGTGCAAGTATGTCAGGAAGAAGAATCTCGTGTAAAGCTTCATAGAACTGTGTGAACACGTCACAGATTGCATAAAGTGCATGGTTGCACGTCGTGGTCATCCACTCTGATTTCTGGGAGAGAAAATTAAAAATCTTTGGTTTTATGGGGATTCTTCCATGATGACAACACTTGGCTTATACATGGATGGTCAACAAGAGAGACAGCTCTGAGGAGAGGAGAACTCAGAACTAAAGCCTCACGACTACAGGTGTCTTGTCAGAAGCGCTTAGTTGGCCACATGAACACTGTTAAGAAAACTGTACACGTTCACAACAGAGTGAGAACATTCTCCTTGAAAATAATCAGACAGAACACACACACACAGGTCACTGGACGCTGTGGCAATTTTCATTCATGCCACAGAATTCAGCAGAATACAGAACATGTTTACATGTTTACTTAAATCTGGGGCAGTATGGGGTGGCAACATCTGATGTCAATACAAACTGCTGCCTCAGATGTGCGAGCTCTTGAAAAGACAACTCTAGGGAATGCTTACTTTTTGGGTTTTTTTTGTTTTTACCTCTGTTTGTTGTTCAGGGAGCTTCATATTATCAAAAATCCGAAACACAATTCTAAACAGGTCTTGCCACCAGTGCTTTTCAAAGGTATGCCCATAACTCTTCATGATTTCAAACATCACTGTTAAGCCTCTAAAACAAACCCAAACAAGCAAAGGAACAGATGTTAAAATGTGTTCCAGTGATATCTTCACTAAATGAATTACAATGAAAGAAAAAAGCAAAAAAAGCAAAGCTTTATTACCTTGTACGAACATCTAATTTGCAACGATTGATGATACAAGAAAGCTCAAACAAAATAGGAAACCATCCTCTAACCCACACTCTGTCCCCAGGAGCCACATTCATGTCATCGCTTGTGTATTCTCTTAATACCTTGAAGATCAGCGGGAAAAAAAGATTTAAGGGAAAAAATTATCTTAAAAGTCTTTAAATGTGACAAATTTAGTGGTATAATAATAGTGGTATAGACAGACTTTGAAAGTTAGCTTAGTTCCTACTGTAACACTCCAATCCTGCAAAATGTAAGTATAGCTCTGAGATGTAACTATTTGCAAAAATACTAGAAAATAATATATGGAAATAAATACTTCAATCTGTTTTTTACTTCAGCTAAAGGCCTTACAAGTTGCTGAGGTTTGGACTTCTTAGAAAACAACTTTAACAGTGACAGACAACTGTTACATCAATACACGTAACAAGGAAATCTAAAGTTGGCAGAAACCAGTTCTAAAAGTCTCTGGTACACTGAATGCAGCACGCAGTGGGGACATGCAGCTGCAATGTAACTCCAGGCTCTCCTCAGCCAGTGATTATTACATTCAGTATTCACACAACAGACTGATGTAGAAGAATACGCATGTTTGTAACCAACTGAACTAGACATAATTAGGGTGACAGAACAGGAAGTACTGCTTTCCAAGTCACCTTAACAACACAAAACCAAAAAAACAAACAAGGACTATTTAATTCAGTTATTTCCCATTTGGACTTACAAGACTTAATGTTATTTAACTAGGTCTAGTTTACTGTTTATATAATACCAAAATTTCTCCTAAATCCAAATAAGCTTTGAATACAAACACTTGCAATTGAAATTTCAGTCTGAAAGCTCTTTCTTGGTAGATTAATCTCCATTTAACAGTAGAAGAGAGCATGAAAATGCACCAGGGTAAAAATTCAAGTATACCTGTGGTCTTTCTGAGATGTATTTTGCACAATAACGAATAAGCCTGATGGCTTCCATGCTGGTGTCCGGGAAGGCAACATTACAGGCAAACTCAGAGAGGCATTTTACTGCGTCCTGAAATGAGTCAATTGCTGCTGGAAAATGCTGCTGAAAAATATTTGCTGTGAATAACAAACAAATACACTTTTTAAAATGTACTGAAATTAAAATCCATAGATAAACTGCATCAATGTCATGTCAAAGGCATGTCACCCATGGTATACTGCAATGGAATAGGCAAACATGAAAGGACCAGATCTTCTACATTAAGTATGGTTCTTTGCCTTCTCTTGCAGTCTTCCCTGTCCCACCTCACCAACCGCATTCCAAAGTTCTACAGCAGAATATCTGTATCTAGTTTGTCTTGTCCACAGCATTAAGGAGACTTAATGGGTATGACCCAGCTGCAGAGTCTAAACAGTCTGGCTGCAAGGTTGTGTGTTTATTTGCCTGCAAATACAAAAGCCTTATTCAGATGAGCCTTTTAAAGCAGACTCACAGCAGCAAAGCTAATTTGGGTGCATGCATCTGTCAAGCATTACTTACTAACTATGTGTGCTGTAGTCTGAAAGGCCAACTCTACGATATTCCCATCATGGTCTGACGCTGCTTGATGAAAGACTGCAAAGATATTTTTCCAGCCTGAACGAATGTTACCAGCTTGAGAGTTCACCATCTGAGCAATACAGCGGATCACCATGTCTCGAATAGTTGGAGATCTTAAAAAAAAAAAAGAGAAAGGAAAGCAAGACTACTTTACACTGGCGTGAAGTAACTGCCCCACTTCCTTGCACATGACCATCTAAACCCATGCCAAGTGACATCCTTAATTGGGACTAAAGCAAGCTAAAGCAGAAATTGCAGTGCCTCACACCTGTTTTTCTTCATAATATGCTCAAAAGGCCTTAGGAAGTCTTTCTGGAAGCGGAAGTTGGCTAGCTCTCCCTTCTCAAGAAATTTCATTGACAGCTGCCTTAATGAGTCCACAGCAAAGATGGCAACATCTTCATTAGGGTTACACCCAACCTAGAAGGAAGCATTTTCAAACATTTATTAGCTAAAGTGTCATTTATATGATTAACAAATTCATCATTCAAGTTCCATCTCAGCCCACTAAACATTGCTAGCACATTCTAGTGTTCAGATACTTGGGAAAGAAGGGGGCTTTCTGTCATTTCGTCCATCTAAACAGACCCATGGATTTTGAATGCATCAATGCAGAACTATAATAGCCAGCTAGATGCTAAAATTAAAATACAATACAATACAATAAAATAAATAAAATCTTTGGTTAAAAAAATCCCATCTTAACATGGTTTAATTTCCTAAGGAAAACAGCTGTTATTCCAGGATCACCTGTGTACATTTTAGAGGAAAACTAACTTGGCATTTTATCAGAAAAGACAAAGCAAAATTACAAAAATACCAAATCATACAATGAAGATTATATGATTAAAGATCATTCCTATAAACATCATTCCTATTTGTACAATTTAAATTTTAAAATAGGTGCTTCTTTTAGGTGCCTTGAATGGAATTTTTTTCACTATCAGAGCTTAAGCCACTAACAACACAGAACGGAAAAGTTGATTAAAGAAGTCCTGTTATTCATGCATATTGTGTAACTTGATTTTAAAAAGTACCTTATTGAAGTGATCTCCAATCACATGCCAAATCCTGGACCACTGCAGCCTAATGCGGTTCATGTTGTAATAGGATATCTCCACTATCTTCTGCAGGCTGAACATGCGCGGGTGGTGTGGGGACGCCAGCTCGTCCATGGAAACAGCACACAGCCACCGCACAAAGTCAACTGCACAGGAGAAGCCTGCTGTGAGCCTGGCTGCTCCAGTGCCAGGGGCCCTGTAACCCACCATACCCACCATAACCCACCACGTACCTATGGCGTTCCCATCCAGCCTCGTGGAGCCCGTGAATATCCTACGGAACAAATGAAGGAGTTGGAGTTTCAGCAGCCCATCCACAAAGTCAAATACAGATTAGTGCTGCAGCAAAAGGTCAGCACATCTGGAGGAACTTCACAATCCTCCATACCATGAGCTCTACACCTCTTATATTCTTGCTCCTTGGCAGCAGTACATGCATTATTCCTTAGTCTAATAATCCTCTTTCTTGCACCAAGTCACAGTCTACTGTGCTCCTGCCCCACTGAGGCTCACAGGTTTACCCAGCCAAGTTATGCTGGAACACTAATTTGGGTGACAGCATGTTAAATTTCATGGCAACAATAAACATACAGTAAGAAACCTTTGCTACAAGACTTTACTCGTTATCAGCCACCTTTGATCTTGACATGTTCCGAGAATATGACCTTGGTTGTGGCTGTGGCTGTGGCTGTCAAAACAGACAGGAGAAAGACTGTGTATGCACTGTTGTCCCTTCTTCCCCTTCAGCTGTTCAGTCTTGAGAGGAGTTCAGACTACTGATAGTGGTCCATAGAAAACACTGATAAAGTGGAGAACATTCGCAAATCTTTTGGACTTTGATGTGGTAACAGACACATTTTTGGTTAGAATAAACACTGCAAGTCTGAATATATGATTGTGCAGACTTGCACAATTGTATAACCAGTTACTAAGAAGTCCCATTCCAACACATGGTTTAGGATAGAAGCATGTCTTTAGACAATATTTCAAAAGGGCAGATGACAAAGATGACGATTTAGGTAAGAGTGCAGATTACATTCTCAGTACCTGTCTACTGCTACCACCACACTCTGTGAGCTAGTCTCCCCCACAGACTCCTGAATGCTTGCCATATGCCGTTTGTCAGCCCCACTCCCAACAAGGTTCCCTGCAATAAAAGCCATTAAAAAAACAGTATTTGCCATCAGGAAATAACAACTTTATATTAACTCCAACATAAAACAAGTAGACAAGGAGAAGTGTCTACTGCTTCTAGGTACCATGTAATTTATATGGAGCAGAGGGTGCCTTTGCCAGATCTGTGCCAGATTATTACACAGTTAAACATCGTATTTATTAGGTTAAGACAATATGATATTGTTAATAAAACTGGAACTGATAAAATATTATTTTAAAATATGAACTCTAAGTCAGCTACAAGACATTAATGAGTTCTGTATTCAGCACAGTTCTGTATTCATCATAATCATCATGTATAGCATCCACTCCAGAGTTTTTTAAAATTAAATTATTTCCTTCGTGGTTTTAAAAGGCAACTTGCCTTGTCCCTCTAATTTACAGCCAAAAATCCAAGGTTTCTTGCACACACTGCAGAAACAATAGGAACTGGAACAGCAAGCCCAACATGCAGAGATAAGAAATTCCTTTGGAAAACCCATTGTCAGTTATCAAAACATCTATTAATTCCTAAAAATAAATGGGTCTTTTTTTCTATTAATTAATACTTGTAATAAAACATGACTTCGTATGGCAAAACAGTTTTGACAACAACATATTCCAATAAATAAATCTGGAATAATTATTAAATAGCTTAACCCAATTCCAAAGTCAGAACAGATTTGGTCATTATAAACACATATTGGAATACACAGTTTCATTAATCCAACACAGCTTCCCCTGGAAGTAAGTAAAATATTATAACATTAAGGATTCTTTAACATCCTTATTCCACTTGTATGTGCATCTTTGTGAAGTCCAAGATTAATAATCTTACCTAATCCCAGGCTCATAAACTCTTCTCCTGCAGAGGCATAGCCCTTAATGCTGCTTTCCCTCTCACGCCCAGAACCAGACAAATACCGAGTTTTCACACCAGTTCCTATGAGCTGTGCCAGTTCCAGCTGGCTAATACATTTCAAGATCTAAAACCAAAAGAAATTAAACATTGTGTTTCTGGACACTACCATATTTTTATTCTTAACATGTATTTGTATTTAATATTTATAACCTTCCTAGGTTCTCCAACCATTAAAACAACTTTGACCATGACAACAGCTTTGATGGAGCTAAAACATTACTAATAAAATTGAAAATGAAGTTGAGTGGTTCATTCAATATTACCAGCCACCATGAATTATTCCAATAGAAGAATAAAATAAACCGTGCTCAGAAATCTAACCTAGATCTCTAACTACTAAAGGAAACCTTTTTATTACTTTTTACAGCATCAGCTTTCAAGACTGTAAACAAGTTGGAGCTGATCTTCTAGAGATTTTGTTGTCCTAGAGAGATGAAAAGACTAAAACATTCCAGCTATCACCACTTTGAGTAATGATGTTCCAACCGAGACAGTTTAAATGCCAATGCTGTGCTTGCCATAGCACAAAATTGATTCTCTTCCTTCTTCCTCCCCCACTGCCACATCCCTTGGCTGGCACAAGCACTCAAGAGGGTGTGCTGTGAGCCAGGTCTGAGGCATCTGCCAGCTCTAGCACCTTTTGGCTCATATCATGCAGCCCAAGACTAGAGCCTGAGAACATAATGCAGCAGAAATGCTCCTGTTAGCAGCAGCACAGATTTAGAGTTGATAAAACTGCTCCTGGAAAACATGCTTTAAGAAAATACATATGATCCCATATTTACCAATCCCCCACCAAATTATTTTAGCCCTAATTTTTCATGTGCTTATGGTGTAAATGTTGCCAAATATTGCACAGACAAGTCTGGACCTGTGAACTAGAATATTTTTGTTTCCATGAATAAGAATACAATAGTTTATATGCAGAATTTTCTGAAGTCAAATAAGACTTGTTATTTCATTTTAATTCCTTATCAAATGCACCCACAAAACTTACAATATTGTCCCACAGTTTCCACAGGGTCTTAAAAAAAACCCACAGGGCATTATTTATATATATATATATATTTAAAAAAAACAAACCAAAAACTTGACAATATAACACACTTCCTTCACATTTTCAAGAGGGTTCTGGGGGCTGATAGTAGAAGAAAAAATATGATACCACATTTACTATTTAAACTGATCACAATTTACCTCATGCCAAGAATTGCCAAGATAGTTGCCATCTGTGTGAGCAACTGTAATGAGTGTCTTAATGGTATCAATGTTCTTCTGTTTCATTTCTGTAATGCTGGAACTGGCAGTCAACAAGGAAAAACGAGCAAGGGCCTGTACATAAGCATCTCGTTCAAGCTACAAGACAGAGAAACAAGCATCAAAATCAAGTCCTCGAAGAACCAGAGAAAGCAACTTGCCTACAAATTTTCCTTCTGTGGATGGCTGGCATTGTTAGAGCACTTTCCAGCTAGAGGAGAGTAGGATGTCAGTTAGTAAAACCTCTTAATAGAAGATTCAGCAAGAAAAATAAAAGCAGAGCTGAAGAAATGCTTGATTACATCAAGACCTTTTACCATTTCAAGAAAGCAGATGAGACACTTCATCTGCTATGTATAAGCTGTTTGTAATTCTTCACCTGCCTCCCAGAGCCCACATGGCCGTCAGCGAGTCCCAGGCTAAGTCTGGCACCAACCTGCATTCCAAAGATACAGGCTATCCTAATTGCACAGCGGATTCCTTCCAAACACAGGGACGCAACTTCTGTGTCATCACAGTTCTGCAAGCCAACACTGTAAGCTGCCAGCAGTGGAGTCCAGACAAGCTAAAGAGAGGAAGAAACTAAGTTCAGAAGTCTCTTACAACTTTAGCCGAAAACACTGGGTCACTGAAGCCAAATATATCCAAAGAGTCGACCTGTTGCATTAGTGAACTCTGAAGAGTAATTTTCCACTTTTTTTCCCATGCTTAAAACTCTTCATAACGAAGACACAGTGAGAACCTGACACTCACTTTGAACATGGGTCTGACGTGATCCAGGTGAGTGGCGCTGGTGAAAGATGCCTTTGCGTGGCTCACTGCCTCCATGAGGGCTTTGGCTGTCTTTGCCATTTGTTCCATCTCCAAGTTGTACAACAACCTCCGCTGCTTCTCGTTAGCTACACCTAAGGGGAACACGACACAGAGGCATTGCTTGCTTTTCTTACAAGACCATATTCCATGTCTTCCCACTGAGCATCACAAGATGTTAAATAAAGGTATTGCAACTGAAATCTAAAGATAAAAATCTTGCAATATTTTAGAAGTCAGGAGGCTGCTCCAGCTTGCAAGCAAGGAAGTCCAGCACTAAAATCCACACCCAATAAGACCTTATTCTGCACAAAATGACTAATTCAGCCCTTTACTATAGAACACATGCTGTTACCTAATTGTTCCAAGTCAGAGGTGCATACTCTATTAAGTCATTTTGCCTGTAAAAGTGGATGGAGAATTCTGTATCTTCTTAGGCTTACATCCCCAAAACAAACCAAGCCCTCACCAATATGATAAATAAATTAATAACTTAGTGTTCCTTTACCCTTATACTACAGGGTGCAGCTTCAATTTTCAAGCAAATTTATTTTGTTCCTATTTTGATTGAGAAAACCTGCAAACAGCATGAAAACGCTGCAAAAACCACTATGCTGTACTCAAGATTCAGAATTCACTAAGTTGAATTAAATTAGTATCAGCTATTCTGAGTAAAAGTGGTGCACAGCTGGGGCTACTGGTTTCTACTGCATGCTACACACAGAAGCTCTCATTTGGTCTGGATGAGGAGAGGTGACCATAGATCATCATAAATTCTCTAATCTCTCTGTTTTGCAAACACTCTAACAAGGACTGAGACACCTCCCAGCCACTGAACCATGGAAGACAAAAAACCAGCCCAAATCAAGCCCTCACTTGTTGCCTATCACATAAAAACAAGCTAATAGCAAGTAAGTTATCTCTATCCACCATTCTAAATGTGCTTTACGTATTGCCCCAAGGCATTTTCAGAAGGACTCTGCACAGCACTGTGCCATCCCAAAGTTCCTGCAATAGTTCAAGAGCACTGTGGTCTTTCCAGTTTCTAGTTCCTTCTTACTTGGTTTAGTACACTTGGTTGTAATTGCATATTCTTTTGTCTCTTTCATTGCAATTTTCTTTCCTTCTATTTCTTCATAGATTGTGGATAAATACTCTTCTGGGAGGTCTTTACTGTCATTGATTCCTCGATTCATTTTAATGTACTGCTCCTTTGTCATTTTATTTTTTACCTGTAAGAAGGAAAAAGTGGGATATCAGATTTTGAATACAACTTCCAGGGAAATTTGAACTTCTGTAAGTCTGGATTTTTAAAATTTCTACCTGTGGACTGTGCAAGTCTGTAGTCAGCATTATAATGGAGTATGCCAAAACATAGGCAGTGTCAGCGCTAGCAAATAGTGTTTGCCTAAGGGAGGAAAAAAACAAAACAGGTTTAGAGACTCCCAATTCCTCAGTCCATTAGCTCTAGTCCCATATGAAAGAAAAATACCCAGAAGTGTTATGGATTCAACCAGAGAGCCAATAGAGCCTGAAGCTAGCCTGATGCTAGAAATGCATCAAACAAGTAGTTTAAAACACAAATAAAAAGGCGGAAAAAAAGGCATAATCTTTACAATATTGAAAACTAGTGGTGACTGAGATTTTCAAGTACATTCCCTAAAGATTACCCGAAGAAAAATAATGTATCATCTTAGAAAAGTTAAAGGACAGCTTATTTTTCACTCCCAGAGTTTCATAAAGATTCATACAAAACCAACCCACTGATACACCAACTGGACTAAGGAATGGGAACTAATTAATCTTGACGCATAGCTAAACTTCAGTTTAGCTTATTGTTTTAGGAACAACAGCAACTTTGCCTATTTGGCATCAAGTAAGATATACACATTTTGCTCCACATCTAACAGGCAAGCAAAAGCATTGTAACATCCTATTAGCTGTTTATGTCATGAATTTTTAATTCTAGCCATTTCTACTGCTTATTACAGTTATTTATACTTGACTGATCTACATTTGTCTAAAATTGTCTCTGTATTAGTTGTTGCATTTTAACCTACTTAGGGCTTCCCTCTTCCAGTAATTCATTCTAGCAAGTACTTGGGATTTAAGGAAATGCCAGCATCAGTGTACTTCTTATCCAATATCAGCAGCAAGATCTGCTCCTCACACAAGCCTGCAGAAGTTCCTGGCCTGGTATGAGCTTTATCTATCCCCTGCC
This sequence comes from Daphoenositta chrysoptera, assembly GCA_013397915.1. Lineage (NCBI taxonomy): Eukaryota > Metazoa > Chordata > Aves > Passeriformes > Daphoenositta > Daphoenositta chrysoptera. The sequence goes on along the minus strand of VZRO01005540.1, from coordinate 438,818 downwards.
CCTAAAGGCCACAACAGTACAGCCAGGGAATGTTCTTTGGGCACTGATCTGATACACAGGCTTTGAATTACCGTTGGTTGCATTCAATATATCTAGCAGCAAACTTCTCCATTAATCTATCAATCTTCTGGGCTTCACCTGGCAGACGAAAACCTTCCAGAAATATACGCAGAGCAGACACAAAGTCTTTTCCACAGAAATCAAGCTGGTCTACATAGGCATACATCACCTCTTTGTTAAACTTGCTGCTTTCCCCAAGAAATTCCCCCACTTGAGTCTAAAAAACACAAGAGACAGTTATTACTGTGCAGTCCAAGTTCCAGCTTTGCAAGATTTCTAGGCCAAGAGTTGCACAGCTGTCAACTCTGTAAAGCTGATATGCAGCTGAGTGGGGCAGAGCTGGGGTGGTGGGGTGGCAAGGGATACTAGATATGCTCCCTCAGTCTGCATATTCCTGCTTCCCTCACTGCCAAAGGCAAGATCTGCATTACTGCAGAGCCAAGGAAAGCTGGACTGTGCCCAGTTGCACATGCAGCAAAGAATGCTTTGCCACTGCAGCACATGATACTGTTTTGCTGGCAAAGTACTGCCAGCAACTGGCACTAGTCCATCTCCCTTCAGTCTCCAGGGACAGACAAAATGCACGTTCCATTGATGGGGAACCCTCCAGCACTTCATTGTAACTACTCTACTACATAACTGTACTCTACTAAGAAGCCTGGGACAGCAAGTAAACAGTAGGTAGCTTTGGCATTAGGTGTGTCCATGAGAAGCCTTGCACATTCATTTCTCTAAGACATGAACTACAGAGTGGGGGCACACAGATACTAGGGACAGAGCCGAAAGGACTGGGGCAAGTGTATTAATTATGCTGCACATAATCTTACAGAACAGAGGCGTTCCTCTTGGTGCAAGAATTGTGCCAGGTCCTCTGCTGTAGTGCCAAGCATTCCCTGCTCCTGTAGATACTGTATTCCTCTCTTTGGTTTTTTATTAAACCTATTCAGACAAAAACATGGGAAAATTGAGACATACTATTAAAAATATCACAGCCTATAAAATTTGAGTTTTACAGAGTCTTTATAAATCAAAGATTATGTGCTGTAGCTCCATGTCCTTTCTAGTTAGAAAAAAAGTTAAAGAATGTGCAACAAATCTATTACCTATCACACCATAGGCTCCATCTCATAAGGTGCACTGAGCTGCTGGTAACCTTAGAAGTTACTGCTGGAAAACTCCAAAACTCACCTTTCTGAACATTAAAATTTAGAGACTTTACATGAAATGTTAAAAATGTTGCTGTTCAAGACCTTTTTCTAGCATTTACAGACATGAAGACCTTCAAATTAATGAAAAATAAGTAAAGCATAGCTAGACAATGATTTAATTCTTCAACCTCTATTTCAATAAAAGACAACAAATCATGTAAGAGCTGCAAGACAACCATGCCCCTCAAACCAATTTCTCTCTAGGCATACACACTCTTGTGCAGCTGAGCCAGCAAAAAGGAAAGCAGCGAAAACCCCTGTCACTCCACCCAGGATTTTATGAAATTCCTTTTAACTATAACAGCCTCCAGCATTGTTTTTGGACAACAGCAGGCAAGAGTCTTCAGCATTAATATAAATTTTTAAATGTCCCTACAGGTGTGACTGTGTGAGACCATAAGAAACAATACATTCTATTACTAGTGAACTTTAGTTTTCCTGTCATCTTGGGCTTACAGTTCTATCCCATGTTCAATTATTTCCTTTTGTTGCTTGATGACTTCAAACTGCTCTGGATCATCTGGGACAGCAGTCTGGGTACCAACACTTCCAACACCTGACGATACAGTGGAGTCCAAGGAACTGACACTACTCCGTCTCCCTCCAGTCTCCTGGCATTTACCTTCAGCCACTTCCTGTTCAGATGGTTTATATGAACCTATTTACAAACAAGGTGAGATTTAAGTTATCCTTGTCCAGTCAAGAGCTTTTAGTTACAGAACTTTTAAACATAAATCTGTGAGTCAATATTCTTATTTTACCACATGTATTTTTTGGTAGCCTGCACTACACTGCGTGAAGATGCTTTATTGATGCAATTCTAAAATAATCCAACAAAAAGCAGAAAAGCAGCAGCATCTATGGAGAAATTCCGGCACTTCAACTTAGTAACTCCAAGACTGGTCACGTCTTGTTCTTCATGAGCTTTTATAGCATAGACAAGGTCCTGGCTAAAGCTCATCAACAGAACCCGGTTATTTAAACCAGACACTTGGAGAATCGGTTACTGCAACACACTAACAACTGTTTGTAAAATACTTCACTTGTATGAACAAATTGTTAGGTACAAATCTGGCATCCACATTTCTGAATAGCTTCTAAACACTGAACAAACACAAGAACGAACTGATTAAACAAATTAGTCTCTCCATACAGAAACAATCTTACCCAAGCTAGTCTGATGATTGGGGTTCACATAAAGATCTTTGCTCCATTCTACCATACATTTTAAAATAGAAACCAAACATTCAAGTCCTTTTTTCCTCAGGCTTAGTTCCTAAAACATGAAGAAAAATAATAATAAAATAAAAAAAGAAAAACCAAGCCAACAAACAGTGGCGAAAATAGTCTCTACACCAGTCTTCCTCTAAGGACTGGGAAAGTACAATCATAAAATAAAATGCTTATGGTGGAGATATGACACAAGGTCTGTGCAAAGCAAACCCCACAGAAGGTACCACTGGTTCATGAGCTCCAGAAGAGAAGTCATTTAAATGAGGCAGAGGAAGGCTCATCTTGGTTCTCTCTCCCATGGCAGTCCAACTAAAGAGACCAGAACCAGCTTGGCCTCACAGTGCAAACAGGCAGCAAAATCACCAAGTAAATTAATGGCACTGCTTCAGCATCCAATTGCAAATTAGCAAACTAACAAAAAGTAAGTAACATCAGTAGGTTACCGACAACATGAACCACTGGAAGTATCAGTAATGATGCAGAGATAGCACTGTTTATGAAACAATAGTACCTTATCTTCAAAGCTGTTCTTCTTACCTGTAAAGGCGTCATTCCCAACTCATGCCCACTTCGTCCCTGTGCAATTTTGGACAAATCATTTACAAGACGTTCAAATATATTAGCAGCATTTAAATCACAATCATAGTTAACATAAATATCCACTACACACTGGGCATCTGGAAAATAAAAGAAAACGGTAGTATTAGGATTCTGTGCAATAGAATTTTTAAAAGGAATCAGCCAAGTTGGAGCAGGCAGTGCGGATGAATCCAGACATTTCCCCCAAGCACTCTAGGATCAAATTCAAATTTTCATACTTAAACCTTATATGTGGCATTTCTTTTCAAAATAATTTTCATCTGCAGCCAGAAGTGATTGTTTTACACAGTGGAAATACCTGCACAAATTCTAGTTAAAGTCTGAATCACCATCCATTTGTGTTCAAAGGAACTTGAAGAAGTTTCTAGAATATTCAGGAAGATCTCTTTGAAGAAGACCTGCAAAATAAATAAGGTTAAGGATTTGATGATCTGAAACTTATTAGAACCACATCAAATGTAGAGATTCATTTCTGTTCAGTAATTTGTCTTGAAGAGTAACATTTCATGCATGTTAAAATATGGATACAGTAATAATACACTAGTTTAGTAAGCAAACCAAACTAAGACGTTAAAATGTAAGTTCCAGCTGTATTTTTACCATTACAGTATTTTGAGAACTAAAGCATATGCAATTTATAGATTAAAAGTCTCTCACCTCAATCTGCATTTTTAAATGGGTCTTAAAATTTGAAAGCAGTGTAAGGAAGATGGCAAGAGAGAGTTCAAACACATCAGGAACAGAAGAGACTCCATTTTTAGATAATGCTACACAAAGATACTGCTTGATTGCATTGATGAACATTTCGTGTGTCCTGAAAACCAGACCAGCATTCTGCAGCACTGAGAGAAGCAGCTGGAGAGACACAATCTTGGAACGCAATTCATGGGATCTAGAAGAAATTCAACTTTAAATGTATTTTTGTATTTTCTTAGTATATACTTGTATTCAACATTAGCACTGTAGCATTTCTTCCACATCAAGAAGAAATGACTAGTATTTTTATTTATTTGAATGCAGGAGGCAAGAGGGGTGGAAATCAGCCAAGTGATTTTTGAACATCTACCACCCAAATATGAAAAAATTTTCAGTAATACTAACATCTTAGACTAGCCTAATAGATGCAGCTCAGTGCTTCTTAAGCACTTCCCCACTCTCCCATCAAAAGCTTCACAAATACTATAGTCAAGGCTACTCCAACTGGTAAGATTAGTAAGTCTATTATGCAAAAACCAAAAATCTCAAGTATTAAATTTTTAATAATTTGAAGCTATTTTCAATCCTACATTCATCAAGCTAACTAAATCAAGGGCTTGACAAGGGGATTTTGAACATCTCTGTACTACACAACAGCTACTTAACTGTCTCCAAAAGCTACCTGGAGAGGACAGAATAATAAATACAGCTAATTACTTGGGATCTGGTGGTCCATCCCCAAGCGGTTTCATGGAGAGCTTGCACAATGACCTGAACACAAGGAAGGCATCCTTTTGCAGAACGTGGGAAAATCTGGCAGCAGCTTGATGTCCAGCTACATCTGTTTCCTTGAGAGTAAAAAACACCACACAGATCCTCAGTGAGACAATTAGAGCAATTAGGAGATTCCACAGCTCCTCTGGGAATCAGCTACAGTTTGAAGAAAACAGTACATCTGGCAAAGTTTAAACTAAACCTAAACAGGATTACAAGGGATCTGGATCTTTTCACACATGTTGACTGACCCTTTATTTCTGTCCTAACTCTGTATTAAAATACAACTAATATAATCAATTTTGGGACAGGTATTTTCAAAATATGCCTAAATTCCAGCTGCTACTTCCTTTTTGAACCTGAGCAGGACACACACATTAGAGTTTCTGTCCCTTTCTTCTGCCAAATCCCACTCTATTAGTTGGCACAGTAAAAACGTTTCTTCTGTCATAGATGTATATTGGTATCTGGTGCAGTTATTTACCAGATTATCAGTGGAGGAAACAGACTGCCCATCATCTGGAATTCCGTTTGTTTGTACATTTCCATTGTTAGAGCCAGAAAGAAGAGTATCTGCAGTCTCTAATGCAGGCAGAGCCTTGACTGGTTCTGTTACCTGCTTTTCTTCAGCCACTAAAGGGGAAAAAGGAAAAACTATTAAAATGATGCATTTTCTATCCCATGACTTTGTGAAGCTCTCCCACCGAGTGGGACAGAAGTAGCACTGGTAACTACAAAGTTTCTCAGCTATCAGCAAAAGAAGATTGTGATACAATCAAAACCTGTTCTTACTGCCTCAGTAGGTGTTCTTGTCAAGATACTTATTAACAAAAATAATTTCCATGCTTCTATAATCAATACATATGCAACTATTTTACTTTAGAAGATTTTACTACCTTTCACAGCTGACTCCACCACATCTTCCAAGATGTCTTGAACCATTTCCTTTCCTCCATCAATTGTTTCCTCTAATGAAACACACAGAGAATTTTTAATTAGTATTTTTGTTTAGGAAGAGGATTAAAAGGAAAAACATGACAGAGGCAGAAACATAAAAAAATATCAGTTTTCTTCAGCAGTTCTCATTGAAAGTCATTTCTGAGAAGTCACTCGAAAATATTCATTGATGTTATTTATGTTGTTTAAATCAAAGCACTGATATTTTTAATGCTGTTATTTTGTCATTTGTATTGTCATTGTCAACTGTTACAAATTCCTAATTTGGATGAAGTATGTGCTGATGATACAGTCTTCATAATATGCACCATTTTTACTACAGGACTTCAATTACCTGAGAGCGATTCTGTCACTTCCCACAGACCATGACCATTCTCTTCCTTTCCTTCCCCTTTATAAACCTACTCAAGTCAAAGTCCTTTAAAATACTCTATAGATAAAGGGCACGTAGTTTAACTAGAACTCTAGGGAGAACAGGAACCTTTCTGCAGTAGTTGTAGTGTAGACACAAGCCAAGGATGGCAGCACACTCTGAAAGACTACTGAGGAGAGCCAAGGGAGCCAGTCACGCCAGTCACTGCTCCTCGAAGTGGCCTCCAAGAGCACTCTCCAACAGCACTGCTGTAAGTGAAAGCAACAGACACCCTGTACCCTGCTCACCTGCCACCAGCAGGGCAAGGGCCCGCTGCAGCTCCCCGTGGCCAGGCTCCCCGTTGGCCAGCGCGGCACCGGCGGCTCTGCCTCCCCGGGAGCTCTGCTGCCACTGCCCCGGCTGCGGGGACCGCGACAGCACCACCACCGCTGGGGACTGCGGCCTCTGCGCGGGCGCTCGCTCTGCTTCTCTGGATTCCTGCAGCTTGAAAAACCCATATGAAAAGGTTCATCTAGGCACAAAATACCCTAAGGGAAATCCTGTCTACGATGACTGATGTTCCTTTGTGAATTCGTGTGTTAGCAAGAAACAGTGAAACTACAATCAGATTGGCCAATCAGATTAAAAACATACACTTCAAGTTTATTTAAAAAGCATCATGTGTTTATGCAATGCCATTTGGCAGAAGCAACAGTGTGAAACTTTGTGTCGTGGACTGGAGTCTTGTTCATTAAACCCCAACCCGTTACACTTTGTTATCAGCAGTGAGCCACACCTTTTATTTTCAAATCAGTCACTATGCCTCACTGCAGGGTTTGACAGGTTTTCTAACACGACAAATCAACAGATATAAAACTACAATGACAGACTCATTAAAAATCACAGTAATGAAAAAGTTTTCAGTCATTTGCAAGCCTAAACATTTGAGATCAGAAAAAGTAATAGTTACTTACAGCTTGATTTTCCATCCTTGTAAAAATGACATTTAACATCTGTGTCAGGGTAGCTTTGGCAGTTGTCTGGTTAATAAGATTTTTACTGGCCAGATAGATGTTGTAGCAGGTTCTAACAGTTTGAAGAATTGTTCCTTCATGAATTTCTATATATGGAGATGTTACTGCAGTGAGGAGAGCCTAGAAAAGTCCATAACACGGTAAAAATGAAATCTAAGCAAGTAGGCAGGAATGCTCTTCATGCTCTTCTTCATGCATGTCTTCCAGAATAATCAGTGGGTTTGCTACAAAACACAGGTATCTTTTTCTAAGACTTTACAAGCAAAGGCATTTCAAATCAAAGAAACTTTAAAAGGACTTCCATATCTCTGTTCTCTCCTGACCTGTTCTTAGACGGTTTTATCAAAATTCATTTTCCACTAACGGAGATACTGCACCTCCAAAGGAACGTTATTATATTCCATAGCTTCATTTCCACACAAGAGCCAATTGGCCTACACTAACATCAAGCTGGATTACTGGAAGGTTCACCAACTTCCAACCTCAGCTACAGTAGCCCAAGAAGACTTCAGAGCCAGAACACACACCACTGACAGACACTACCATGCCTAGTTGAGAACATACACTGGCAGCTGTCTGGAAAAAAGTCTGGGGAGCAGACAGGCTTGAATAGCATTCCATGGCACTGCATCCCAGATCCAGGGCTTGCTATCAGGGCTGAAAGCAATTCCCTGGCCTGATGGAGGTGGGCACTGCGAGCGTCTAAGAGGAGCATGAAGCTGTCTGAAAGATGGCTCATCTCAGAAAGGACAAACATTTATAAAATATTCCCTTACATTTTGCTTTCCCAACAGGAAGTACATTTTCCTCACCAACTCTGCCCTGGTGACAGCCTCCCTGAATGCAGTGACACATGGGACAATGTAAGAAATGGAGCAACTGGGCCCTCAGTAATATTTAGCTTTTTTTTTCAGTTATGAAATGAGAGAGAGAGAAAGCAAATTAATATTGAACCAAAATAAATCAAATACCTTAATTATCTGCAGTTGTACTCCTTCATCTGTTTGAGGACCCTGAAAGCAATTGCAAATGGTTTCAACTATTCGGTCAATCAGCCGTTTTCCAGGAGCCCCGCTGTCCGGAGCATTGCCAGTGATATGCCCATATGCAATGAGTTTCTAGATAGAAAGAATGCAGCTTAGATGACCATATACTGTTAAGAAAAACACAGTTTAGCACAGCATAAATGGGTGTTTAGATAGCATACCTCACTTAACCAGTTTTGATACAAAAATTTAACACCATCTATAGTCTGGCCATCAAATACTTAGACTGCTCACATATGTGGACAAAATAGATTTTAGTATGACACAACAGAATGTGTTTTCCACCCAGACCATTTCTTCATACCATAACCAGAAAAAGTCTTTTTAACACCGGTCTTTGTGTTACACCTTTGTGTAACACCTATTCAAAACCAAAGGGTTCTGCCCAAGATGTATAAGAATTCTGTAAGAATTGAAAGAGGAAAAAAAAGAAAGATTTCGGAGTGTGACCCCCCCATCACATCAGCACCACAAGAAATCCCATGGTAACGCTCCTTGTAGAGCACCACAGACGAAGCACCTTTAGTGACTAATGTAAGGATCCCTGAGCCCCAGCAAAGGCCGCTACAGAAGTGCAGCCACACTCCTCCCTGTGCCCGTGCGCGCAGCCCACAGCAACCCCGGCAGCGCCGCTCCTCGCCGCAGCAGCTGCACACCAGACCTGGGAACTGCCGCTTTCTCCATCTCGCTCTGACCAGGCTGAACCGGAACACTTACCTGTAAACAATCCAGGGAAGTACTGACAATGCGAGGAGACTTTGACTGGCAGGCCAGCTCAAATGGAAGGAAATATTTATCTGCTTCAATGAAATTTGCTTTTGGTGGAGCAGCAGTGCCTTCTCTAGGTCAGATAAGAAGAGTTATTAATTTTTCTAAACACATATATCACAGCAAACTACACTTTCTCCTTTTTCTAAATTTAAAGCTAAATAATGCATAGCAGCATACAAATTCACTGCAGCTTGCTTGCATATCTTTCTTAAATGAAAATCAATTTTCTTTTAAAATAACACAAAACCCATTTTACATTTATTTATATTCTATCTGATCTTTTTGGTATCTTCTTCAGCTTAACTATTCCCTCACTATACTCCAACACCATTGCACTATCGGAAATATTGGAAAACTCCTACACAACTGATGTATCTATCCATGTTATTCAAAATCAGTTCAACAGAGCCCACAAGAGGAATACTAAGCAAACAGAAACACATTTAGAGACCCATTTGCTCATTTTTAATCATAGCACAGTGCTGGAAAATTGTTTTAAAATTTTTATATAAGTAATACTTAAATTGGTGTTCTTGATCTAGGTAATAAAGAGCACATGCTATCAAAAAGAGGGTATGTACTGCTCCCCATGATTTCCTATCAGGCTATTGAGTACAGTAAAAGGAAGCAAAAAAACTGGCACCTTTTAGAAATTTCGCAATTTTTTCCTGGTGAAATTCAGAGGCAGTTATGGCTTGAGTACCCACAGCCACAAACATTGTGCAAGTGAAACACACAGGCCAGGCCAGATGTTCTTGGCAGGAAGGTGGATAACTGGGTATTCTCAAACTCACTGCTGTAATGTATATACACCCTTACACTTCCACAAAACTATTCCATTTGTTCTTTTCACACACTGTTTAGGGTAATTAAGAATTTACCTTTGCTTTTCCAGCTCACTCTTTATTTCATCTGAAGAGAGAAAAAAAAAAATCAAGCCTTAGTTATCATTATCAATAACACAATAATAAAGAAAAGTTGTTTCAAATCAAATCTTGCACTTTAATATTTGCTACTCCATTCCTGTAACACCTCAGCTTCAGAGTTTCACCAGTTATTGAAAGGTGTATCTCTCCAATTTTACATTTAAAAGGCTGTTTTTTCCAAACATTCTCAACAAAAGGTATCTTTAGACCATGCAGGCATAGAATGCAACTTTCATTCAAGTGCAAGTCCACGTCATAGAGCGCTCAGGTCTGCAGAAGCCTTTGAGCTACTGCATAAACCATGAGTTCAATGCCTCCGACCTTCCTGTTACCTGCAGGGCCAGCCAGCCTGCCTGTCTTGAGCCCTACAACTGGAATCGGACAGACAAGCTCCCAGGAGATAGGAAATCTTAAATGTACTCTGTCCTTTTGCCAGAAGATTTTTTTTTAAATTACACTTTTAAGAGCTTTTCATAAAACTAAATAGAGGGGGAAAAAAGTTCCTTTATCATTTCTCTTGTATACAGCAGCAGATCCCAAAGATCCTAGTAAGGCTTTTCGAGGATTTCTAAGGTATCACCCCGATGCACAATACAGACCAGCATAAGCACCCACTGTGAACACTGACAAATCTATATGTAAACCAACACCCACAGTAAGGCTGCACAGCTACATCGTCTGTAACACCAGTGGAACCTCCCATACACCCGACAGCACATGCTGCAAACTACCCTGACTCTGCAAATTACCACGCTTACAAATCTTGTTTCAATTGCAGGTATTAGAAAATGATCACTCATTCAATACTTGTTCTCCACAACTCTGGAGAGGCACCCTTGTTTGTGATCAGATGTCCACTGTTCAGATTATTTCAGTGCTGCCTGTGAACCTCAGGAATTTCTTCTGTCTGGAAAATCACTGCTTGTCAGTGAATGGCACAGGAATTAATCCTCACAGTGTGTCCTGATTTTGTAAAATTACTACCCACACTGGATAGAGAAAATGCAAGCAAAACATAGAGAAAACCTGTATAACTATAAGCTGTGAGTGATAAGCTCCTTCCAGGACTGCTATTCTCTCTGCCATATCCGCTCATTAATGAGCATCAGTCTGACACCCCTTAGTTCTCATGGCACACAACGATGTTACACAAACTGAAGTAATGTTATTCACCCCAGAGTCAGCCAAAGAGACACCAGAAAAGTGGACGAGTTCCGGGTGCACAGTGTTCCCAGCTCTCCTCAAGCCCATCACACAACCAACCATAGCCAGCAGCTTTAAAGAACAGTTGTCACTTGCCAGCCCTGCAGAAGCCAAGCCCAGTGCTCAGCACTGGGGCCTGGGGGTTTCAGGATCAGTAGGAACTTCGCAGCTCGGTGACATCGCAAACCCAGCACCACGATACCCTGATACTTCAGGCTTCAACTGGAGAGGAGGCAGCCAAATGGAGGCTGTTGGTAAGAAATGACCAAGGTTTTCTGTGCCAAACAGACAATGTAAATCTTGCACAGCACCACTTCTTGAACCAGTGTGTTTTTTATTCCACGATCCAGCTGGCCTACCAACAAGGTGACTAGTCAGAAATTCAGTTCAGCATAATTTGAATACAGGCATTTTGATTTAATTGCCTTCCCCATCTTTAACACTATATTATGATCCAAAGAGCCACTGAGAACAACATACGCTAACGGACGCACCAATGTATTGTGTCCCTACTTTGATATGCCTTGTTCTTAGCACAGCACATTCCCTAGGCATGCAGCAACCAGCTGCTTAAAACACTGAGTCTTCTGGGTAGCTTTGTACCTTCAGAACGCTTAGTCCTGCCTCCAGGTCTTGGCAGAGAAAGGCATACTTCAGCTATAGCTAGAATACCAAGTACAGCAGGATGCCAGGACCAGCAAAAACACAATTAATGCTGTATTTCAGACACCCTGTAGAACTAAGGTGCACAGAGCTTTTTCTTAATGAAGAAATTTTTCTAATGCAAAAGCTCCACTAAGTTTTTCTTTCTTTCAAGGAGATCATTTTCCCCCCATACAGTTTGTTTTGCAGAGTAAAAAAGATCTTGAATTGAAACATCACAAAGATTATGGCCTTACGGAGACATGATCATGCCCATCTTTACTGATACTTGTCTTAGATCTTGCATTGGAAAAATAATGGAAGAATAACATCCTATATTAGAGCAACAACAGTTTAACTCTCAGAAGTACTCTATAAACAACAACAAAAATCTAACCAAGGCCTGACCAAGTACCCCATTTTCATTATAATAAAAGCTTTTCTAAAGCCATATAAAAACATCTTCACCACAACAGTATTTTAAGAGATAATGCTGGCAGAAGAGAATAAATGAAAGGACAAAAGGAAGCTACAGGCATACCTCTGCTACTGAATGCATCAAAATAGTTTGAAAACCTCCACATTTGACATACTCATTTGGTGGTCCGACCATCACAAGTGAGTGAAACAGAAATAGTTGCCTAATTGAAGTCTGCTGCCAGGAACAGCTTGCCAAGACCTAACCAGACACTGCCAGCTTCCAGAAACTGCCTGCCACTGGTACTGTTTTTCTCCAGTCACAGGATTAAGGGGAACAGCTCACCTCCCTCCCACAGCTACAGAACACAGTCTGAGTTTTGGTCAACATCTGGTCACCCCAGCATAATGCTGACTGCTCACTTGGTGGTTTAGGTACCAGAGCTGCCCGTCACTCTCATGGCATGTCTTTCAGTCAGAAACATCTTCAACCCCTGTGCTGCCCACCCAAAGAAAGTCCTGCAGCATTCCTACCAGGCAACAGAACTGGAACAAGAATGGCCTTGCAGCAATTTCTTCCAGAGCTTCTGGTCATAAAAGCAGAATGAAGCTCACACTGAGTAGCTGCCTTTCTATAGCAGATGGATGGGTTCAGTTCACTTGTATTGGAAACTACACATTAAAACAGAGGACATTTGTTGTCCGCCTGCAACTCTGCTCTGTGGCTGTAGAATCAGGTTTGTGTCAGTGGCAGCAAGCGAGCTCCTGTGCAGAAAATGGCATGTGCTGGCACAAGGACATGGGCCATGCCCTTCTGTAGCCTGTCCAAGCAGCAGGCAGCAGTGCCAACACAAACAAATGGAGGAGCAGCCAAAGCTTCCCTCCCCCAGCCCAGTAAAGCTGACCGCATTGCCCAACTCCAGCCTGCCTTCGACTTCATCCAAACCCCAACACCCTGCAGCTATTGATCACATCCGTCCTACAGAGCCCTTCAGAAAAGGCTGCCTGGGGAAGCTGGAGTCTCTTCTTCTTCAGCGTTCTCTGAACACGTTGGCCAAGACACCAAACTAGGAAACACAACTTATTTTGGACATTTGTCATTTATACACAGAGACTTCTTAAACACACAACCAGATTCCAAAGTGAAGTCATGGCTGAAAAGATTTTAACTTGTCAACAGATTAACTAAACAAATTCTGTTGTATACAAGGCTTGAAGATATGTATGTGGAGCTGCCCAGGCAATCAAAGAAGGCCACAAAACCAGGTTGGTTGCACAGTATGTCACTAAAAATAGCCGAAGTAGGGCAGGAATAGAAGTTTATGTGAGAGACCCAGGTGTACTATTAGCTTTAGTCTAATATGAACTGCTGTGATACAGACTATCAATGTTCCACTGCAAATTTTCCAGAATAATTTCAGTAGATTTACTAAGAACCATGTGTATCTGGAGCTCCATGTAAATGCTTATTAAACAACTATTTTTATATAGTACGATGGTCTGTTGAAAACAAATTTTCTTTAAAACACAGTTTTCTAAAGCAGAGCAGAACAGCTTCTGTGTTTAAAACCCTCCATTTCTCCCAATCTCTCCTGGGATTTACTGGCACTACAAGTACAGGAGACAGGAGACAACCGTTACACCTACTGATGAAGCAAGAGACTGAATGAAGGAACCTATTCAAACTCTGCTTACTTAACACTTTGTATTTCAAAGGAGAGGCTGGAAAGAGGAAAAAAAACCCAAAACCTCAAAAAAACCACCACTGCGAACTGGTTTCGTTCCTTTTCCTCCACATTTCTTGTGTTTATGTCCTACTTGAGCCTATGTTACTTCTGATTTCTACAAGGTCATGTGTATTTTGCAGTCCAAAAGTGATCAGTATTAGTCCAGTGAAAGGACTGAATTACAGGGAAAAAAGGGTAAGAAGAGTTTAAATTTAGAACAATTAAAGCAGATTAAAATTAGAATGAAAGAATACCATATTTCTTACACAGGAGAGACAGCAACATTCAGTAGTGATTTACTTAAATTCTCAGGAGTTACATGTACAAACGAACACAAAACTCACGTAAGAAAACAAAAGCATCATTCCTACAGTTAGAAACTTCATTCTCTCTCACCAAACAACAAATGTAAAGCATAGGTAAGTAATAGAAACACTACTGCAGTAACACAACAGCAGAACCCATAAAAACAGGTTAATTTCTATTAGGCAGCTGTAGAATACACAAGTTTCTCTCTGTTTGGAAAAAAAAAAAAATTCGTCTTAGACTTCCCTTGTCCTGGGAGCAGGTATCATCTACACATGCTCTGTGCCTGTGTTGCCTGGTTTATTACTGCCTCAAGGCTTCAATAAAAACACCATTGCATAGAGAAGACTGCATGGCAAAAGTGATTTAGGAAGAGGTAGAAATGGATTATTCGAAGTATGACTTGGAGAAAAGTGCAGCAGACAACAGCTGACACAATGACCACTTTCATAAAGTAACTACATTTCTTTCAAACTAAATTATTTTTACTCAGTGTTAACTGGATTTTTTATTATTATTCACAACATTGAAGCTTCTTTCATCCATGACAGTTTGTGTAGGTTACAAAGTTTGGCCTGACTTCTTCAGACTGCCAGTAACATTCTTCCCACATTTCCTCACATATTTACTATTGCACAGAGCTTGAAAATTAGGTTGACACTTTTGGAACTATCATAGTCTTAGTTAATATAAAGCATAAGCTTAATTAAAATGAAGTATATGGAAATAAAACTGATTTTTTCACTTGAGTTAAAAAAAAGGCTTAGCTAAAATGGAATAAAGTTTGGGAAGAATAAATAGAATAAGGTTTGGGGTAAAAAAATCACATGTAAATAAAAGAAACCCCATTCCTGCTGGCAGACTAAAATGATCAAATAATATTCACCAAATGTAACAGAAATCCTCCCATACAGTCATCCAGGCCCCTAACAGTTGGTCAACAGAAGGTTATTTCTTTATGCTGACTTCTGCTTTAGTCCAGGAAAGCCCATGGACTCTTTCGAGGCATGATGAGGGGAAAAACGTCCACCATCACAACCATTATGTCCCCTCAAACATACTGTACCTTAAAACATGCAGGCATGGAATAGTCATAATCCAAGTGGCAGGTGCCAACGGGTGGCTACTGCACAACACTCCTCGCAAAATCATCATCTGCGATGCATTAGGAAACACAGACCTTCACTAGGCCTCTTACAAGGAAGTTCCTCTTCTCAACCTCTAAATATATTTACATAGCAGCAAAACAGGTTCTCAGTCCTGTAAATGGGTTTGGTGCATGTGGGGGCAGTTGGGCAAGAGATCAGGAAAAGGAATTAATTACGAAAAGCAGTCTCTAACTGCTGGAGCACATGTGTTATTCTCTTGCTCACAATGACAATTTTAAATAATAATTAAGCTACCCTTCTATCTGGCTATCTTTCTCTGGATATACTGCCACTACAAGTAGCTCCTACGATCTCCTGTCAGTAAAGATTGCAGGGAGGAAGATAAAAATGACAGCATTTCTTTAAGTTCGCTCTCACTCTGCCTGGGACAGAACTTGCACCTGCCCAGCCTCCTTACACATCTAAACTGTCTTTTCTTCTGTCCTGCATACACTAAATGTTCCTATTTCAAAGGAAAATATTGATGGGAAGCAACCAAAACTGAAAAAGAGATGTCACTTTTGCAAATTAAGAAAGGGCCAAAGAGAACTCCAGCTGCAGAGTTCTACTGTTCTACCCAATTTATTTTTCCCTTTTTGTGACACACCGTATGTTGTCAGAACCTTTAACACAAAGACCTTCACATTAGCCCGTACTCGCAGATTTCAGGACCAGTCCACCAACTTTACAAAGAGTGCTTTCTGCTTTGAAAACAGCACAGATATTACACGTACTTGCTAACAGTCCTTAGCCAGTCCGACCACGACCTGGAGATTAGAGGTCAGATTTACCATCCCGAGAAGCTCTGGGACTCCGGAAATCGACGGCCTTAAAAAGTCTTGTTTCCTAGTCTAAAAGCTGCAATTAATTTTCTCAAAACCGAATTGGCAAGCCCAAATCCCTCCTATTTCATACCGAGACAAGAACTTAATAAATTTGGGGGTTTCCCCCTCGTATTTGCACGTCCTGTACTGGACAGAGAACTTTGCGCTCCAAAGTCCCGAGAGCAGCCGGGGGCGTGGGGTTCTCCCGCACCCTGCCGGGACGCGGAGTGGAGGGGACATGTCCCGGAGGGCTGGGTCCCTTCCACCGCCGCACCCCTTGTGCTCTGTGCGGGCCGGCCGGGCCGACTCACCCAGCGCCACCTGGCAGGCTCTCCGCAGCTGCCCGTGCGGGGGCCGCTTCGTCTCCTTCTCCGCCAGGATCTTCTCCAGGGCCCGCGACACGAACATGCTCTTAGTGCGGGCGTCCTGCTCACGAGCTGGTGGCTGCATGATGAGGCCGAGAACGGGGCGGGGACGGAGCGAGGGCCGGGCGGGCACTCGGGGCCCGCGGCACCACCCGGAAGGGACGCACCTCCCTCAGGGGCCGCGCCGCCGCCACGGCGCCGCCATGTTAGCGCCGTCACGTGACTCGAGCCAGTCCTGGCCCCGCCCCGGGGTCGCGCGTGACGGGGGCGGGGCGGGGCGGGGCGGGGGCTGGAAAATTAAGCCTTCTTTAATAAATCACAGCAATTAATCCTCTTTTAATAACCTTATACCTAATTGTATCTTCTCCCTTTACTTTTTGCCTAGGTGTTAAAGCACCTTACACCCGAAATCCAGTTCTGGACACCAAAGGCAGCACAATCTGTGGCAATAATCTGTATTTACTCCATTGACACCCTCCTCGGTGTATCAACCATCACCGCACACAACGGTCTCTTCCATGAACTTCCACAAAGGTCTCCTTCAAATTCAGATGGCCACATCTAACACAGAATACAGGAGCACATTTGATTCTCTAGATAGCAGTTTTGCTTCCTTCTTTTCAAACAGCAGGACTCTTAACTATTTAAAATATTATTAATGAACATTTAGTGTCAATTTGTCAAGAACTGCAATTTTTCTCCCCAAAACCACTAACAAAAGCTCCAAACAGCTGTGCAAAGCATTAGTTAGTATTATTTCCCAGGGAAAATTGACCAGTGCTTGTATTTTTAGATACATATTTTTAAAATAAGCTCCCAATCGGAAATGTGACTGCAAGCCCAACCCCCCAATGTATGTGTCTGGACATGTGATTCTCCTTTCGCTTACACTACTGTAGATTAAGGGTAATTCTACTGTTACCACTGAAATTACAGCGATGCAGAAGTGACATAACTAAAAGACAAATAAGGCCCTGAATCTTTTTTGAGGGTTGCTGACTTAGTTATTGACACAAAAGGAGGCTGTAATTACTGTCAGCAGCATTGCAGAACTAATTAAGCAGCAGAGCTTTTCATGTACTGTCAGCCAAATTATCAGTTCTGATTTTAGGGTTTTTATTGTGGGACAGGATTAGTTCTCAGGGGAGGAGCAAATGGATACAGGCTAGTTTATAGAAAATAGATTGAACAGATGGTTTAACGGAGACTTTTAAAAATTTGTCTATCAGGCAAAACTCCTGTTTTTCAAGTCACAGAGTAGTATCTGAATTCCTAGGTGTAGGGCTACACCGAGGTTATGGTTTGGATTTCAAAGAGCCAAGAGTCAACACCAGGCCTCAGTTACAATGAGCTCTCTGATTGTCAGTGGTGGATGAAGAACATAGAGCTGGTGGATGGCACGCGCTCATAGGTGAGGTTTGGTTATAGGCAAGCTCAATTTCAGCAGAACATAAGTGGTTTGGGAACTCGTATCTTTTTAGCAATTCCCATTATGCATGGCACGAACATGACCATTATTTTAAACCAAAAGAGACAGACAGTCATCCATGCCAAACGCCAATTGTGTAGGAAACAGTTTTACACAAACAGTATAATTTGAAAATATAATATATGCCACTCTCCATTTCTAGTACAGGGTGCATTTTACTAGAAATATCACTATATACAAAATTTAGGCATCTGAAATGAATTTTCAAATTTATTTTCTAGAAACAGGCATAAACATTTTTAGATATTGTTTTGTCCCGGGCAAATTCTTTGGCCTTTCCTTAGGAGAGGAATGCAATGGATACTATATTTTGCATACAGGGTATTTATGGGACCTGTTCCTTTTGCTTACCTCCTCAGTCTGCTCCGTTTTCTCACTAGCTTGTTTTTGTATTACTGATAAATGTCTAACCAAACTTCCTAGACTGTTTACTCACCATAACAGCCTGCCTGGTAAGGATCTCTAGCTTATTTTTACAGAATAAGCAATAAAACAGGAAATCCAAGAAACTGAAATGTGATCTCTAGCAGGACACAGATGCAGATTAAACCCTTTCATCATTACCAGCATTTACAAACACTGGGGCACAGGATGGCTCTCCAGCTGAGGCTTTCCTCAGCCATGACAAAAGTAACTCAGAAATACTGGTATTTATGCCATAGCAAGGCACTTGCCCCTGTGATGATTTGCTGCCTAGGCTGGCATCTGTGACAAAGAATTGCTGCCATTTATGTGCTTTCCTATTTTGTTATTGATCTGTCTCTCCCTTGTCTGGGCTGTTATAGGTCTGCCACTGTGTACGTGAGCAACAGGGATTATGTGGGAGGAACTCCCACCCACAACCCTGTGTTCCTGAAACACAGCCCTCTTCCTCTTGGTTGCTTTCTCTGTTTTCCACTTTCATAGAAATATGAGTATTTTTTAAATACAAGCACATTCCTTTGGTGAGATTTGATATAGTGGCCACAGATACTTGAACCATTTGTATCAAACTGATGAGCTCACTGCATCAAAGACTGCTTGAGGATTCAAGAAAGAAAAAGCCAAAGAGGCAGAGAAGAGTTCTTTTAAAAATCTGTAATTCAAAAAAAGATGCAACCTCATGTGTCTTTTCCTCTCAGTATTTTAAGATTACAGCAGCTGATTTTCTGAGGGAAGAATGTGATTTATTTGGCTAATTCAAAAGCAACAAAGCCTAGTCCAATGCTACTACGGAACACAGCACCGTGCTGCAGAGTGTAATTGCATAATGGGTGCCCCTGGCTGGAGGCCTACAAAGAAAGAAAGCCTTTCCAGTGGGAGAGAAGGCAGACCAAGGCGGAAGAAATACATGTATCTGTATGCATGTGTTTGCCAGTGGATTCAGTGCCAATTACAAGAATTACTATTAAGCTGCTGTAAATAGCTCATTGTGGCAAATAGGTCTGTAGTGCGAGGCATAAATCATGAGCAAACAATGCCTAACAGGTGGACAGAGTTCACAGTTTGTACAAGCTACTTC
Organism: Daphoenositta chrysoptera; assembly: GCA_013397915.1. Taxonomy (NCBI): domain Eukaryota; kingdom Metazoa; phylum Chordata; class Aves; order Passeriformes; genus Daphoenositta; species Daphoenositta chrysoptera. The sequence goes on along the minus strand of VZRO01005540.1, from coordinate 419,539 downwards.
CTTGGCAAGAAACTTCTCTGGATTTCTGCCCAGAGGCCAGGTGCTCTGTGCTGACTGACAGGACTAACCTCACTGCGCTTTCCCACCGGCATATTGCTACATAGTTTGCTTTACGAAGGAAACCACACTCTAAAAATACATGCAGAATGGACAGGAGATTATTGGAAAACCAGCACTGGTCTGTATAGTAGCTTAGTTCCCAGTCTAGCATTAGCACAGAACTTATTTTCCCTTCTTCTGCCCATTTTAAATAATTTCCTTTGGGACTGATTCTATTTATTCTGCCTGGCTTCCAGCCACTTTCCCTGCTGTCCAGTAATGTACTTACTAGTGGATTTCCCAGGGGGGTCCTCATTTGATTCACTATCTCAGCTCTCTAATTTTTTCCAGTTCAACACTGCATGCCCTAAAATCAATAAATCCACATAGTAAACAGTTATCCCACTGCTAGCAGTATAATTGAGGTAACTATTAAGTGGGTAATTATACAAGTATTCATGTGGTATTAGCAAGACATTTCACCGTGATGTTTATAGACAATGCTCTTCCGTTCATTCCCACTATTTTCTTCAAATCCCAGCCTTAGACCTTCTGTGTGTTCTGACCAACTTACTGCCAGCAGCCTCACACTGAAATTGCACTCCTGCCCAGAGAAGCTCTGTAATGTGAAAAAAGGACACTGACAATATATCTAAACAGCACCGTGCAATGTCATGAGATGAAAAGAAAAATCACTTGGCAGGAGAGGCACTGGAGCTGTTTGTCCCCTGTGCTGGGCCAGACCTGCACCACTGCCAGCCCCCAGAGCCAGCTCTCAGAGCTGACTGCAGTGTTTCTGCTCACTGCTGAGATTCTACCTTTTAGCCCAATATTTTACCTTGAAGTAATTTACAAAGGGTAATAGCAGTATTTGGAATATATGAGATTTTTACAATTTTAAGTACATACAAATTAAATTCTTCTTTCCTTATAAAGCTATCAGGACAGATCAGATTTGCAGTTCTCTCTCTCGCAAGAGAACTTGAACTTTCTTATAAAAAATCTGAAAAACATACTTTGACTATACCCCAAATTTGCAGTTTTCATTTTTTCACATTTCAAAGGATCAGCAGTCTGTCAAAAGAAAGAAGACACTTCTCCCACAGAATAACTTTGTTAAAATCCCACCTTTCAATGAAAACCAAGTTAAAGATTTTTTTTTTCACTTGTCCTGGCAGAAGAATCCCCTTCCTGAAATCAGCTGTGGTACCAGACTCACATGAGAGTATTGCAATAAACCACATGTGCTGGACAGAAGCAGACACAGACCCTTCGATGCTGAAATGCAGCTTCTATTCCTTGTCATGATAACAAATAATATGTAACCATAAGGGGATGTGTTAGGAATGTAACAGTGTTCAGACAACCAGAGATGCAACAGAATCTGAAGATCAGACTTTAAATCAAAATGTTCACATACTCAAATATGATTGCCTTCATGGCCCATATTACTGAACAACCACTGCTCTCACTGATAGCAGCATGTGCTTCTTATGAGTAGCAGCCCTAAACACAGTCATTTTAAGAGCTTAACATACTCAGGCTTGAAAATTTCAGACTATTTTCCTTTTACAGTGTTTAGAACCATATCTAGGCCAGAAAAGTCTGCAATTACCTAGAGAAACATTAGAAACAACATGTCTTTGAAAACAACAAAAAGTCTATTTATTTTTAAAAGATAGCAGGCAGAGTGAGGGAGCATTTGGGAAAAATACTTTTGCCAACCCCTGCTTTTGCCTGCAGAGTGAGAAGTGTAATTGTTTGGAAAGATGCAAATGCAATTGATGATCTCCCACACCCTGAGGTGCTGGAGAGGTGGAAGACCCAGGGCTGGATAATCACTCACTTGCAAATTTCCTGTCTGAGAGGTGATAATGAGACTTTACTTGCCACACAAGCAAGTGCTAGTTAGAGTTGCGTGTATCTGAATGGCACAGGACTGACTGTTCCACGTTGTATCTGTGCACAGAACAGCCTGCTTTGCACAGCACTCTGCTTTTCACCAAGGTAAGAGTATAACGAGGCAGATTTTGTTGACAGAAACTTTGTATTCACTAAAAACAAAGGAAACAGAATACTAAGCTACTGAATATTCTGGTTTCCAATTGTAGTGGGTTGACCCTGGCTAGATACACCCACACAACAAAACTGTCAGAATTTCTTAAACTGAAAGGAGTTGAACAGTGTTTGCAGATTTACAGCATTTTAGTGATTGCTCTCCACCTCTAATACACACACCTTGCATCAGCCCTGATTTTGGTTTCTGTCAGGATAACTTCAGTCAGAAGGAGAGCTATGAGTAGCTCTATGAGGAATTAAATTGATAAATTACCTTCTCTCTGACCTTTGATCTGATCTTTATGTCTCATCATTTCTTGTAAGAAACTCTGAATGTCATCAAGAACTGTCCCTAGCTTTACCATACAGTATAGACCTTATTCATGTATGTGCAGAATTCTTCATGTCTTTCACAAAGCCAGTTCAAGACAGTTCCTTGGCTCCTTGATTCAGATTTAAAGAGGCTTGTTTCCTTTCCTCTCAGCAGGAAAGGCTTCCTCTCTCTGCTCATTACTGAACTTATTTATTCTTAAGTTGAAGTTAGGTATTCTTTAAAGGAGTCTTCATTGAGACAAAATGGGCTTTGTTTTGGTTTTGCTTATTATATCTTCTTCCTATTGGACTAGAATTAACATGCATAACCCAACAGGTCCAATGCGCTATCCAGTCACTCTTATTTTATTTAAGCTTAATTTTCTTAGTCCTTGCAGTATTTCCCAAATGCTTTATGAGACTAAATGTTACTGGATCAGAAGAAACATCTTGACAAAACTGAAAAGTGTATGTAGAAATTGGGGCAATGGAACTGATCCTTTCACTTACCCTCAGTTCAGTTTATAAAGTGCAAAATTATTTTTCTATGCTGTTGTCCATGGAAACTTTTCCACAATCTTCTTGAACGTCTCTGTCTCATCTTTACATTATATCTTATGTCCTTCTTTCTAAAACCACCATTTTAGTGCTCTAGTTTCCCCTTGTCTCTGTACTTCATCATTTAAGTCCCAGCCACCATTTTAAGGAAAGTTACAAAAAGCAAAGGTACAAAAACTGAGTTGCAATATGTCGAACTGACACAGAGGAAAGAACCTGTTAACTGTCCTGGTCTGGTGTTCTTAGGCAGCATGTTCAATTTGAAACTGAAATGGTTCTGTAATTTGTTCAACCAGTAGAATGGAAAAATAATTTCCATATTGGCGATCATCCCAATGAAATGTGGAGAGTCAGATTTACTAACCGACCCCCTTCTACCCTTAAGCATGTGGGCGTTTTCAGAGACTCTAACTGGCCTGTTTGTGTGAGCGCTCACAGAAGTGTGCTTTGCTGCCCTGGTGCATACTGAACAGAAATCCAGGCAAAGCCCACACTTCACATACAAACCACTGCCTTCTACCCATCTAGAGGAAAGATGGGACCCTGCAGGGACTTCGGTGCTCGAACAATGACAATATAGGTCTAGTGCATGCCATGTCCAGAGCAACAGCCTCTCCAAGAGAAGATTCATACCAGCAGTAGCACTTAGGGGTTGCACACTGAGCCTGTCAGGGAGCAAATCTGACTAAAAAAGGACCTTTTGTTTGTTTGCCTTCCAGTTAATTTTGAGCTGGATCAGCTGACCAGTTCCTGATCCTGTTCACCACAATGTCAAAAAGGAAGTGGTGAAAACATGCAGCAATGTCGAAAGGGAAAAAAAGGGTAGCTCACACTAAAGTTAACTCAAGTTCAACAATAAAAACATAGTTCAAGCTACACACAGGACTAAATGTTTCCCCATTACATGAATGCAGCCTTATAGATATAAAATATGTGCACTACAATCACCATGGAGAGAGTTTTATCCTGGATAAAAGATGCACAGGGAGCCTGTAAATGGCAAAATTATGTATTATGGCCAAGCTCTCTATTTTGTGCTAATGTGATATCAAACTGGTTCAGCACATCATTAGCAAAGATCTTTAGTTTATCAAATGCAGACCTCCATCACTCTTAGTAATTAGTGGAGAAGAATTCACATATTATCTCAGAAATGCATGTTGGCTTACTCATGTACTCCAGTATTTTTTTAAAAATCTGACCAAAATTGCAGGTGCAGACAATAAATCCCAGAAGTTACATCTCTGTACAACTGCATTTTGAACACCGAGTGTCAAATAAGCAGGAGATGAAGCATGATGTTATGTGATGTTTGCTCCTTTTCCTCTCACAGCACACGGAGTGGGCCCCAGCCGAGTCAGTCCTTTAGGCATAGTCTGATCTTAAGCGTGAGAACAATTCACCAAACCCCTTCAGCACATGTCACAGCTGAAAGGCAGCAGGCGACAGACTGCTGAGCTAGTGCCAATCCCTTGCCCCCAAAATCATGATCTACATCTTCAAAACCACTGAGGTGCATCAGGAAAAGCAGAGAATAGAGCTGGAGAAAAGAAGAGCAGATGGATGGATGCCATGTATTCCACCCGTATTTATGTGCCATAAAACATTTTTTTCTCTGATCTTCAATTCTCTGTTCCACACGGAAGATTCTTTCCAGCTCTAGTTGTGAAAACACCACGGGTTTTGAACTGGCTACATAATTCCAGCCTCCACTTCTTCATTACAGTTTCTATACATTGGTCGTGCTGACACAGAGGGAGGTGGTTTTTTCTGTTCGAGGTACTGACAGAGGAAATAATACAAATGCAGTCAGGAAGAAGCAATTTATAACAAAAACAAAAACAAGCACTGTTGTTCGTGTTAGTTTTACTTCATGTACTTACAGAAAACAAAATACAGAAAGTGAACCTTTGCTTGATTGTGTTAGCTCAGGGCAAATACTTATTTGCATACCATCTGCAAAGCTTCCAGCAGCCTTTTTTAGTTCTCCCCCAAAAAATAAATTTTGTAAGAATGTTAATTTGTCAGAAAAAAATGTAAGGAGTTGCAAACTTGCAAATGGTCTCACATGGGAAAAAAAATCACTTGAAACAACCCCAGTTTAATTGACTATTTAATCAAAATCTGACAAACTTCCAATTTGCAAAAGAAGAAAAGAATTTGCAAAATAGAAAAAAAGAAAATTGTCCTACTTCAAGCATATTGAAGTTTGATGCATCTTCTTTTCTTTAGATAAATATACCTGAGCCTGCTGTCAAGGCAATGTTTCTCCATTGTTGGCTTTAGAGGGTAAAGATCAGATCATATAGCATTATGTCAGGAATAATAGAAACACTTTCTGCACCTGATTTAAAAACAAAACTGCTTAAAAATACCCATAATTGAGAAGGACCATTTGATTAATTAAACCAAAAATTTTCCCTCCATTCAAGAGCTCAATGAGAACCCTTAATTACATAATCAAAAATTATGTCGGGAAAAAGCATAATGAAAATCTAATTATGCACTTTTTAGTACGTGATTAGTTTTAAGTAGGTGGGTATGACTGAGGAAGAGCAAAAGAGGAGAAATACGATAAAAGAAGTGAATCAGACAGTGGAAAGAAAAGAGTTATCAGAGGAGTGAGTAATAGCAAATACAGCCTTCTCTCAGAGTGTCTTCCAAAATTGAATGTTTTGACTTGACTACAGAATGTATGAAATAACACGTGCTTCTTCCTAATTATATGCATTTAGGATTTGGCACAAATCTCACTGAAACCTGTGAAAAGGAAATAAGCTGCATTTCCAATTAATTAGTGAGTTCAATATTGGGAATGTTTTCAAAACGTTTTGTCCATCTCCCCTAACCTCATGGCAAAGCTGCAACTCTCCATTCTCATTGTGTTGTCCCTCTGCCAAGTGAGACAGTGATGCAACATTTTACAAAAGCTTGTGTGCAGGTGCCAAGATACAGTTTATAGTATCTCCCTCTTTCTTCTCAAATCCTGAATCCTTTTTGCCATGAAGTTGTGTTAACATTCAGTTTTCTCTAGGATATTAGAGCTATCAAATAAGTTGGGATGCCAAGGAGAAACACAAGCCTTGGGCGCTGCTGTCTCATTGCATTCATAGGTGGCCTAACAACCCCACAGGTAAAATCTGAGTTGCTGACTGGAGACTGATATGATATTGTGGGGGCCCCTTTGAGTGGGCTCTGTTTTGCACATATTCACAGTATTCTTGGGCAGCCACTTCAGATGTATGCATCTCAGTTTCCCTGTTTTCAAATGGATGTAATACTCATGTCCTTCTACCACACACCATGTGTCTAATTAAGTGCTTTCAGACTTCAACTGAATGTGTGTATTATATTATCCTCTAATCACAGAGAATTCCACCCAACCCTTCAAAGAAAAAGAAAATTCTATTTCTTTGTTCTCTATGTTCACTCTAAGCCTTCATTTGTTCCAAGTCACTCTGCTGTCAAGTTACCTTAGCATCTTTATCTTAAACCTATTTTTAGGCTGATGTTAGAAAGGGAAATGCAAATGCTCCCCTGGCAGTCTAGTCTGGAGAGTGGGAAGCTAAGAAATTATTTCTGCAAAGCTCACTGCAAACCACCCCTATATATCTTGCTTGAAGATTAATTACTTGTAGAAATCAAAGGGATTAATTCTTAGCTAGAATAAATCAGCAGTGGCTTTAGCAAAATCATTAATCTGCAATGAATTATATAGGGGCAGGTGAAAGGTGATTCATGTCCACTGCACAGAGGCCAGAACCTGGTTTGAACTACGCATATGGAAATCTCTATTAACTACATTATTTTGACTGGAGTTTCTAGAATTATTCTGCATATCTACAGATGCAATGTTGGAATTTAAATTAGCTGCTGCCATTCAATAAACAAGTGCTGGAGTCAGGGTTTATTCTCTACTCAGCAGCAGCATTTTAGACCCTCTGTGGAAGCAGCGCACAGACCATAACTGCATCCTGAACAGGTCTCTGGCATACAGACTTCTTTAATATTTTGCACAAAGCTTTTACTTCTGTCTCTCAAAGGATATAGTAGAGCTGCTATAAGTACAGGGAAGTGAAAGAAAGATGGTTAGCCATGCAAAATGGCTTCAATATGAAGAGAGTCTAACAGGTCAGAGCATTTTAACTTGGTATGGAGAGCACTGAGAGGAAATAAACTAAAGTTCTGCAAAATCTTTAAATGGTGAGTAAAGCATAGACAGTGACTAAGCTCTGTTTTTTGCAGTAATGAAGTTAAGATGCAACCAAGGAAATTATCAGGTCTAAAGAAAAATAATTTTTTTTCCATATAGTAATCATTACATGTGGAAAAAACTACTAAAGGATCCTGGAAAAGCCAAACACTTAAATGTGTGTCAAAGGAGGATTCAATGGGAAATTGAATTGTTGGCTATTAAAAACAATGGTCCAAATACAACCTTTAGCTAGGGAAATTCTTAAACTGCCTTGAGCCAAGGTATCTCACATGCAGGGCTTGAGTGCCAAATTGTTTTGGGAACCACATTTCAACCAACATAGTGATTTCACCATGAGTTTTTGGGCGTTTCTATACTGTTTAGGGAAAAGGGCTGTAGACTAGTAAATGCTGAACTGAAATGGTAAATTTAGGGTTTTAGGGTAAATCCCCATGGACATGGTATACCAAATCTGGAACCAGGATACCTGTGCTCATAGGAGCAATCATTCTCTGCTGGCCTGCCATACTGCAGCTTCTTCTGGCTGCTATTCAGCTTCAGGTAAAGCTCATGCCCAGCTTTAAGCTTCTCTGAAAGTTATCTTGCCTTATGTGGCCTGTTTGAGACCCATCTTCACCAAGAGATGCAGACAGGTCCCCTGGTACACTAGCACACACGCATCTACAATTCAGTGATGCTTTTAACTCAACTGTAAGAAGATGCACACAAAGACCAAGTGGAGATCCTTTCCTCAGGAGAAGAAAGTTCAGATACCTTTGCTCTTAGATGCACACTGTACCCAACGCTTCTGATTGTCCATGTACTTTTCACCACAGAGAACTTCAACAAATAGTGAAATAGTGGTGTGCTAAATTCTACTGAAAAGCTGTACAAACATTTTAATAAATCAAAGCATGAGAGGCTGGAATTTTTTTAGTACCACAAAAACAAATAAATGTATGGAACAGGTTGATATAAATCATATATACACTGTCTTCACAGACAAAGGGTCATGCAGTATGTAATGCCTTCCCACATTTGCCTTAGTCATCAAGTCACTTTGAAACTATGCATGAGCAGCAATTCTCTTATTAGCCAGAAATAGGGATTTGCTTCAAAATTTCCTAAAGTTAGCAGAAAAAACATCTATTAACATAGTAAAGTGTAGAACAGTACACTTTTGGGAAGCCTGATGAACATACAGTGCTTTTTAGGAAGGAACAGCTGTGGTTAAAGGAGAAGAAAAAGAGTGGGGGAAAGGCAAGTGTGGTCTATCAGGTCTTTCTTACTGAGTCTAAAGGGTATAGCAGTATAAAACAACAAACTCTAAAATCACTCAGGATTTCTAGATCTTCTTTCTACAGCAAATAGGGTACCAATCACATCTCACACAACTTTCTGGGGGCTTTCCTAGAGCCTTCAGCAGACCAAGAGTGAATAACATTTTCTCCTACAAGACTGAATACAGCCAGTACGCAGATGAACACATAATGGATGATTATTTTCTTTGGTATTGTGATACCGTGTGGAGACCTTGCCACCTTGCTGCTACTGGGAGAGACAACATAAAAATGTAACAGCTGCAAACAACTTACAAGCATATGCAAATTAATTACATCTTCACAAAAGACCTTTAATTCATGGTAATTGACGTCAGACTCCTCGTAATTGACTCCCTGACCGTTTTACAAAGTAGCAGCATTTTTTTTTGCTTTTGAAGTGCTCACTTGAAAACATATAGTGGCAGTAAAAATTCTCTTCAAAACTGAAAGTAGTTGTAAACTACTTCCTTTTAAAAAATATAGAAAATTAAAATGAGTGAAAAGAAAACAAGCTAGAAGGAACATATTTTCAGCTGGAGTTTCAGTCAGTTAACACATAGTAGCCCATCAATAATAAAAGAGCTTGCTGGCTAATTACATATTCTTTTTCTTTAAAATAAGAATCCATGCTAGCAACTAATGAAATATCCATTCAAAAGTAAGGATTATGTGTGTCTGCAATAATTTGGACTTTGCCAAAATGAATTTTCCTAGAGCCAAAAGAAAACACTTCCTAAAAAAGAGTGAAAAAACTGCCTTTAATTTTAATGGAAGCTTTTTCCTTAACATTTTAATCTTTCCAGTCACGAGTAACATCCTTTTTAAAATCCTTACACAGTAATGCTTTAAATACTGCCACTAAAGCTAGAGGAGTGTTTTGAAGCAATACACCTTGTACACCGTGTTGACAAAAAGGCACTCACCCTCCAGCCGTGGAGGCATTGCTCCAGTAACATCCTACTTACACTGTCATGGGCTCCTATCTCAGCACTTGCAACGGAAATGAAATTATGACAACATTTTTGAGGAAAACACAGGAGACAGAGTTAACAAATGAACAACTTTAAAACGAACAACTTTCTCATTCAGCCACAGGGTGGGGGCATAGCTTTGGTGATGGTGATTTCTCCTAATACGGTGTATTGGTATTGTACTTCTATTGTATTTAATCAGGATCTTTTAGAAAAAAGTCTTGCTTCTTGCCTCTTGCCCCAAACAGAAGCAAACCCTTTGATGATTTTATAAAAGAGATCAGCTGGACACAAAATGAGTAAATAAATGAAAATGCTGTAGTAACTTTCAGAAGAAAACGAAAGGTTAAATGTAAATAAATTGAAATAAAACCAGTGAATTTACAGTCTAATCTGACCTTCTGGAGATTCTGCTTCCCTGTCCATGTCCCAGACTCGCTCTGCAGTGCTCTCCCACACACATCCCAGAGCGCTCCTCAGCGCAGCTAAGACCTACACAGAACCCAGATCCACTCTGCCCAATTCCTCCCCTCGGTGCTTTTCCCTCGGACTCCCGACATTTAGAGAGATAAGACCTTTCCTACACGTTCCTTCCCATTTTGAGTAGTCGTGTTTCAGTCTGACTCGGAGTGAGGGGAGCGTTTGTCACTGATGAGGATGCAAAAAGTGCTGCCACAGGGTATCACGAGAGCCATGATAATTGCACACCTTGACCCAAGATTACTTCATTAGGAGACAGGGGGAAATAAAATATTGACACTTGATAAAGACAATTTCCACACATAGGGCTGAAAGCATTTGAGATATTTTCTTTACACTGCAGACCTGCAGCCTGCTGCAACTGTATCTTGACCCAAGAGCTGTTTTCTCATTCCATGTAATGTGATATCCATGAAGCCTTGAGATGACAACTGGTTATGTTAGACTACCAAAACTTACTCCTGAATAGAAAACTTAAAAACCAGAATAATGATCAGTCAAGACAGAAAAAAAAAAGCCCATGTTAAGGTAAAAGAAGTTAAAGAGGTATTTTGGTTTAGCCTGGGGAAGATGACAATTATTACATTATTTGTTACATTTAGTTTTGCTAAGTTTACTTTTTAAGGTAGTATATCCAATAAGTGTCTCTATCGTTATGCCTCTTAAGAGTTCACTTTATTAAAGTTTTAAAATTTTCCTTTTGAAATCTTTTTCCTAATTTAAAAAAAAAGTATTTGTAGTTTGACAAAAGCCTGGCAGTGTTCTTATGGTGGCATGAAGATATTTGGGAAAATCTCCACTAGTATGAACCAAGCTAGCTTTTTGGGAATGGGGGGAGTAGCGCTGAATTGCAGTCCTCAGCCTGTTTTTGTGTGCAGTTTGTCCTGTTCATCTCTGCCCTCATGCCCTGCACTCACTTTGCACAAGCAGTTGCAACCAGCTTTAAACTTCTGCATTTTGGATTCACAGCGATGAAACATGTTTTTTGTATTTATTCTTTGTTGGCATGAAGGTCTGTGATATCTTATTTCTGCGTATTTGTGTCCATTCTGCTATGTGCCTTCCTATGTGACAATTGAGTGTACGAGGTGTCTGTGTGACCGCCCCTTAGTGGTGGGCAGGGCAGGGGGCCTGTAGGGTTGGGGGCAAGTCCGTGTTGGTGCAAGAGGCCGTGGTGTGTTCATCCCCTGTGCTGCGTTCGTGCGGCGCGGGGCGAGTCCAGTGCCCGGCTGGGCCGTGTGCCTGCGCTGCGCGGGCTCTGCAGCAACACCGCGCAGGTGAGAAGGGCAGGGATGCGAGAGGGCGAGGGATGAGAGGGTCTGCAGCGCAAGGGGCGTGAGGGCAGCGTATGTAGGAGGGGGATAAGGGAGTGCGGGTGCGCGGCGGGTGTGTGTGTGCGTCTGTGTGTGCGTGTCTGCATGTGTGAGGGGCTGCGTGTGAGTAGGACATGCGGCTGTGAGGGTGTGCGGAGTGAGGAGAGGAGGACACGCGGCTGTGAGGGACGAGGAAAGGAGGACATGCGGCTGTGGGGGTGTGCGGAGTGAGGAGAGGAGGACACGCGGCTGTGAGGGACGAGGAAAGGAGGACATGCGGCTGTGGGGGTGTGCGGAGTGAGGAGAGGAGGACACGCGGCTGTGAGGGACGAGGAAAGGAGGACATGCGGCTGTGGGGGTGTGCGGAGTGAGGAGAGGAGGACACGCGGCTGTGAGGGACGAGGAAAGGAGGACATGCGGCTGTGGGGGTGTGCGGAGTGAGGAGAGGAGGACACGCGGCTGTGAGGGACGAGGAAAGGAGGACATGCGGCTGTGGGGGTGTGCGGAGTGAGGAGAGGAGGACACGCGGCTGTGAGGGACGAGGAAAGGAGGACATGCGGCTGTGGGGGTGTGCGGAGTGAGGAGAGGAGGACACGCGGCTGTGAGGGACGAGGAAAGGAGGACATGCGGCTGTGGGGGTGTGCGGAGTGAGGAGAGGAGGACACGCGGCTGTGAGGGACGAGGAAAGGAGGACATGCGGCTGTGGGGGTGTGCGGAGTGAGGAGAGGAGGACACGCGGCTGTGAGGGACGAGGAAAGGAGGACATGCGGCTGTGGGGGTGTGCGGAGTGAGGAGAGGAGGACACGCGGCTGTGAGGGACGAGGAAAGGAGGACATGCGGCTGTGGGGGTGTGCGGAGTGAGGAGAGGAGGACACGCGGCTGTGAGGGACGAGGAAAGGAGGACATGCGGCTNGTGCGGAGTGAGGAGGACACGCGGCTGTGAGGGTGTGCAGAGTGAGGAGGACACGCGGCTGTGAGGGTGTGCGGGATGAGGAAAGGAGGACATGCGGCTGTGGGGTTGTACAGAGTGAGGACGACATGCGACTGTGAGGGTGTGCGGGACGAGGAAGGGAGGAGGTCGCACGCCCGTCTCTCTCGCCCCGCCCCGCTGCCTTCCGCCGGCCCGGATAGGCCCCCGGGGCCGGGCTCCGCGGCCCGCGCCCGCCCCGTCCCTCCTTCCCCCCGCTTCCCCTCCCTGCCCCC